>JAHZTW010000001.1:221821200-221997249 GCA_020283515.1 Alliaria petiolata | reverse complement strand
ACAAGAAGTTTAAAAGATTCTCGACCCCATGGATACGCCCGCAGATTATCAAGATTCATCACCAGTTTGATGTATATGAGTGGGATAGCAACCTTCTCATCCTTAGCCATAATCAAACCAGCAATAACACACAAATACACCAACCTCAATCTGTCCTCACGATCCCAATTGTTAACACCTTTTAAGTGGTTATCCATTATTGCCTTCATGCTAATCTTAGCGTCGGTTTTTATCACCTTGCTCCAAAACCCCTTATCTTCTACAAAGTTCTCCACATTGCAATTATCCTCATTTAAGTGCGTGAGCCCAATAACTGCAGAGAATTTTTGCAAAGAAAATCGTAGGGGACTGCTGCCAAACACAAACCATAGCTCACGATGTTTGTCAGTTATCAGTCGCCTAAACATAAAGCTGTGAAGCAATTTTCCCGAAAATCCTAAATTGTTTTCATGAATCGCCAAAATCTTAGCAAATACGAGGTCTCTCTTGACAATTTCATACTCATCTGGCAAGGCTCCCTCCAATTTCTCCATATGTCATTTTGCAGTTGTTGTTAATATGTGACATTTGCGGCTCACATCCTGCCTTAAACAACCGTTTTGGCAATTCCGAATTCATACCTGCAATATCAACAATTCAACATCAATAAGCTTATACTATCAATTAAATTGCTCACAAACAATTCAACATCAATAAGCTTATACTATCAATTGAATTGGCTCAATAAAACCACATAGTATAAAGCTAGGAACACGTCTCAGTCAGGTAACGACTATTTTTCTCATCAACCATGGAACTATTCTATCACTTAAATTACTGTAACAAATATGTATTGCTTGGCGGCTAATCAGAGAGCATGGAGCATATATGAATTGCTGAAACTAAACAAACTTTATAATGTAATGAATCAGGAAGTGCAGAAGACTCTGTTGTAATCCCAAGTTTGGAAAAATCGTTTAGAAAAAATCGTTTAGAAGTCTGGTTATTGCAGTTGATTACGGTTTGTATCTCATCGCTTCCATACCCGTGAATTCAAATTCAAGTCTTGGTTTTGCTATAGATTTGGGTTTTGTCTCTACAATCTATGAAATTGGATACCTTTGATTTGAAACCTAGATTTGGGAGGAAATAATGAAGGGGGGGGGAGGAGGAAAAACTTACCGGCAGAAGAGAACGCTGATGGAGGACGACAACGCCGGCGAAGGATGAGGACGCAGGAGGTGGAGGTGGCGGAGAGTTCGAAGAGGAGGAAACAAATTAAAAAATATATATATAGTTCTGATGGAAGAGCTGGTCGCCGGCGAAGGATGAGGACGCAGGAGGTGAAGGAAGATGCCGGCGAAAGATGAGAACGCAGGAGGTGGAGGAGGCGGATAGTTCGAAGAGGAGACGGAGAGTTCTAAGAGGAGGCGAGACTTCTAAGATTTTTATGTCAATGTAATTTGCAATATTTTTTAAAAATAGTTTTAAAAAATTAAAACAAGTAGATTTTACTTATTAAAGGGGTAATTTAGGTTTTGTATTATTTAAAATATTAGGTGGACAATTTTTTTAAAAAAAGTATTAATGAGACAATACCTTTCAAAATATGTCTTAATTTTCCAATTTTCCCTTAAAAAATTACCCCGTGCGGGTGCAAATCTAGTTTTGCATTAAAAATTGAGAACATTAATTCGAGACAGTTTTTTTTCTCTCTTAAACATTACTATTTATTTTGGTACAGAATATCCCCTATATATTATTAGAGAAACATTTTTAGAGAGTACCCTTATTTTTAAAAATATTTACAGTGATGTCATTTTGCTGATGTGTCACCACCACATTCATTCTCACCAACCTTCTAATAAATACTTATTTCAATAAACTAACTAGGTGATAACATGCGCCATGCGCAGGATGAAAAATCTATAAATAATTTTATTAGAGATGATTTTAAAATTGTTTAAAGTAAAAATAATTTAATCAGTTTTATATATATGTGAATAATAAAATTTAATATTTCAACTTTTTGACATAATACTTTTAACGTGTTTTCAAGTTTAGATATTTATATTATTTGGTTAATTTATATGGTTTTATTAACAAACCATATAATCAAAACAAATATGGATATCTATTAAAATCACACATATCGAAGTATTTTTTAACGTAACCTAAATTATAGTTTTAATTTTTTTATAATTTTCTTAATTTTTTTAATTAAAAATCACACATATTGAAGTCCTTTTATTGTAAACATATTTTATGCCTAATCAAAAAAAATTATTGTGTATATCATAAATTGTGAATAAATTATATTTCATTAAATAATATTTTTAAAGCTATTGTTTTATTCATTTTTAAAAAATGTATTGTGTAATAAGATGTATATCATAAATCATCACATAACCTAAAATTCGATTTTAAATAATGCAAAAATTAAAACATAATTTTCTGGTTATATTAAAAATAATAAATGGATAAAGACATATAATGTAATTAGTCTAATCAAAAAAAGAAATGTATTAAAATAATGAGAGAATAAGTGTGGTGGTGACACATTAGCAAAATAGCACTACTGTAAATACTTTAAAAAATAAGCATACTCTCTAAAAATGTTTCTCAATTAATATATAGGGGATTACCTTATATGCTATTATCGATTTGTTAATTTTTAATATAACCATGAAATTTATAATTCATTTTCTATTATGATTTATTTCCAAAAAAATAATAACTAATAATTTAATACAAAATAATTAAACGAAATCCAAATTTACAAACAATTTATGATATACATAAAAATTTAATTTTTAATATAACCAAAAAAATTATAATTCATTTCTGTTATGATTCATTTCGTAAAATTTTATACAAAATAATTAAACAAAATCGAAATTTACTATGATTTAATATTATACACATTCAATTACTACTTTGCTTAATTTTGTTTTCTCTTATCAGATAATATTTTTTAAAAACATACTATTGTCAATATAACAACTTATTATATAAGAAAAATTGGATTAAAATATTTTACTATGTTTTAATTTTTTAATTATACAAAATTAAATAAATAATAAATTACTCACCCTGCGCAGGGCGCATGTTATCACATAGTTACAAAGATATCACACAACACATTAATTCTTATGGTTATTCTATACTCCCTTCGTTTCATAAAGAGTGTCGTCTTAGGATTTTATTTTTGTTTCACAAAGAGTGTCGTTTTACATTTTCAATGCAAAATTTTAAATAAAAATTCAGTTTTGACCCTACTAATTTAATGTAGTAATTAGAGATATGATTTTATTTAATGTGAGAACAATGGGTAAAACAGAACTTTTGATAGTTTTCTTAATTTGTGTGAAATGTGTCAAAGTGACACTTTTTTTGAAACGGAGGGAGTATCTATATTTACAATGACGGGTTTCGGGACGAAACAGACAGATTTAATGATAATAATTGATGAAGACTAATGAACCGAATGAGAGTGAGTGGGTAACAACGTTTCAACTAGATGATATGACCTGACGGACCAAATCTAATAAAATTTTAATTCTTTCTTTGAAATTTTGAAAATACTTGAATTGATAATGTGAAAAGAACAAGGAATTAATTCACTGGTAGATGATGACTACAATCAAGAGAACGTTACCAAAATATCAACCAAAGGAGAAGAAAGTCTTTTGTGTCGATGCCTGTGGAGTCTTGAAGCATCTAAAGGGCTTAACATGTCTTTCAAAATGCTTATGAATGGAGTTGGTGCATTGTCTTAATCTCGATGCTTAATCTATGTAGCATGGAAGTTTCTCTCGAGGTACGCTTCCCGCTTCAGAATCGGGATCGGAATCGGAAGCTTTCGGAATCTCGCTTTCATAACGATTCCAAAAATATATTTTTTAAACGTGTTAGAAGCTTGCGTTTCTATTTTGGAAGCTTACGCTTCCATATTAAAAGTATAAATATACAATATATTTAATCTTTTATATATATAAAATATTATTTTAATCAAGTTGAGATATCAGAACTGATTAAATTGATAAGATTATCTCAAAAAAAATTGAGTTGTTTAATCTTTCTTTCGATAACAAAGAATTTTAAATGATTTTACTTGATGAATTTTAAAATATTGAAGAATAAAAATAGTGTTTTGATCTTCTCTTTTGATTAAGTTGAAATACTAATTAAATTTGAATTATTTATCATTATTTATTAATATAATATAATGTTTAGCTTTATATATATATATATATATATATATATATGTATACGATTCCAATACGTACCCGCTTTCTAATTATTTAAAAAGCCGCTTCCGCGTTTCCATACGATTCCGCTTCTGCGTACCTGCTTCTGATTCCATGCAACTTAATGCTTAATTAGTTAATTTAAGCCCGCTTGCTTATTTTTAATTTATATACTTTCTTAAGAAATTGTATTTTATAATTTTCATTTTTGGATCCCATTTTTATCAGTCCAAAAAAAAAATCCCATTTTTGATCAAAGGAAACATCCATGAACCTTCCGTCAATCGAGTCAAAATTATAAGTTCAATATATACAAAGCCTCTTTGTTATTTCATCCTTTGCCTCTTTGTTATTTCATCATTTGCATAGCGTTCTGAGAAAATTCTAAGTGATCATGATCCTCGCTCAATCATATGCTAATGGATTCTTCTATTTTCCTCTCTGTTCTTCACGGTTTTGGGTATACCATTTTTCATGGTTTATAGAAAATCCAAATTTCTTCAAAGAAACATAGATATGGATTCTTCTTCTTCATCACCTCCACCTTATTTATCTTCTTCATCTCCTCCATCTTCTTCATCTCATTCATCTTCTTTGTCTTGCAAATGGACACACAATGTGTTTCCGAGCTTCCGCGAGGAAGATGTACGCAGAAACTTTCTCAGTCACTTTCAGAAGGAATTTGGGAGAAAGGGAATAACTTTGTTCATTGATAATGAGATCAAGAGAGGAGAATCCATCGGTCCTGAACTCATACGGGCGATTAAAAGATCTAAGATTGCGATCATAATGATCTCAAGGAACTATGCTTCTTCAAAGTGGTGTCTTGACACTACAAGAAAACAATCAAATGACGGACAAAACCGTCGGAAATGGCCATTTTCGACGGATTTCCGACGGAAAAAGTTCGTCGCATCTAGTTCGTCGGAAAACGTAATGCCGTCGGAATCCCGTCGGAAATTTCCGACGGCATAATTCGGTCGGAAATTTCCAACGGGATTGCGACGGAAGCTATTTCCAACGGGATTTCCGACTGTATCATTTTCCGACGGTTTTTCCGACGGCGTTGTGACAGAGTTCTATCGGAGAAGTAACGACGGAATTCCGACGGTTAATATAATATTTTATAAAAAAAATATTGAAAATTTAATTCAGAATTTAAAATAAAATATATAATCCGAAAATAAATTGAAATTAAAAATAAAATTTGAAAATATAAAACAAATTGTTCCAAAACAAAATAAAAAAAAAAACAAATTACAAATTACATTAACGGGTTTTAATTTCTCCCGGGAATTTTCTTGTAATAAAATCTTCCATAGCCGCAAGTCTAGTGTCTTTTTGCACTATTTGATTCTTCAACTCATCGACTTCATGTTGGAGTGCGGATTCTCGTTGAGAAGAAGCAGAAGCATATCCCTTCTTATAAACTTCGGGAATACATCCTAACCCGAAGAAACGTCCCTTGCTTTTCGGAGTATGCTACAAGAAAAAACAAAATTATTAGACAAATGAAATATTTGTTAAAATTCTAATATAAAAGGATTGATTACCTTTAAAACCATGGCGTCAATTTCCTCGCGAATCAGCTCTTCGACCGGTGTCCCTTGCTGAGTCAACTGAGTTATGCGTTCTTCTTGGAGCCTCTTTACCTTCTCGACAAGATCAATAGCAACTCCATCTTGTAATTGACCGGTCACCTTGTTGGTGTGAGAGACTTGCACAAATTCATACAAATTGACGGGGACACCACCGTTTTTTGCCGCCTAAAAAAACAAAGTTACTAAAAACAAAACAAAAAATAAATAAAAAAGAAATAAATTTTGTATAATTCTTACCAAGTCGTCTGCTAGTCGAACAAAACCAGTGGCTCCCGCATTGCGCGTTGCTATCCCTTTACCACCTCGTTGGCTCAATCGGTTTTTCGAATTCCTTCTGGAGATTTTTTACGTCGCAGCGTCGGCCCAGTAAACTTGGAACGCTAACCAACAAGTATTGTTCAATCCTCTAGGACATTTTAGTTTGCCCTTCTTCCACTTCTGCTTCCACGCATTCATGTGTTTTGAGTAGCAGATAGCGGCCTTGCGGTGGAAGAAGGCTTCAACGGTAGGGGTGTCGACACGGTCCCAATTATAATCTTGCTACATTTTAAGAAAAAAAAAGATTATACAGTTGTCGATGCATACATTTATCATCTAATATGACAAACCTAGACCAGCTACCAGTTTTTGTATCTCATAATACGAATCTGGTGAAAGATTATCTTCAGGCAAAATTGACTTCACAAAATCCGCGAATGCATCCACACAATCCTCACTCAAATTGAAATCCGTCTTGATGGACATCAACCTAGTTCCCGCTGATAAAGGCGAATCTCCTTCTCTACAACCTCGATATAACGGATGCTTAGCTGCATCTAACATGTTAAAAAACCTTCGGACTTTTAAATTTGGTTCCTCTATTCTAACTCCACCCTCAACAGAAGATGGTATATTTTCACGAAATGCATCGTTTACCATCTGGACGGTACCTAACTATTCATCTACATCCGTTATAGGTTCCTCAAACCTATCCGCAATATAATGTTCACTAGTACTAGCATAATTTACCATTGAATCATTTTCTCCATGTGAATACCAAATCTTATAACCCGGCATAAATCCTCGCCTAACTAGATGATTATGAACAGTAGATACCGAAATAAACCTATGATTTCCACATTTACTACAAGGACAATACATCTTACCAGATTGCAATGTTATGTCCTGGTTTGATGTGAATTGTATGAATTGATGTAGACCTTCGACAAACTCATTCGTAAGTACTCCCGTCACCGGATTGCTCGGACTTTATCCATCCAAGATCGAAAATAATCAAAACGATTAGAGGAAGACATTTTATAAAGTTTGCTTACCTTTGTTATGAATGAGGGGGAGAGGAGGAGATTCATTTAAATAAGAAAATTAAGCAGATTTCCGACGGAATTCCGACGATATTATGACGGAATTCCGACGGGTTTCCGACGGAATCTGAAAATTACAACGACTAGTACAACGGCTATACAACGGCTATATCGAAACAACCACTTTTCCGATGGATTTCCGACGGGTTCTTTGTTTGTCTGAAATGATCAGAAATTTCCGACGGGTCTTTGTCCGTCGGAAATTACCGACGGAATTCCGACAGACTTTATGTCCGTTTGATTTTTCGAAAGTTTTCCGACGGATTTGAATTTTCGTCAAAATTCCGTCGGAATTCCGTCATAAAATTTCCGACGGAAATTTTCCGTCATAAAACCCGTCGAAAATCGACATGTTTTCTTGTAGTGTGACGAATTGGTGGAGATTATGAACTGCAAGATGGAGTTGGGTCAAACAGTGTTTGTCATTTTCTATGAAGTTGATCCATCCCATGTAAAAAAGCTGACCGGAGAATCTGGAGCTGTCTTTGAGAAAACTTGTGCGGGTAAAACAAAGGAGGACATCGGGAGATGGAGACAAGCTTTTGCGGAAGTGGCCACAATCGCTGGTTATAATTCAAGCAACTGGTTCGTCCTTTTGATTTCTACTTTCTCTTAATCTTTTAACACATTAAGTTGTGTATGTATATGTCTTTTTGATTGTATATGTGAAACTTTCATGACTATCTAACTGATGTATTGATCTGCGTCTTCTTCTTTTTTATTTTTAAGGGATAATGATGCGATTGAAGAAATTGTATCTGAAATTTCCAAAAGGTTGATTAATTCAACGCCATCAAATGATTTTTAAGGTTTAATTGGGATGGGAGCTCATATGGAAAAGATGAAAGAGTTGCTTTGCCTAGGCTCAGATGAAAAGATGACGATTGGGATTTTGGGTCCTTCTAGAATTGGTAAGACTACCATTGCTAGAGTTCTATATAATCAAATCTCCTATGGTTTTCATCTCAGTGTTTTCATGAAATTCAAACCGAGTTATGCAAGACCAACTTGTTCTGATGACCACGATGTGAAGTTGCGCTTAGAGCAACAGTTTCTATCTCAATTACTCAATCAAGATGATATCAAGATTCCTCACTTAGGAGTTGCACAAAATTTCTTGATGGACAAGAAAGTGCTTTTTGTTCTTGATGGCATCGATCAATTAGTACAATTACGCGCTATGCCTAAAGCTCGATGGCTCGGTCCTGGAACGCGAATTATCATCACAACACAAGATAAAAAGCTTTTGAAGGCATTCAAGATCAAACATATTTACAAAGTCAATTTCCCACCATTTAATGAGGCTCTTCAAATCTTCTGCATCAATGCTTTTGGTCAGAATTTCCCTTATCATGGTTTCGAGGATCTTGCTAACAAAGTTACAATACTTGCTGGTCAGCTCCCTTTGGGACTTAGAGTTATGGGTTCTCATTTCCAGGGAATGTCCAAGCAAGAGTGGAAAAGGGAATTCCCAAGGTTAAGGATTCACCTTGACGGAGAAATTGGGAGCATTTTAAAGTTCAGTTATGATGCCTTAGACGAAGAAGATAAATGTTTATTTCTACATATAGCTTGTTTTTTCAACGACGAAGGCATTGATCATACCTTTGAAGATACTCTTCGACACAAATTCTCGGATGTGTGGCAAGGATTTAGGGTCTTAGTTCAGAGATCTCTCATATCCAACTATAAAAATTCCCAATGCATAATCTATTAGTCCAACTTGGTAGAGAAATCGTTCGTAACCAATCCATTGATGAGCCTGGGAAGCGTCAGTTTTTAGTTGATGCTAAGGATATTTTTGAAGTACTCAGTGATAATACAGTAAGTTTTGTCATATATCTTTCATTTCCCCTTACTTCCTACTTCCTAGGAAAAATTAAATTATATCATTGCTAGCAATCTTTACTATTACATCTTTTGTGTTCTTTTTCAGGGTAGTAGGAGTGTTATAGGCATCAAATTTGATTTCTCTAGTATCGAGGACGACCAAAATATAAGTGAAATAGCTTTTGAAGAAATGTCTAGTCTTCAATTTCTGAGCTTCCATTGTGATTATGGTAATAGTCGCAAAAGATTGCACTTACCACAAGGTTTAATCTATCTGCCTCCAAAACTTAGAATACTACATTGGGATAATTATTCGATGACATGTTTGCCTTCTAAGTTTAATCCGGAGTTCCTAGTCAAGATAAAAATGGAGTATAGCAAGCTTGAAAAATTGTGGGGAGGAATTCAAGTAAGCACTTTTCATGTTTTTCCATGTTTCAGTTTAACTATTATTTCTATGACAATTCTTTTAATTTGTACAAATTTTTAGCTTGAAAAAAAAAGGTGATATTAGCCTTGAAATGTCTTAACTACTAAACTCGTTGTTGGATGTTGTTTTTATGTTTGAACAGCCACTTAGACATCTTAAGTTTATGACTTTAAAGCATTCCGCTCACTTGAAGGGAATTCCCGATCTCTCAACTGCCACTAATCTCCATAATTTGGATCTCAATGGATGTTCAAGTTTGGTAGAGATCCTCTCTATTGGAAATGGCACTAGTCTCCATGAATTGGATTTCAATGGATGTTCAAGTTTGATAGAACTCCCCTCTATTGGGACTGCTACTAATCTCCTGAAATTTGTTCTTAGTGGATGTTCAAGTCTTGTGGAGCTTCATCCTTCTATTGGGAAAGCCATAAATCTCCAACAATTAAGTTTAAAAGGATGTTCAAGCCTGATGAAACTCCCTTCCTCTATTGGAAATGTCATTAGTCTCCAACAGTTAGTTTTCAATGAATGCAAAAGCCTTGTGGAGCTCCCCAACTCTATCGGGAATCTCAAAAATATGTATAAGTTTGATCTGGCTGGATGTTCAAGTCTGATGGAGCTCCCCTCCTCAATTGGAGATGCCACTAATCTCAATTACTTGGATCTAAGTGGATGTTCAAGTCTGGTGCAGCTCCCTTTCTCTATTTGGAATGTCATTAATCTCCAAAATATAAATCTTGAAGGATGTTCGAGTCTGATAGAGCTTCCCTCCTATATTGGGAATGCCACTAATCTTTAAAAATTGAATCTTAAAGGTTGTTCAAGTCTGGTAGAGCTTCCATCCTCTATTGGGAATTTCACTAATCTTCAAAAATTGAACCTTCAAAGATGTTCAAGTTTGGTAAAGCTCCCTTCCTTTTAGGGAATGCCACTAATCTCCAGAGATTGTATCTTCACAGATGTTAAAGACTGGTTGAGCTCCCTTCCTCTATTGGGAAAGCCTCTAATCTCCAAAAATTGAATCTTAATGGATGCAAAAATCTTGTAGAGCTTCCTATCTCAATTGGAAATCTCATTAATCTTTATAACTTAGATCTTCGTGGATGTTCAAGTTTGGTGGAGCTCACCTCATCCATTGGAAATGCCATTAATCTCCAGGAATTGAATCTTGAAGGATGTTCAAGTCTTGTAAAGCTCCCATCCTCTATTGGGAATGCCACTAGTCTCTCAAAACTGGATATGAGTGGATGTTCAAATCTTGTGGAGCTCCCGTTCTCTATTGGAAAAACCTTTAATCTACGAGAACTTAATTTTCAAGGATGTTCAAGTCTGGTGGAACTCCCTTCCTCTATTGGGGATGCAAAGTATCTTTGTGAATTAAATTTAACTTCATGTTCAAGTCTGGTGGAACTCCCTTTGTCAATTGGGAATGCTAAGAATCTCAAGAGATTAAATCTCTTTAAGTGCACAAATTTGGTGGAACTCCCTTCCTCTATCATGAATGCCATTCATCTCGAGAAATTAAATCTTGGTCATTGCATAAGTCTAGTGGCACTCCCTTTCTCTATTGGAAATGCCACTAATCTTCAAAAATTATATCTCAATGGATTCTCAAGTCTATCAGAAGTTTGTCTATAACAGATGTTTTGGAGCTCTCGAGCGATATTGGCAATCTAACGAATCTGCATAACTTGCATGTCAATTGTTGCTTAAATCTGGTGAACCTCCCCTCTTCTATCGGGAATGTCATTAATCTCACAAAACTTAATCTTAGTAGATGTCCGAGTCTGGTGAAGCTTCCTTCTTCTATTGGGAATCTCACCAATCTTCAAGAATTTGATCTTAATGGATGTTCAAGCCTCGTGGAACTCCCTTCTTCTATTAGAAGTATTACCACTCTCCACAAATTGAATCTCAGTGGATGTTCAAGTCTTGTGAAACTCTCATTCTCTATAAGGAATCTCACTAGTCTTCAAGATTTAAATCTCAGTCATTGCTCAAGTTTGTTGGAGCTTCCGTCATCTAAGGGAAATATCATCAATCTCCAGAATTTGAATCTTACTGAATGTTCGAATCTGATGGAGCTAGCCTCTTCTATTGGAAATACCATTAATCTCCAATATCTGAATCTCAGCGGATGCTCAAATCTTGTGGAGATCCCCTCCTCTATAGGAAGCCTCCATATGTTGTAGGGTTTGAGTTTGCAAAGATGTTCAAGGCTAAAGATTCTTCCGACCAACATGAACTTGGAACTTCTAAAATACATTGATGTTACTGGTTGCTCGCAGTTGGTTAGTTTCCCTGAGATTTCTACAAACATTAGATGGCTTATGCTCTGTGGAACTTTGATAGAAGAATTTCCTTTGTCGATCATGTCATGGTCTGGACTTCAAGACTTGCATATAACATACTGCAAAAATCTTGAAAAATTCCCGCATGCGCTTGACGTCATCACAGAGCTGGAGTTGAACAACAATACAGAGATAGAAGAAGTTCCACAATGGGTAAACGGAATCTCTCGTTTACGTCGATTTGTACTCAACAAATGCACGAAGCTTGTAACACTCCCACAGCTTTCAGGTTCCCTAACATCTTTAGATGCAGAAAACTGTGAGTCTCTCGAGGGACTTGCTTGTTCTTTTCCGAATCTCGATATTCGTCTAAACTTTGCTAACTGCTGGAAACTGAATGAAACAGCGAGAGACATCATCATACAGACATCGACTAGTGAATATGCGATCTTACCAGGTAGAAAAGTGCCTGCGCTCTTCACTTACCGAGCTACTACTACTACTAGAGGTTCTCTAACAGTGAAGTTGAATCAGAGGCGTTATCCTACATCGTTGAGATTCAAGGCTTGCATCATGCTGGTTAATAAGGGAGACGAAGGAGCTTGTGACAAAGCTGAATCAAAGGTCTTTGTATCTTCCACCATCAATGACAAACAGAATGGTCTCAGTTCTGTTACGCTACGGAACCATCATGTACATCCACTTCTAACAGAGCAGTACATATTTGAAGATCAAGTAGATAATGTGGAAACCAGCGAGCTTTTCTTTGAGTTCAAAGCCCACAGCGACATATGGGAGATAGGTGAATGCGGGATATGCCCAACTCTTGGAGGACTCTGTACATTGAAGAAGATTTGAGAGAATTACTAAATCCCATTCCATCACAAACTCTCATCATCTGTGTGCTAATATGTATACATATGTTCTTTTCTTTATAAAGCGTATGGTTTTCTGATGACCAGTTTTATCAAACAGCCTGAGTTTCAGCAGATTTATACAGAGATAATAACTAAAAGAACAAGAAAATGGAAACTGCTTTATCTCTCTTCATACATCATCCATCCCTTTTCCCTTGGAAACTTGATCAAGATGTCTCTCAGATTCGTCGTAGAGAAGCCAATCTCTTCTCAAGCTCATCCACTTCGCTGGATTCAGAGCTGCAAGTTGAATTTAATATATATATTTATTAACAAATGGTTTTCTTTATTTTTTTTTTCTTCACATTCAATTTCCAATGGGGGTTTTGCACATAAATTACCTGTTGTTAGTAGCTGCAGTGGAAGCAGGAGGAGCAGCTGTTTTAGTAGCAATCCTACCCTTTGGAGCTGAAGATAACTGTTTAAAAACAAATGACAAAGAGAGAGATTATTAGTTTTTTTTATGATACGAAATATATATATATACTTTCCCTTGGCAGAGAAACCTGACTAACCTGAGATGCAACTCCAACACCAATCTCATCAAGAACTTGGTTAGTGAGGTCTTCTGTTTCTTCTTCAGCCTCGTCTTTGTCAAGTGTTTCGTCAATTGCCTCTGACATCATCTCTATCTGCAAATACAACAAACATAAACAAAATCAAATGTTACAAATGTTTTAAGATTTCTTTCAAATATAACATTTTGCTAACCATATTTAAGTTAAGGCAGATCTTGAGAATTTAAGAGATGTATCATTTACCGTCATGTCCAGCTGTGCCGACTGTTTCTGGAAATCCTTAATCACTTTGGCTTGTTTCGTTGGTGCCATTTGCTGAAAATATAAAATGTAGGAATGAAGTTTAGCCTTATAAATTACAAATGTTGTTTGGAGACTATGGTTTCTATAGATTCATCAGCTTATCAATGAAACGGAGTGCAGAGGATTGAAACAAACTAACATTACCTTGTTCATTGCAACCATAGCTTTAGTTGCACCTTTCATGCCAGAAGAAATCGAAGTGCTTGCATACAGAGCCTAACCAAAGAGAAATGAAGAAAACACTGGTTTAGTATTAACACCGGATTACTCTAATCGAACTATTAGTTTAGCTGATGTTGGATTAGAGGAAGTAAACCTGTGTGTGAGTGGTCACACCCCTAATTTGAGCACGGCTTCCTTGTAAGTTTGTAATCTGTTGCCTCAATCGAACAAGTTGACGAGCTAAGATCTTGGTGGCCGCCTATCAAAAAATGTTTGATAAAGAATCAACAGTAAAGAAACAAATTTAGAATAGAAGAGGATAAGGAGTTTTAAACAAATGGCCATTAGTGAACTTAAGCCAGTAAAGGGAAATGTACTAGCTACAAAGTAGCTCGAGATGAGAAATCTTAAGTTCTTAAGATGAGATTGGAAGACATATGAAAACTTGCCTCGTTTCCAGTCTTAGCTGTTTTCTTGATTTCTGCAACTAGTCTCTTCTCCTGATTGTGACTAAATGTTAGTTCAACCGTAAGAAAGCTTATATGAACAAAAGGTCTCCACAATGTATGTTATCTACCTCCAGCTGAAGAGATGAGATCTCGCGTTCGATACCTGCAATTACATTGGAATATATAAACACTGGACTCAGAAACTGAATAAAAAGCTTAGTTTTTTTTATGCTTATTGAATTATTTAGACCACATAACAGAGAGGTTAAGAAATAGCTTGTAAAATTTTCCAACACAACTTCAACAGTATCAAGGGCAGTTATTAATCAGAACAAGCAAAGCATAAGAAATTCGCAAAAGCTAGACTCCAGCTCTTTTACTAGCAGCAATGAAGTTATATTTGATCGCAAGTTTCGGATTTTTTTTGGCAACGAAGCACAATTATGGCTTATAAACAGAAGTACAAATCTCAAAGAGATTGAAACTTATACATTCAGTTCTTTTACTAGCAGCAATGAAGTTATATTTGATCATATCTTTCGGATTTCGATCGCAATTTTGGATTTTTTGGCAACACAACACAAATCTATCTTAAACAAAAAACAGATTGAAACCTATACAATTCAGTTCTTTTACTAGCAGCAATGAAGTTATAGTTTATCACAAGTCTCGGATTTCAGCTGCAATATTGGATTTTCTTGGCAATTAAAACACAAATCTAGCTTTAAAACAGATATTAGAATTCTCAAAAGCGATAGGAACCTATTCATACCTCTTGTAGCCACAGCCATTTCTCTCTTACTGGTGCGAAGAGCATCTGCAGTAATTCAAAAGAATCAAAATCAGTATTTGCAAAATTCACAAGTTATAACATCCAGGAACAAAAATCAAGCACTGAAATGACTAAATCTGGGCAACTTACTAGTTTCCTTTTTCGAGCTTTCCTCACAATGACACATCTAATTAAGGAAAATCATATACCGTTTTTTATGGAAAATAAGAACCCATCAAAATTCACATCTACCCACACTCTAAAGATTCAATTTTGAGCACGAAGAACAGTGAAAGCTGCCATTTTTTCCAGATTAAGTTTGTTACCCACAAAACTAACAACATTTGAAACCCAGAGAACAGAATCTCAGAGCGAAAATGGTAGTAAAGTTTTTAGCTTTTTACCTTTGGGAGTGGTCTTCTTCTTGAAAATGTTCATGGCGATTATCTTCTCTCACTTCTCAATTGAGGTAATGTAGGAAAAAAAAAACCCCCCTTTTTCTAGTGTTTATGAAAAACCCTAGTCAGAGAAAAGTGATCTGAAGATCTGTGAGATGAGGAGAGAGCAAAAGTTTGGTGCTTTTTCTTCTTTCTCTCTCTCTTTGAGTGTATGTATATGTGTATTGAAGAGCGTGCTTAATACAATAATCAAACGGTACTTTGGAACTAGCCGTTACAGAGTCCAGATCCTGCTAATATTCCTTCTTTATCCACCGTTATTTCAATTCTTTTCAGAATTTTTTTTGTTTTATTATTTTTTTGTATGTTATGGAACCGACAAAAACTCTGATTAGTATAGAAAATTTGCTTATAATGCTAAAGGAATGGAATAAATGTACATATTAAGCAATTGTGTGTGATATGTGTTAATGGAGAATTTTGGGGATAATTGAAATATAAAAAAATAAAAATAAAAATTTACAAAGTAACCAAAATGTTTGAGAGATATAGGAAGAGTTAGAGAGATAAATTGGTTAGTTTGTATAGTTTTGTTTTTTTTTTTGGATTCTCGAACAAAAATTCACTATACAAAACTTGATTGACTATATAAAGATTAGGGGTTTTTTTTTTGGATTGACGAGCTATTTCTCCCTCGAAATTATCATATAGAACCTTATCCACACAAAGTTTGGCTCTCGTTATAATTTCTCCTCGATATAATCATATAAAGTTCAAAATCAGTTTCTCCCCAAATCGAAAGTTCGAAACCTATATACACATAATTATCGGTTCTATCGGTTTATGACTTAAATTTGATATCAAACCACCTAACCAACACCAAACCACATCTATGTGGCTGCAAAGTTTTATATTTTGATGTAAAGGAAAGATTTTTAAAGCAATTGTGTTCTTTGATTAATGAATCAGGAAATACAGTTGGTGTGGGCACTAAAACCCACACTCAGATATTTGTAGAGTGATTGAATAGATTGGAGAAAAAATGGGTAAGAATCTCTTTATGAACCGAAAAATATAAGGCTTAGAATGAATAAGTGGATTGTATTGATCAAAACGAGTATTTGAGTACCAGAGTATGTGAATACGAGAGCTCGCAGTAAATACAAGTTGAGAATTAGGTAAAAGTTGCCCCCTCTATGACGGTTCTGCTTTCCTATATAGCTTCTCTCGATCTCCAGCTGCTGCGCGAATATCGGGGGAGGTTGCACGTGCTCCGGATATCTCGGAGACTGCTGTTGCGCCGAGCTTCGGATCTTGCGGGATACCCGCCGAACTGCTGACTCAGTCTCAATCCTTATCCGTATGCGGTAGCTCGAGTGCCTGCTGGAAGTGCAGAGATGGGCCATATGTCGATGGATCGTCATAGATGGGCTTGTGGTGATTCCTTGGTGGGCTTCACAATGGGCCGGATTTAGGTGCTAAATCCAGCTCCAACAGTTGCCCCCCAGCCCATCAAGTGAGATGACAAAGTTGATGGGCGGAGAACGAGGTTTGGGGATTGTTTTTAATCCTTCTTTGGTTTTAGCTCGACGGTAGTCAGAAAGTTTTCGGACTCCGGATGCGTTTCATATTTGTAGCGAAATATATGCGGTTTATCTGAATAAAAATCCGAATATTTCCGAATTTTCAATAAAGATTTTGAACTGTTTGGGACAAACTATTGAGATTGATGTCTGCGAGCGGCTGCATTCAATTGGATAATGCAAGATCTCGAGGCAAAGATTGAATCTTAAAAGATTTGCTCTCATCCGACGGTTGGGATTGCGGGACGCGGGAAATTATTTTCTCGATACGCGCCCATAATGATGATGGCTGCATAAATACAACCTCCCACTTCTCCATAAACCGCACGCGCTTCCACTATTCTTCAAGGTAACTTCTCCTTTTTCCTTGGCATTTAATTTCCTGTTGTTTTTTTTTTTTTTTCCAGCGTTTCTCGTTCTTCTTTCAAAACAGTATCGAAAGAGAGAGAGAGGGAAATTTGTGTGAAGGGGAAATCGATCGTAGACTCGAAATTCCTTTGCGTTTCTTCCAATTACGTGCTTAGGGTTTAGCGATTTAGCTTTTACCCCTTTCAATTTTTGTGCTTGATTAAATGGTTAAATCGGGAGTCGTGGAGGATCAAACCCCGACCGTCGAGACTTCGACGCGGCTCGTGAAACGGAAATCGGGCGTTTTGGAGGCTCAGACTCCGGCTGTCGAGACTTCGACGCGGCGCGTTAAATAAAAGTCGGGTCCGCGCCCGAACTCGAAGCTTTCTCTTGAGGAGGCTGATACCCTTCGATCCTTGTATGGGGTTGAAATTTAGGTTCCTCGGGGGCCTGAGTCGGCGCAGAACGTGAGGCCGGGCTACGGATGTGCCTTCTGGCATTATTTTGAATCGTGCGGCCTCACTTTCCCGATTCCGCCGTTCCTGCTCGAGATCGCGGAGGAGATGCGCATGGCGCTGCCCCAAATGCATCCGAACCTGGTCAGGACTCTTATTGGGCTGCAAGTTCGGTGCAAAGAACTCGCGCTCTCGTTCGGACCTGCGGAATTTCACCAGCTGTGTATGGCTCCCCGATCTAGCAGGCGAGTTATCGATGGGTTGCCGGCGAGAGACGATGGGTGGCAAGAGAAGGTTTTCTTCTTCAATGGATATTTGACACTTGCTTTTGATTTTAGTCGGCTCCCAACGAAGTGGGCTGATGCAATTGGTTAGATAGACTCGTTCTAGGGTCATTGTTTTGCATGCGGGCGTTTGTGTCTTTCTCCGATGGATATTTGACACTTGCTTATTTCTGTTTTGAAGATTCTCCATGCAGGATTCACTTCAACGCCGCGCTCGTAGCACGAGTTGGTTACCTTCGCGAGGGTGAGATCCAGTTGGATTCGTTCTCAAAAGACAGAATTTTGCGGGCTTATCGGATTCCGGCTCTTGTTCGAGATCCGTCTCCCGCTCCTGTTCGTCCAGGTACGTTTGCTGTTTTTGTGCGTTTTTATTTTCTTACTGTTGTCGAGCTGGGGGGTCTCGGTTTAACTGTGTCGTCTTTCCTATGCAGCCGAGAGACCAGAACTTGTTGATAGTAACTCATCTTCTGCTCCCAAATTGGATCGAAGGATGTCAAGGAGACCGTCGCAGCATCAACTGGAGAAGGCCGCGGGGAAGGCGAAGGTCGGTGATCGCGAGGTTTTGCGGTGTGGTGACGTGGCGAGCTTCGCCAACGAGGTGATGCACGATCCCCCCGTTATTCCTTCTGCGGGAGGGTCGGTGTCAGTTGGGGCTGCCCGGGATTACGATTCTCCGGCTCGGGACGGTTCTCCGTCTGCTCGTCATGTGAACGTTACGAGTTCTGAAAGCAGCGGCGCGAATCAGCCGCAGCACAAAAGGCCGCGAGTCGAAAGATCGAGGGGTGGCGCCTCCAGGTCGCGAGGTGGTAACCAAGCTGGCTCGGGGGGAATCAGGCCTTTTCACTGGACCTACGAGCATACCCAGGACTCTCCAATAATGGACGATCCGGAGGGTCTTGCCCACTTGCTGAGGCACTGCAAGCCTGCTGGCTGCGCGCTTCCTGCTCTTAATGATATGGAGTTCCGCGAGTTGTACATCGATGCGGCCGTAGCGAATGCCAGGGTAAGCCGATCGACGGTTTGAGTCTGTTCCTTTTCCCCTTTATTTTTTTTTTGGTTTACAAATCATGCTAAACTGGTTTTTTTATTTTTAGAGCATGGAGAGGACCAACCTACTGTCCGTGTACTTTCACCATCGCATGAGGGATGTGCCCACGGTAGGGGAGCTGGATCAGCTGAAGGGTGTGATTAGTGACATGAAGGCCGCTCTGAAATCTGCAGAGGCTCGTGAGGAGGTCTGCAAACGGGAGCATGTTCGCGCTGGCGACTTGGAGCGTGACAGGCCGCGGTGGATCGAGTTGTGCTTCTCAACGCTCAGAACAGCGACCTCCAGGTCTCAAGGGATGAGGCGATTCGCCGCGCCGTTCGAGCTGAAAAGCGCGAGACCGCTGACTTTTTCAACTCGCTACTGAAGACCCTGAAGGAGAAGTGGGAAAAACGCAAGCTCGAGGTTGACTGCCAAATCACGCTTCAAGAGGCTGTTGCCAACATCGACTTGATCGCGGAGTTGGCTGTCGGGGAGACCACGATCGAGGTGGAGCGCCCGAAGTGGACGGCTAAGGCTGACGAGTACGAGAAACATCTCAAAACTCTTGCGGTTTCCGACTTCACTATCTCGAAGCTCAATGTGCCCCAGATCTCGGAAGATTCGGTCAGGATGGAGGTCGATCCCCAGACTCAGGTTCCGGAGGGCGTGAACCAGTTCGGGAGTAACGGTGGCGAATACCTCAGCGATCTGGTTGTGGACAAGGCTCGTGGTGAAGCAGGAGGCGCGATTGCGGGATCCCAGCTCGAGGGAGGTGGCGGCGGGAAAGATGGCGAGAGGGTACTAACCCCGGTGGGGAGTAGTCGTTCTGCCAACTCGCCTTCCCTTGCTTTTTATTTTCCGTTCCGTTTAGACAATACCCGGGAGGGTTTTAATCCGTTGATGCTTTTAAGTTTGGACTTCGTTTTTTGTTTTGGGCGTTTAGCCGATGCAGACTTTTAGGAAATGTTGCCTGGGAAGGCTTTTAAATCCTTTGTGCTTTTGTTTAAGAATTTGACCGAGTTTTTGCTTGGACGAGCTATAGCTCGTTGATTTTTCTGGATTGTCCCTCCTAGTTTGAGCGGACCGTAGCTCGCAGAAGTTTTTTGTTGATAAGCGTTAAGTTTCCTTAGTACTTTTATCCTTGTTTGCTTGAGCGGGCTGTGGCTCGCAGAACTTTTGGTTGGTAATCGTTAAGTTTCCTTAGTACTTTTATCCTTGTTGTTCAGGATTGCTCTTGAACGGACCGTCGTAGCTCGTCGATGTCGATTGCGGGCTTTGGCTTATTGTTGTATCGGAGATTACCGTAGTTCGCCGGTTTTTATAGGTTTTGGCGTGAGGTGGTGCGCGAATGCTGGTGATTCGGCCCGAAAGGGTGTGCGAATGCTAGTGATCCGGCTTTGAAAGTTTGCTTGGATGCGAGCGATAGCTCGTTACGTACCTGACTCGAGTTTGTTTAGGCGGTTGTGTATTTAAGCAATATTTGATCGATTGATAATCCGATCGAGACGCGGTTGAGATGAGCTGTCGATGTTTTCTCTGGCTGTGTGTTATACCCGGGTGCTCATTGCGCCTAAGTTGATTGCGTACCGATGTAAGAGGTCGAAAAGTTTTCGATAGTTCGAAATGTGTAAAAGAGAGATTGCAAACTGGAAAGAGTATGTAGACTTTTATTTATAAAGTGAGTTTACAATAGTGGTACACTATGTGAACCGTGAAAGGTTTTGGGAGTGTCGGGGCTGGACTCTAGGGACGAGCTGCCTACGTATCCTGCCAGGGGATCAAGCCTTAACGTAGTTCGATTGTTTTACTATTTAGTAATAGTAGCGTTTGAGGTTCACGGAGTTCCATGGACGCAGTTCGGCTTTTTTCTTCGTATAGTCGAAGAGTTTGTAGACGCCGGGGCGTACTACTTCGGTGATTTTGTAGGGACCTTCCCAATTAACTCCTAGCTTTCCACCTGTCCGGCATGTCTTGTCGAATACCTTTTTTAAGACTTGGTCTCCAACTTTGAACGTTCGTTCTTTGACGTTGGAATTGTAGTAGCGAGCTGTTGCTTGCTGATAGTTCTGGATGCGGACCAGTACTTGATCTCGTTTTTCTTCGATCAGGCCGAGTCGGTCTCGCAGCAGTTCTTCGTCGAGTTCCATGTTTATGGGACATAGTTCTCTTCGAAGGGTCGGTACTTTGAGTTCAGCAGGAATGATTGCTTCCATGTTGTAGGCTAGCGAGAAGGGTGTTTCCTTAGTCGCTTTGTGAGGTGTGGTTCGGCAAGCCCATAGGACTGAGTTTAGTTCGTCCGCCCACATCTCTTTTCTGGCTGTGAGCCTCTTTTTGATGTTGCTCATTACGATTTTATTGGTAGCTTCTGCTTGGCCGTTTCCTTGCGGGTAACGTGGCGTGGAATAGCTTATATGGATTTTCCATTTTTTGCAGAAGTTACGGAATGCTTTCGAGATGAATTGAAGTCCATTGTCCGTCACAATCTCATAAGGGAGATCGTGTCTGCAGATGATATCTTGCCACACAAAATCTCTAACGTCTTCGTTAGTGGTTTGTTGGTAAGCTCGTGCTTCCACCCACTTCGTGAAGTAATCTGTTAGGACTAGGACGTATTGTAGTTGTTTTGGTCCTGATGGGACCATTGGTCCGATGATGTCCATGGACCATCTCATGAACGGGTACGGGGCGCATATCGATGAAAGAGCCTTCGTGGGTTGATGGATTGTTGGTGCGTGCTTTTGACAGCTGTCGCATTTCGCGGCGTAGTTGTCACAGTCCGCAACCATTGTGGGCCAGAAGTAGCTGTGTTTTTTTATTCGTATTGCAAGAGTTCGTCCGGCGGAGTGGCTCCCGCAAATACCATCGTGGACGTTTGCCATTACGGCTAGGGCTTCTAGACAGTGAACGCATTTAAAGTATGGTTCCGATAAGTTGCGTTTATATAATCCTTTTTCGATTATACAGTATCTCGAGCTTCGAGCTCTTAGTTTTCGGGCTTCCCACTTGTCGGGAGGCAGGGTGCCGTTTTGGAGGTAATCGAGTATTGGGATTCTCCAGTATGCTCTGGCGTGAAATTCTTCGTCGGTGATGAACCGTCTATCCGCAGTGGCTGCCTCTGCGATCTGATTCATCACTGACTGGTTAGATCTGGGTTCGCTGTTTTCGGGTTCCGGTGTCTGGGTTTCTTCCGAGCTAGTGAGGATTTGGGGTAATTCGCTGGTGCTAGCTGCGGGATCCGGGATACCGGTTTCTTCCGAGCTAGCTGGGGTTTGAGACAGCTCGTCTGTGCCGGATGCGGGATCGTTTGTGATTACAGCGATCTCTGCTGTTGTGGCGGATTTGACGGCTATGCTTATGCTTGGTTTGTCGATTCCCTCGACGGGAATGACTCTTTTTAACAAAGGGTCCGAGGTGGATGCGAGAGATGCTAGGGCGTCTGCCAAAGTATTTTCTCCACGGGGGATCCTTGTTAGTTCGAATTTATCAAGCTGTTCCGTGAGGTCACGTACTATTTTTAGGTAAGCTTCCATTCGTTCGTGATTTGTTTCGTACGTGCCGTGGAATTGGTTTGTTATGAGCTGTGAATCGCTGAAAGCGCTTACTTCGCGAGCTCCGATTCCTATTGCGAGCTGTAGCCCAGCCATCAGGGCCTCGTATTCTGCCTCGTTATTCGAAGCGTCGAAGCCCAGTCGGAATGACTGCTCTAAAAGTTCCCTGGTAGGTGATGCAAGTCTGATCCGTACTCCGGATCCCTGTTTAGACGATGCTCCATCTACGTGAAGTGTCCATTTATTGTTCGTTGTCGTGTTGCCGAGAGCTTGCGGTGCTAGCTCGATGACAAAGTCTGCTAGAACTTGCGCTTTGGCACAGGTTCTGGTACGATATTCTATATCGTACTCGCTTAGCTCGATTGCCCATTTGGTTAGGCGTCCTGACTGGTTCGGGCTATGGAGGATGGTGCGCAATGGCTGCGAAGTCATGACCACAATTGAGTGGGATTGGAAGTAAGGTCTTAGCTTCTTGGCTGACATGACAAGCGCTATTGCTAATTTTTCCATTGCTGGATATCTAGTTTCTGCGTCTATTAGCGTTTTGCTTACATAATAGATGGGCTTCTGTTCGCTCTGCTCTTCCCTTACTAATACGCCGCTGACTGCAACAGGCGATACTGCGAGGTAAAGGTATAACGGTTCTCCCTCTACTGGCTTGGCGAGTATAGGAGGTTCGCTTAGGTATGTTTTTAGCTGTTGGAATGCTTCTTCGCACTTCTCATCCCTTTGGAATTTTTTATTCGCTTTTAGGAGTTGGTAGAAGGGAAGGCACTTGTCCGTAGATCGGGAAATGAAGCGGTTTAATGCTGCAATTCGTCCGGTTAAACGTTGGACTTCGCGAGTGGTCTTAGGTGACGGCATCTCGAGGAAGGTCGCGATCTGGTTCGGGTTAGCTTCGATACCTCATTCGGTTACGAGGTAGCCGAGGAATTCTCCTGAGGCTACGCCGAAAGAGCATTTGGTAGGGTTGAGTTTCATCCCGTATTTGTTGAGAATTGCGAAGCATTCTCGTAGTTGGGCTACGTGGTCTTCCTCTTTTGAGGATTTGACGAGCATGTCGTCAATGTAGACCTCCATAGATTTGCCCAACTGGTCCGCGAACATTTTGTTTACAAGTCGTTGGTAGGTGGCTCCGGCGTTTTTAAGTCCGAAGGGCATGACTTTGTAACAGTACGTGCCGCGGTCTGTTATAAATGATGTTTTTTCTTGGTCTTCCGGGTTCATGAGGATTTGGTTGTACCTGGAGAATGCGTCCATGAAGGACAGCAGCTCGTGACCGGCGGTTGCTTCGACCAGTCGGTCTATGTGTGGGAGTGGAAAGCTGTCCTTTGGGCAAGCTTTGTTTAGATCCGTGAAATCTATACAGACTCTCCACTTTCCGTTTTTCTTTTTGACGACAACCGGATTTGAGAGCCAATCGGGGTACTTGACCTCTCTGATTGACCCGACTTTCAGTAGCTTGTCGATTTCATCGTTGACTGCTTTTGCCCTCTCGGGTCCCAGCTTGCGTCGTTTTTGTTTTATTTGTTTGAACGCGGGGTCAACGTTCAGTTCGTACGATGTTATTTCGCGGTTAATCCCTGGCATGTCCGAGGTCGTCCATGCAAAAGTACTCACGTTTTCTTTGAGGAAAGTGATGAGCTCGTTTCGAATTGAATTTGGGAGGTCGACTCCGATGCTAACTTGTCGCTCGGAGTGAGCGTCGTCGATGCAGACTTGATCGACGAGGTCTTTTTTGGTCCACGCGTGGTGGGGTCTTTATTTTTCTTTATTTGTTGTTCTGCGAGCTCTTGCTCTTTCTGTAGTTGCTACACTGATGAGCTCGCAGCTTGTTTGAAGCAGTTCATGTAACACATTCTCGAATTTTTCTGACTGCCGTAGATCGTTTGGGTTCCCTTGTGAGATGGGAACTTCACGCAGTGGTGATAAGTGGAAGGGACTGCCTTCATGGTATGTATCCAAGGCCGGCCAAGTATGGCGTTGTATGGAGCTTGGCGATCTACTACCACGAAGTTTACCTCTTTTTGGATTCCTCCAGCCTTCACGAGGAGGCGGATGGAACCCAGCGAAAAGATCGTTTCGCCGGCGAAACCAGTTAGAGGGGTTATGCTGTTTATTAGGGCGGAATCTGGGAAGCTCATTCTTTTAAAGGCGTCGTAGAACAGTAGGTCTACCGAGCTCCCGGTATCTATCATTATCTGTGACAGTTCGAATCCGGCTACGTCGAGGCGGATTACGAGGGCGTCGTCATGGGGTTTGTCCAGGTCCAGCGTTTCGCTTTCGAGAAATGTTATCTCGTTGTCTGGATCTTCCATGGATTTCTTTGCTTTGGAAGTGTTTTCGGCCTTTCGTTGAAAGGTTTTAATCGAGTTTATCAAGTTACGGCAGAACAGCGAGCCTCCCGCTATGAAATTGATTTGTTTCGGGATGGATTGGTTCCTCTCTCCCCCCCCCCCCGCAAAGGCGCAAACCTTGCATGCGTTGGCAGAGAGATTTGCGAGGTGAGGGCGGGGGGGAGGGGGGGGGGTGGTTACTGAGTTCGTCGAGCCTCCGACGAGTTCTGGACCGTTGAAAATCGTGTCGATCCTTAGCTTGGCTGCAGGAGGAGGAGAGTTTTCCTCTTCTACAGTTCGTTCTTTTCTCTTTTGAGAAGTTTTGTCATTTTCAGACTTTTTTGGCTTGGGAGCTCGTGGAGGAGATTCCTCTTCACTTGCTTCCTGTTTGGGACATGTTTCGTCCCTAGTAGGTTTGGGGAGAGGTCTCGTGCGACATTCCTCTGTGGAATGTTCGTTTCGGTTGTGATGTTTGCAGAATTTGCTCGCATCGTATTTCGATCTCTGCCCGCTTTGAGCTTGTTTATTACGAGCGTTTGCTGGCTTTTGCCGGAGTATTCTCGGGCGTTTGTTTTCCTTTGTGGATTTGAAGCCTGAGCTTGCAATTCGTGTTGCCTTTTGGCGTAGGCTTTTTCTCCCTCAGATTGGGCGAACAGAAGGGCTTGGTGTAGCGCGTCGTTCGGCGTTGAGGTGGGGCGTCGCACTTTGAGTTCTTGTAAGAATTCATATTCGAACCATAATCCTTGCCTTAGGGCTTCTATTGCGAGCTCTTCGTTGAGGTTAGCGACTTTGGATTTGCATTCTTTGTACCGTGTTAGGTAGCTTCGCAAAGGTTCGTGTTCTTGTTGCTTGATCTTCCATAGATCGGCTAACGTTACTCGGGATTGGATGAAGACCGAGTACTGTTTTAGGAAGACGGTCAGGAGTTGGTCGAAGTTATCGATCGAGCCGCTTTCTAGGCTCCCGAACCACTCTAGCGCTGGGCCGACGAGGTTTTCCGCGAAAAACCGGCAATAGCCCGCTTCGAGTTCATCTTCGTGGAGATGAACTCGGGCTATCGTGGATCGGAATGTCCTGATGTGTGCCTTTGGATCTGTTGTTCCGGCGTATTCTGGAAAATTTATTTTTCCAGCGTCGCGGAGTCTAGCGTTTGCTATTCGGTTAGTGAAGGGTGTTCAACGTGTTTCCTCGATCACGCGATCGATGTCGGGTGCTGAGCTCGTGGCAACGTGCATGGCATGTTTTATTTGCCTGAGTTCAGCGTCAACGTATTGCTGGAAATTGGGACTTTCTGCGAGTTGTTGTCGGGCTATTCGAGTATCGGGAATATCGTGTACTCGAGCGTCAGCATGTGTTGCGCGTTCGGCGTATGGTAACTGATCCGGGTGATTTGCGGTTGCCGCTGGAGCGTGCTCCTGGGCGTGCGAAGTAAAAGCGAAAGAGGATGTGCCGATCCCTCTCGGGGATCCGCGAGGCGGTGGGGGCGGTAGTTCGCTAACCTGAGCGTGTACCGCTCCTCGTGGACTTGAATCGTTTAGATTCGAGATGTGGAATTGCGGTCCTCTAGAGCTCGAAGCAACGTTTTGCTGTCTTGCGGGCTCCGGGGTTGTGAACGCTTGAGAAAAGTCATGGCGTGTTTTGGGTAACGGGCTTTGCTCGAGGTCGATCTGCTGCTGGCTTCGAGATCCTGGAGTTGGTTCTCGAGCAATAGATCGCGAAACTTCCGCTCGATATTTGTTCAGGGCGTTAGCTTGTTGGTTCAATCGGGCTTCTAGCTGTCGTTAGCTTTGAACCATGTCCTGGGCCAACTGCTGCAACATTATCATGATTTCCGTGTTATTCGATTCGACGTTGGGTGGGGCTGGTCGAGCCGGTTCTTTGAAACGGGGAGGATGTTCTCCGTTTCGGATCCAGACGTAGGGATTTCCCCATCCGGAGGGATTCGGGTGTTGATTCAGGATAGGTGTTCCTGAACCGACTGCAGGAGTTTGAATAACCGGGTTTGTGGTTATCGTTTCGGTTCGAGATGTGGTAATATTCGAACTGGGGGCTGCGGCATCTGGGTTACTGCTGAGAGTACGCGGAGGAGGAGGTGGAATTGGATCTGTGTATCCAATTGTTCGGCCCTCACCCCCGACTATTTCTTGTTGGTTCGTCCTACCAGTCGCGGCGTTGTTCTGGTTCGAGTGGTTTGTCCCTGGACCGGTTGCGGAGGGCGGACTGACGAGATCGATGATCACTTGTTCGGCTCGTGACGTTGTAGTCGTCGAGCCGGGGTTTACGTTTTGGCTTGAGGGATTGTTTCCCTCGTTGTTGATCACGACTTGCGTGGTCGATCTGTTGGATTCAATGGTTCGTGGATCCATTATCGTTCTAACGAGCCTTAGATCTGGCTAACTGTGTTAGAGATTGCTTTTATCTTTCCCCACAGACGGCGCCAAAATGTGGGCACCCACACTTAGATATTTGTAGAGTGATTGAATAGATTGGAGAAAGGATGGGTAAGAATCTCTTTATGAACCAAAAAATATAAGGCTTAGAATGAATAAGTGGATTGTATTGATCAAAACGAGTATTTGAGTACCAGAGTATGTGAATACGAGAGCTCGCAGTAAATACAAGTTGAGAATTAGGTAAAAGTTGCCCCCTCTATGACGGTTCTGCTTTCCTATATAGCTTCTCTCGATCTCCAGCTGCTGCGCGAATATCGGGGGAGGTTGCACGTGCTCCGGATATCTCGGAGACTGCTGTTGCGCCGAGCTTCGGATCTTGCGGGATACCCGCCGAACTGCTGACTCAGTCTCAATCCTTATCCGTATGCGGTAGCTCGAGTGCCTGCTGGAAGTGCAGAGATGGGCCATATGTCGATGGATCGTCATAGATGGGCTTGTGGTGATTTCTTGGTGGGCTTCACAATGGGCCGGATTTAGGTGCTAAATCCAGCTCCAACAGTTGGTATGTCATGGATGTAGAAATATGTTAATATGTCCAAGTGGAGCAACCAATGTGCTTTGTGCGTTGTGTAGCACCATCAATTTGGTTCCTCATTCTACTCTTCAAGGTACGTAATAACCTTATCTCTGAGGTTTTTGTGGGTTTTGTGATGCTTTGCAAATATCAGAAAAAGCTCTCGAATTGATCAACGTTGGCGTTTTAGGAATAGGTTTATGTATAATTAAGGTTTCTTGATAACATATGGCTCGCATTATGTGGTGGTTGTATACACGTGGTGTGGCTAGCTTTATATGTTCTTGTTGTCGTACTTTGAACCGTACTAAAATTATCTTAAAATATTTGATCGTATATCTTTTCTAGTTTCCTCGAAAAAGTGTTGAAAATGTGTTTTGGTTCTAAAGAATCATTTGTGTGTTTTGATCCGCATTGTTTTTTGAGATACGTTTTTTACTTGTTGTACTCTCTCATTGTTCTTCTGTATGTTCCATAAGCAGCACCTTCTAATCACACCACGCATATCAACTATGGGGATTGTTGAATAACACTCATGTATCCTTTTAGAGCATCATCTGTTAAATGCGATGTTTGCATAAAGATTACATCTAATTATATATAATATAATATGTAGATGATAGTAGTATTATTTATCTCGAATGAAATTTTGGGAATTCCTGTATCATTCTCAAATGTGAATCAATACCTTGTAACAAATGTGAATCAATACCTTGTAACCAAAATGGTGGTGGCCTAGTGGTAGTGCAACGGAGTTGGTTTTCTTGTGCCCCGGGTACAAACCCCCTTTGGTACGAAGGTATATTCTTTAAATCGGAATATAGAAAGGGCTAACTCCGGGTACTGGGGAAGATTACGGGTCTAAGGCCCAGAACTTCCACAGTTAATTCAAAAAAAAAAAAAACATATGGGACGTAAATTTTGGATTAGGAATAGAACGAGACGGAACAGAACGGCTGGAAGTAGGGGTGGGCGCTTCGGTTTTCGGTTTGGTTTCGGTTCGTTTTTTTTGGTTTTACGGTTTATCGGTTTTATAAAATTCAAACCATATAAAAACTATATATATTTCGGTTTGGTATGGTTCAGTTTTCTTCGGTTTTCGGTTTTTCGGTTTTATAAAAATTAAAACCATACAAAATTCATATGTAACTTGGTTCGATTTGGTATGGTTCGGTTTCGGTTTTTTCGGAATTATACTATTACGAAAAACTTTGAATCTTAGATTCAAACTATGAAAATGAATAGTAATAATAGATATGAGTGAAACAAAAAAAAAGTTAAAAGAATAAAATCCAAATCATATGAAATAAATCTAAATCATCAATAAAATCAAGCCTATAAAAGGTAAAATTAATATTTTTATTCATAGTTTGTATTTGTAAATATTATATTTTAAATATTTATAATGTAGATATTTTTGTAAATATTATATTTAAATTTATGAATTAAGATTTAGTAAATTATAAAGATAATTAAGCCTAATAATAAAATATGGACATAGACTAAATTAAGAAAATAAGAAAATATAAATTATTTAAAATTTAGTTTTGAAACAAAAAAACCATTCGATTTGACGGTTTTTAATCAAACCAAATCTAAACCAAAACTTTTAAAAATAATAATCAAATGGTTTTATAGGTTTAACCATATCATTTTTCGGTTTGGTATGGATTGGTTTTTTCGATTATGATTTTTTTCCCACCTCTAACCGGAAGTCGCAGAGAATTGAAAACGCAACTAACTGAAATCGGAAGAGACGAGAGAGAGAGAGAGGGATCAATGGCTGGAATGCCATTGTTGACCAAAACACAATCTCATATGCCATCCTTATAATAAATAATTATGTTTTGATTAAATTATAATAGAAAAAGTGTACAAATACAATTATGTCCTTAAAAAATCTAACAAATTACAACCCCATTCGGGTTTTCCCCAACTCCAAACCCGAATCCAAAAAAAATAACCCTAATTTTGATTCCTCTCGATTTACACCACTGTAAATCGTCTCCTCCGCATCGCCTCCTCTCTGATTCCTCTACTCGTGTCTTCTCCTCCGCATAACCTATTCTCCGATTGAGTACTTTCTTCGATTCCTCTTCTCGCTTCTTCTCCTCCACATCTCCTCCTCTCAGATTCTTTTGCTCCTCTCTGATTCGTCTTCTCTTCCGCATCACTTGTATGACTCCTCTTCTCCTCTGCTCTTCTCTTTGTGATATATTCCGTTCTTCTCCTCTTGTCGTTCAATTGGGATTCATTATTAATGTTGGTTTGATCTCCTTCTCCTGAAACTGTGACAGCAAAAGAAACAAAAGGAGCTGCAATGGATGTTCCTCCTCCGAACTCTCCTCCTCCTAAAACCTACGCAGAAACAACATCTTCATCAATCGAAGAAGCACCAATAGAAGCCGCACAAACTCCAGAAGAGATGAACTTTGATTTAGCTCTGGTATTGTTTGAAGGAGAACCATCAAATTCTGCTCACGAAGAAATGCAAGAGAAAGAGCTTTCTCTCGAAGAAATGCAAGAAAAAGGGGTTTATCTCGAGGAAGAGCAAGAAAAGNATCCGGTCAATCCTGGCGCCGAACTCCTGGCGCATGGTGCCCACCTGCTGGCCCATGTTCCGTAGCTCCTCTCTCAAGGCAGCTAACATCTGTACCATGGCGTCTTGGGGTACTCCGTCTCCATCAGTCATGTTGCCTGTCTTGTTGGTGAGACCTCGCAATACTTAACAAACAGATCAAAACACCACGACAAACAAAACTCAAACACGACAGAAACGACTAGCCTACTTAAACAATCAAGCGGATGCAACAATTGTCTAAACAAACTAATCCAACACACCAAAAATCAAAACGAAACCTTTTATGCTTTTCTGATTAATGCTAAACGCAGCAAGGCAAAACAGAAACAAAGAAACTAGCAAATTAAACAATCGGAAATTCTTTTGGTTTTTTTTGTTTTTTAAGGTTTTAATGAAAACAAGAAACAGATCGGCAAGCAATCTAAGACTATTCTTTTGGGGTTTTCTTTTATAACTAAACAAAAACTAAGCAACCTAGATAAACAAGCAGACACGATTTTTTTTATGGGTTTTTATCTTAATGAAACAAAGCAGAAACAGAAAACTAATAAAACAGAAACAAGGAATCGTAAAGGGATAGGGGTAAGAAAAACCAAAGGTAGAACCTTTGGCTCTGATACCAGATGATGTAAGACTCGGAGGGTGAGTCTTAAGGCAGGCGGAAGATGGGATCTAGAGGCTGGCTTTCACGCTCTCTCTTCTAGATCAATGGATGGTGATGGTAGAACAAAAGCTTGAATCCACAAGTCTTTGAGCCGAACGGTGTCAAACAAGTTGGCTTTCACGCTCTCTCTTGTTGGACGGTTTAATGGGGAAGTGAGGGTGGATCGAATGGCACCACAGAGGGATGAAAGATCTCTGATACTGCACGGATACTCAGCCTTGGTGAATCACACACGCAAAGGCAAAAGTAAAGAAAGAACAAGCGGCGGCTTGAGCTTAGGTTGAACTGCGTTATTTTATTGATAATGTAGGGTAACCAAAAATACAACGCTGCAGGGGAGCTTTATAAACAGCTCGTCAGCTAGCCTTAAGGCTGAAAACATAAAGCAAAACGACAATACATGAAAAACTAAAAGAAACAAAACGCAAAAAGGCAAAAATACATGAAAATGGAAAGTTCTCTTAAACTAAAAAGAAAATAAAACTAAGCCTATTCTGCGTGGCCTTCTTCTGGGGCTCGAACCTTGGTCTCTTGGATGGGCTAAGAACCGCTGAGACAAGTCAGATTAGTTGTACAAATTGTATAAATTGAGTATACCTGGTTTTGGCGCGCGATGGCTGGAAATGCTTTCTTGGCGGTCATGTCCGGTCCTTGGCCGTTCCATGCTGGCTTCTTGATGATTCCATCTTCTTGATGTCCAGTGAAGTCGAGATGATAGAAGTCTTCAAGTGTCTTCCCGTGGTTAGCTCCCAAAACGTCTTCTTGCTCCATTTGCTCTCTCTCGGCTTCAAGACTTGTATCCGCAGCATCTTAAGGCTCAGGTGTGATCTTCGTGAGATTTTTGTTGTCCTGGACTCCATTTCCTGCCAAATAATCATACATACCTTGGTGTGTACGAGGCTGGTCGTCTTTGAGGCTCAGCTTTGCGAAATCCTCCAATATGTCCATTTCGGATGCGTTGGAGCTATCTTTGAGGTCAGCTTGTGGTGGTGGATTTTTGAACGTATCTCCCAGCTCCATTGTGCTAAGGAGGGTCTCCACAGCTACATTGAATCCTTCTCTAAGTCTCCTGGTCTTGGACCGTGTCATTGGTGAGGATTTGACCGTCGGTATAAGCTCGTTGGTCTCGGCTACGTCGATGTCCTCATCAGTCTCCTAGTACCAATGATGGTAAAGACGCTGGAAGAGAACCTGATAAATCTTCAGAATGTGAGAATGAAGGAGGTCAGGACAAAGAAGGAGAGTGCGATGATGATAATGATATTGGTGATAATTAAGCTCCTAACAATGAAGGTGGTGAGGCAGAAAGAGAAGAAGTTGTAGAAGAAGGAGGAGATGATATTCGATTTCAGACATTTATGGGTGAAATTCGTAATGAAGAAGTTCTTGGGTTAGGTGAGGTGAATGACAACCTTCATGCACCTTCTAATGAGGTGAATGATAATCATGTTGTTGATGATGAGGCTGAATTGGAGAGACAATGTAGGGATGCTAAACAGCCTGCTCCTGCTGTTGACACATACAATGAATGGGATAGCGAGATTTCAAACACGAAATCGAGAGAAGTCACCATACTTGTGGTTAATAAAAACATTTATGAGACACATACGATGTACAGTAAAGAGAAGTCACCATACTTGTGATTTCAAGAACGAGGTACAGTAAACTGAGATTTAATCGTTTAAAATAACATTCGTGCAGGGGATAATGTGCTCAGCCCTTGGTTACTACATTGGAGGACTCGTGATGAAAACCAAGGTCCATGTATTTGTTATACCTTTCAAACCTCTTTGTATGATCGTAGTAGCGGTTATGTCAAGCATCATTTTCGCTGAAAATATGTATCTAGGAAGGTAAGTAAAAACACCGAATGATAACAACAGCCACGAGTTAAATAATCAAGATAGAAAGGAGTTAATTAATAGTTTTTTTTCTTTGACAGAGTTTGATGGGGTCTAAATCGTCGTTCAAAAATAGGATGGCTATTAAGGACTCGTCGAGCTTTGAATTTGTAGGACCCTAAGCTGCAAGTACACAGCGTGCGTTGTAGTACTTAGGGTATCGATCCACAAGGAGGAGGTCAACTGCAAAACAAGAAATCAGGGCAACCAAAGACGCCGAGAATTGGAGTTTGAGGTTGAGTGTCACGGTTTCTGTAGATAAGAAAGAAGAGAGAGAACCACGTCTTATATAGAGAACGGTATCGACCAACTCTGTAACCAACGGGAAAAGGAAAACCAACTTAAGAGTTTGTAAAAAGGAAATCAGGTGAGCAATGCATAAAAAGTAAATATTGAAGTGCGTAAATCTCGAGTTGTAAAGCAGATGGGAAACACACGTTGGGATCTCTTCGGGAAATATATGGGGTTCTAACTAGAATCAAACACACATCAGATCAGACAAACGAGACTAAGCGATTTTTCCTAAACTGGAATCACTGGTTTCACGACCTAACTCTTTCAAGCTACACCGACTATGTTATGCATAATTCGCGGGTATATGTTAGTATCCTAGGTCCTAAACAAACATGCAATAAAGATAAGGTTCATAGACGCTCACGTTCCCCTCATAGATATGTATTGGCATCCCGAACGTGTTCGCTCAGTCAAATTAGGTTCAGATAGGAAATTCATCACATTCATGGTTTTCAACAATCCTAAAATCAGACTCTATTTCATGACGCTAGATTCATACAATAAGAACAAGTTTGATAAGAAAGAAAATCCTAATCTACGGTATAAACGCTTGATGCGGCCATATTAAGAACAGTTAATGAAATTCCCCATAGATCCCCTTAAAGAACACCCAACGAAAACAAACTACTCAGACATGAAAGAAGGAGTAGAAAACGAGATTGATGAATGCATACTTGTATAGATCAATAACAAATGAGAAAAATTCGCACATAAATCAATCTCTCTCGAAGAACAAGGATGTAGATCCAGAGAGAAAGAGATCTGCGGCCGTCGGAACCAAAACAAAGAAACATGAAAAGGGATTGTCAAAACTTCGGAACTCCCCTATGAAACTCTAAACATCGAGTATATATAAATCTTCAAGTCCCCTTCGGTGTCATTTAAGTCTTAGCGTGCATAAGACGACTGCGGGTTTAAGTTGGGCTCGGGAATTGCAAAGTGCTTGGCAGCACGAGCTAGGGATCGTGGCGCGACTACTGGTCTTCTGGTCAGGCCGTGGCGCGGCCACCTTGCTCTTCTGGATGTTTGATGGACCTTCTTGCTTCTTTCATAACTTGAGATCCAACCGTGGGATTGGACTCAAACCACTTCGAGGTAAAAGACAGATGATAAGGCTACCTTGTCTCCAGATATGAGCTTAATCTTGTGGTGGAAAAGTCTTCATCTGATATTGAACTTATGTCCTCAATCACTTACCCGAAAATATCAATTTTGCTCCACAATATGCGTCTTTTGCTAAGATTACATGAAAAGAGTGTTGAACAACCAAATACTAGAAAAATATAGTGTTTATGCATTAAAACCTTGGTGAAATGCTTATTAAAGCACTCACTTATGATAGTAAAAACGGGTAAAATATGCATGTTATCAGGGTTCTTGGTGCAGCGGTTATATGCGCAATACTTTATCTTGTGATATGGGGATAAAGGTAAAGATTATGAAAATCATTCCACATCGCAAACAAATGATGAATCAGCACAAGGTACAATTTCTACAATGCTTCCTCGAGCAGAAACGGGATATCATAAATGAATGGAGGTGCGAAACAAATTGATGTAACTATTTGATTTATACAACATACAATAATGTGTTGGCTACACTTAGATTGTTTCCATATCTGTACTGCAAAGAATATATATCGATAATGAAGTTATTATTAGTCATGGCCTAACTCACACCCAAAATCTAGCTCAAGAATGGAGGGTTGCCACATACTATATATATTGTCCACAAATCTCTCAAACTTCCAATGTGAAACAATTCCACCACCGGCCTTACGCTCATGACTAGACATCTGAAGCGTGAAATTTGTGAGACTGGACATCCACGGGTGGGTGCCCAATGAATTAAGAAGTTGGGTATAACCTGGGTTCTGATACCATATTAGTAATGAGTCTAACTCACACCCAAAAGCTATCTCAAGAGTGGAGGATTGCCACATACTATATATATATATATCTCCCAAACTTCCAATGTGGGACAATTCCAACAGTTATCAATCTCCTGAAATTCAACTATTTTAACCTTCTCCATACTTGACTATTTCATTAAAGAAATTAGTAAAGTCAAAATTCTACCACGCCCCATGTAGATTCCTACTGTTACCATTGTCTAGAAACTAGAACAACTTTTTTTTGCAGTAAAGCTGAATGGATTGATCGCTTACAGTACCATCTAAAACAGACTTCATAAATCATCACGAGTTTTCCGGAAAACTCGCTGGCTCTTGGAAAAAAAGCGTCTTGGAGTTGGAGCGAGCTTGTTCAAGGCTCACACCGAAGATTAAACAATAAAGTTGACTCCTTTCGACTTGACTTAGGTGAAATCTGCGTGAGTATCCCAAATGAGTTATCGAGAGAACAAGCATCGTTGGGAAGAATTCATCCTTGCTCAATTCCATGGCACCATCCCATGGTGCCCTCCATACCATCACAAACGGAATTTGGAGCAATAGGCTTCGAAACATCACTGTTTCCAAGCTTTCAGAGAGAGCGTTTCTGATTCGGATCCCATGCCCCATCACCTGCAAATGAGTCCTAGCTCAGAGTATTTTTTTTTATGATAATGAATAAGTTTATACCTTACCCAATATGACTGCTAGTTCTATCGAATAGTTCATCAAGTATGTTGTCTTGTAAACTTTTGAGTTTTATGTTGTCTTGTAAACTTTTGGGTTTACGCGTAAACGCCTCCCGTAGACATCATTAGTTTCTCAATATAATATTATGGATCAATATTGACATATTAATATTTATGTTAATCATTTAACCATTTCTGTAAGTACAGTTTGGAGTGCAAACGTATTTATCATTTTAGGCTAGCGTTATTGAAGTATTTATATACATATATTAGGGTTAGCATTCGACATAATATATTACTAACTCGAAGGCTAACGTTTCCACAAACAATCCTATTAACATTATTATACGTTGTCAGAGACTAATCCTACGTCTAATAATGGCAAAATTGTCTCAAAACGCTAGTTTTTAACATTGTTTATGGGTTAGTTACAAAGGCGGACCCACGTACAGAAAGGGTGGGTCAGCTGACACCCCCAAATTTTTTTTTTTTTTTTCTTTGGTTTAGATAATGCGTTAAATGATTTTGAACCTGGTTTAGACTATTTAACTTAAACCCAATAACTAAAATGGACAATTTCTTCTTAAAAAAACGTGACCCATACTTTAGCCCATTTATATTGTCTTTATTTTATAAAATACTAAAACAAAACTTAGCCCAATTTTCTAATACACCTTTTCTCCCCAATTATTAACCTAACTAACAAAAATTTGTTTTTTCCTACTTTGCAACTCACGTATCGGTATCGACGAGATTTGTTACTGTACTTTCTTCGTTATTTCATCTTCAATTAATCAAGTAAGTGTAAATTTTAGATATATTTTCGTTTATAGTTTTCTATTCGCTTTCCTTGTCTTCATAATTTTTAATCCAAATTAATTTCAATTGCTAAAATTTATAGTTTTGATTAACATGATTTGTTTAAACACATGATTATGAAACACTTGTTTTTATTTCAGACGAAGTAATGGAAAAATTCTTGAAAAGAAAAGCTCCATCATCATCTCGGAGTGACAATGATTTAGATGATTTACCTTGAGATCCTGCTGATCGGAAAAAAATAACAGATTATCATCCGAATCAAAGAGATGAAGTAATTCGCAAATATTTGATTAGAGGTCCTTGCCAACCTCGTGGTCATGTTTTTGAACAAAAAACAATAGGGAACACATTGGGGCGATTTAATCCAGCATGGTTTGATCAATACTCTGATTGGTTAGAATATAGTGTGAAGAAAGAAAGAGCTTTTTGCTTTTTTCTGTTACTTATTCAGAGATAATGCTGGTAAAAGCGTGAAAAGTGATGTATTTATAACAGATGGATTCTCTAGCTGGAATAAGTTTAGAAAGTCATTTTCAGAGCATGTGGGAGGTGTTAATAGTTTTCATAATAGTGCAGCTATGAAGTGTGAAAATTTGATGAAACAAGGCCAGTCTATTAGGCATGCTTTTCATAAGCAAGATGACATTATGAAAAATGAGTACCGGATTCGTCTAAATGCTTCAGTTGATGCTGCTAGATACTTATTGCGACAAGGACTACCTTTTCGTGGTCATGATGAGACAGAAACATCTGCTAATAAAGGAAAATTTGTGGAACTTTTGAAATACACTGCTGAGCAGAATGAAGTTGTGAGTAAGGTTGTTTTGGAAAATGCTCCTGGAAATAATCAGATGGTGTCTTCAAAGATCCAAAAAGATATTGTGCATTGTTTTGCAGAAGAACTAGTCAAATCTGTTATTGAAGAAATTGATCATGATGTTTTTGGTTTGTTGGTGGATGAGTCTTCTGATGTTTCTTATAAAGAACAAATGGCAGTAGTGTTTCGATTTGTTGATCCAAAAGGGATAGTCAAAGAAAGATTCATAAGTATTACGCATGTGAGTGAGACTTCTTCAGCATCTTTGAAGTCTGCCATTGATTCTTTGTTTGCTAAGTATGGATTAAGCATTAAAAAGATGAGAGGCCAAGGTTATGACGGAGCAAGCAACATGAAAGGTGAGTTTAATGGGCTAAAATCATTAATATCGAAGGAAAATACATCAGCATATTATGTCCATTGTTTTGCTCATCAACTCCAATTGGTTGTTGTGGCAGTTGCTAAAAAACATTTTGATGTTGGAGATTTTTTTGATATGATTTCTCTGTTGTTGAATGTGGTGGGAGCTTCATGCAAAAGAAAAGATATGCTCCGAGAGAGTCAAAGAGAAACTATTGAGAAAGGAATTGATGATGGTGAACTCAAAACTGGAAAAGGGTTAAATCAAGAGGTAGCTCTTAAAAGACCAGGAAATACTCGTTGGGGTTCTCACTATAGTACTCTATTGCGTGTGGTTGAGATGTTTCCTTCCATCGTCAAGGTGCTTGTGTGTGTTGAGAATGAAGGTGTAGAGGACTCGAAAAGACGTCAAGCACATGGTTTCCTCAGATACTTCCATAGCTTTGATTTTGTGTTCTATTTGCAGATGATGATACACCTTTTAGGACTCACAGATTGTTTGTCCATGGCGGTACAGAAAAGAGATCAAGATATTTTGAATGCCATGTCATTGGTGAAATCAACTAAGAGACAACTGCAGAAGTTTAGAGCTGATGGGTAGAATTCTCTTATGATTAAAGTTTCTTCTTTCTGCGAAAAACATGAGATTGAAGAGCTTGACATGAAGGAAGATTTTATTGACTCAAGGAAACCAAGAACAAAATCAGGAGTAACAAATACGCATCACTATAAGGTCAATTGCTTCTATACTGTTTTGGATCTTCACCTTCAGGAGTTTAACGATCGCTTTAATGAGGTGAACACTGAATTGCTTATTTACGCTGCTTCTTTATCTCCCATCGATTCATTCTCACAGTTTGACCACTCAAAGGTGATGAGGTTAGCTACATTCTATCCATATGACTTTAGCCATGCAGAAAACATATCTCTTGAGCAACAATTAGATATCTACATTGATAATGTTCGAAGTGATGAAAGATTTACTCATCTAACCGATTTTGGAGAACTTGCTAGTACACTGGTGGAAACACGGAAACACATGTCATATCCTTTAGTTTATAGGCTTTTGAAGTTGATTTTGATTTTGCCAGTCGCGACAGCAACTGTTGAAAGATGCTTTTCAGCAATGAAGATCATAAAGACAGATCGACGCAATCGGATTGGGGATCAATTTTTGAATGACTGTATGGTTTGTTATATCGAAAAAGATATATTCGAGACTATTACAAATGAGACTGTGATAAAAAATATTTCAAGATATGAAGGATCGTAGGGTGGTTTTGTAGACTATTTTATATTTTTATGAACTATTTTTTTTTAATATTTATTTTATTTTTATATATATTTTGAATCTGGTTAAAAAAATTCCTTGGTCCGCCATTGGTTAGTTATGCAAACCTCACAAGAAAGAAAGCAGTTCCAAATTGCGCAACACTTTTTTTTTGTTTTTGACAACTTGCGCAACTCTTATTTTACATAAATTTTATTGTATTCGATCAATTAGAATAAATTAATATCTAAAATAACAATAATTAATTCTGTTATTTTTCCATCTTTTTAAAAAATAAATTGGAGATTATGATTTTTTTTTTTAGTTAAAGCTCTATTTTCTAAACACCCTATGTGTAAGACATATGTTATACATATTTTGATTTGAGATCTTGAAAACTCTTAATAGGAATTACATAAAATACAAATTACATTGATATTGTTTTGAGGAATTATTAGATAAGTTTATGTTTTTTTTTTGGGTCAACAACTCACACATATGCACCATACCACACATAAAAATTCAGATGATGACACAGAGATTTTGATACAAACCATTGAGCTAAATTTCTTAGCCTAGTGTCTAGACAAGTTTTTATACTGCCCAAAAACTAAGGAGTGGAATGTTGAATATGTATGTTTTTATACTAAAAGTCAATATATTTCTTCTACCATGGTTAATTGGAGGAAATTAACTATCTATATAATACTCGAAATGTTATAAAAATATTTTAAATTATCACAAATGTTTAGTGAATATCTATTTTTGTAAATTTAGTTTTACAATTGCTTTCCTTTGTTTTCTTTTTTTTGATGTTCTGTACAAATATTCTAGTTTTTTAATTTTCTTAGGAATTTGTAGTTTTCATTATCATATAAAATTATTTTATAAATATCATTGATATATATATTATATTTATAAACTAAATATACATTACCAAAAAAAAAAGTCAACTCTGTGTTTATAAATATAAAATATTTATAAGTTATCCAAAGCTAGGATAATCTAATCTAAAATCTAATATAATTTGACCAAATTGCTAATCTAATCTAAAATCTAACCTAATGGACCAAATGGCTAATCTAATCTAAAATCTAATCTAATGGACCAAATGGCTAATCTAATCTAATGGACCAAATTACTAACATAATCTAAAATCTAATCTGATGGACCAAATGGCTAATATAATCTAAAATCTAATCTTATGGACCAAATTGCTAACCTAATCTAATGGACCAAATTGCTAACCTAATCTAAAATCTAATCTCATGGACCAAATTGCTAACCTAATCTAAAATCTAATTTAATGGACCAAATCGCTTTAAAAAAACATAAATACCTAAGAGAAGAAACCCTATTCTCTCAGCCTCTCTAGCTCTCACTTGGGAAAAAAAAACTCCCACCTCATCCACTCCTTTTTCAGATCTCCTCTCTTCTTTTCTATCATTTGCATGTCGATGACTATCTCGGATCCAAAAACTTTTCCTTTGGTTATGCTCATGGGAGAATTTGACATGAAGCAATCTTTCATTTCTAACGGATCCCTCTGTCTTTTATTGTTCCAATACTCCACTAGGCGATGGTTCGGGTCAAGAGCCTCACTTACACAACTTTTCATCTTCATCTCTAGGCTAGTAAGACTCTTGACCCGAACCATCACCTAGTAGAGTGTTGGACAATAAGAAATAGAGGGATCCATTGGAAAGGAAATATTTCTTTGTGTCAAATTCTCCATGAGCTTAACCAAAACTTTTTTGGGATCGATTTGAAGTGAAGCTGAAGTTTAAGAAGTTTAGTAATTGTATTTTCTGATTTACGAAGCGTTTAAACAATGTACCAGCTCATACACTAGCTAGAAAATGGCCTCAAGATTTAACATTTGAATCATCATGTATGTATACGCCAATTTGGTTTTCACCTTCTCTGTACAATGGTTATGAAACTCTTTCGATATATTAAAGTTTATATTACCGGAGAAAAAAATCATAGTTAATTTCGATTATGAATTCCTAAAATCTTTGTCCTTTTGCGGTTTTAGTATTGCTGGTTAGAATTTTGAAATCACTGATTAACTAGACTTTTTTAATCATTGGTGTTAGCCAAAATGTTTCAAAACTAGGTTTCATAATGCAGAAATAAATTTAAGTGTATGTTTCGTGTTTCATATGGTTAGCATTACCAAACCGAATAGTTATACATATTTTGATTTTGAGATCTTGAAAACTCTTACTAGGAATTACATAAAATACAAATTACATTGATATTGTTTTGAGAAATTATTAGATAAGTTTATGTTTTTTTTTTTGGGTCAACAACTCACACATATGCACCATACTACACATAAGAATTCAGATGATGATACAGAGATTATGCTACAAATCATTGAGCTAAATTTCATAGCCTAGTGTCTAGACAAGTTTTTATACTGCCCAAAAACTAAGGAGTGGAATATGTATGTTTTTATACTAAAAGTCAATACATTTCTTCTACCATTGGAGGAAATTCAGTATCTATATAATACTCCAAATGTTATAAAAAAATATTTAAAATTATTCTAAATGTTTAGTGAATATCTATTTTTGTAAATTTAATTTTACTATTGCTTTTTTTTTGATGTTCTGTACAAATATTCTAGATTTTGTTTTAATTTTCTTAGGAATTTGCAGTTTTCATATTCATATAAAATTATATATATATATATATATATATTTATAAACTAAATATACATTACAAAAAAAATTAAAGTCAACTCTGTGTTTATAAGTATAAAGTATTTATAAGTTATCCAAAGCTAGGATAATCTAATCTAAAATCTAATATAATTGACCAAATTGCTAATCTAATCTAAAATCTAACATAATGGACCAAATGGCTAATCTAATATAAATTCTAACCTAATGGATAACATCATGAAGAGATCTAAATTAATGAAAGCTTAATGAAAGCTTATTATAAAAAATATACACCAGAAAGTTTTTTGCTTGGGAGGAATATTGGGTTTCCAAAGCTTATTGTAAACCCAGCCTTGAGGCACATTACTATTAGTCATGGAATCACCAATGGTATTTGAAGTACTAGAAAGATTATGTACTAATAACCATTTCAATCACCAATGGTATTTGAAGTAATAGAAAGATTATGTACTAATAACCATTTCACAGTATAAGCTCCATCTTTGCTATCTTTGCTATAGACCCAAGACAAGATATCCAATGCTCCTGTGATAGAGGCAGAGGCGGACCCACCTTATGAAAAGGTGGGTCAGTTGACACCCCTAAAAAAATATAAACATTAATTATAAAAAGAATTTTATAAACTTTGACATCTCAATTTGTTTAAATATCAGTTGATGACCCTCCTAACCTGAGTTGAAATCTTCATCTTGTATCATATTTTGGTTTTTCTCAATTTTTATTTGTCTGAAAGCCCAATTTGTGTTATATATTTTGTAACCTAAACTTTAAAACTCATATTTATTTGGACTTAAAGCCCAATTTATGTTGAATATTTTTTAGTCTTGACCTTAAAACTTTATTTTGTTTTTGTTCTTCTTTAATTTAAATTTAATATTATATATTAAAATAATTATAAAATAATTAATTTTATTTATGACCCCGATAAAAACAAATTTTGGGACCGCCACTAGAGGGTCATAACATTTTAACCAATTGTTGATCAACAAAGTCTAAAAAATGACTTAACATACATCATTCCAGGGAGGAAAAACTCACTAACTTTTAATTCAAGATGTATAATAGATCCAGTACAATAGATCCAGTCATTTTTCAGATCTCCTCTCTTCTTTTCCATCATTTGCATTTCGATGACTATCTCAGATCCAAAAAGTTTTTCTTTTGTTATTCTCAGGGGATAATTTGACATGAAGCAATTTTTAATTTCCAACGGATCACTGTTTTTTATGGTTCCAATACTCCACTAGGCTATGGTTCGGGTCAAGAGCTTCGCTTACATAACTTATCATCTTCATCTTTAGGCTACTGAAGCTCTTGACCCGAACCATCGTCTAGTGGAGTATTGGAACAATAAGAAACAGAGGGATCCGTTGGAAATGAAAAAATGATTTATGTCAAATTTTCCCCTGAACTTAACCAAAGGAAAACTTGTTTGGGATCGATTTGAAGTGAAGCTGAAATTTAAGAAGTTTAGTAATTGTATTTTCCAATTTACAAAGCGTTTAAACAATGTACCAGCCAATACACTAGCAAGAAAAGGGCCTCAAGATTTAACCTTTGAATCTTCATGTTTGTATACACCAATTTGGTTATCACCTTCTCTATACAATGGTTATGAAACTCTTTCGATATATTAAAGTTTATTTTACCGGAGAACAAATTCATAGTTAATTTTGATTATGAATTCCTAGAATTTTTTTGTCGTTTTGCTGTTTTAGTATTGCTGGTTATAATTTTAATATCACTGATTAACTAGACTTTTTAAATCATTGGTGTTATACATAATGTTTCAAAACTAGGTTTCATAATGCAGAAAGAAATTTAAGTGTATGTTTCGTGTTTCATATGGTTAGCATTACCAAAACGAATAGTTAGTTGACAAATTTGCTATAGTCAAAATTCAAAAGTATAGTTGACAATTTGACTTTTGCATATTTGCTGAAAAGTTGTTCTCAGATTGTAATTATGGCAAACTTTCTCAAAGGAATCCTAATTGATTTCTCACGAAAATGGATCCCAAGTCCGTGCTTTTTTTTTAGTTTTTGATAGCATATGGCTGAAGAATTTCATTGAGTAGTCTTATTTGAACTTATTATCCAACAAATATCAAGAGAGATATTCTTATCACTTTATTGTTATGCGTTTTAATCATGTGGTTGATTACGTCTATATATTCATGGCTGTGATAAACATTTTCTGTCTCGTACTGAACAAGAGCTCTGGTAGTTTCTTTTCCTCCATCATGTAGTATAGCAAATTAAAATGGTGTGAAACCAGCTTAACATGACATCATTGAAAAATACACACAACACAATATGACATTCTATTAAAAAAATGGCCACAAATTTAAATGATTATGCATCTATCACGTTCACACATAAAAAAATGGCCACGACATTTTTTATTTGCATGATATTATTAGAGATATAGTTCTTAAAAAGTATATGGAGATTTGCATGTGTTACTTTTCGTTCGTATTGTATTGGTCAACATGGAATGAAAACCCATTTGATTACGTGTGTAATCTCCATATAAAGTAAACCCAATTGCTAATCTGATATAATATGATAGAAGCAGTGGTTTAAGAGTTATAAATTAAAGGTTTACAAATAATTACTAAGTGTAGTAAAGTAACTAGGGCTTTAATCAGTGGCGGAGGCAAGTGAGATGGAGGGGGTCAGCTAACCCAATTAATTTTAGTTATCTATAATGTTTTTTCATAATTTTTAATATTGATCGTGTTTGAAGTACACGTTACTCCAATTGACCTATAGAATATATTTTAAATTTAACTCATATCTATATCAGAAATTTAGGCTTGGGTTTATAATTAAAATTAAAACTTGCGTATTTGTCCATATCGTTTATTTTCTTGTGTTTAAGAGAATGTTGATTTGATTTTTTTTTATAAATTAAAAAAAATCATGGACTTGTCTTCTTCGCTGTTGTAAAACTTAGGAAAAACTATTACAGTTATTTATAAATATTATTCAAATATATTAAAATAACTATCAATCAGTTTTATTTCAATATGGTAAGTAAAAACTAGGTAAGACAATAATAAAAATAGAAGTCATTTCTATACACATTACAAAGTTATAGTTACAAGGACTACCATTAAACTTGAGTGCTTCCATGCTGGATCATTTGAAGAGGCCGAAGATGCATTAAGGAAATGGTAGAGTGTTGTAGAATCTCCACAGAATGTAACTTCATTGTAGTCTAAGAGGGCCTTGTTAACAACATTAGGAACGGGTTCTTTTTTGTTTTGAAATACCATGTCATTTCTTATCTTCAAACCAATGAAAGGGAATAAACTTACACCATTTCCTTGGGTTTCATTAATTAAGATCATTAAAAGCCCAAGTTTTTTGGAAATGAGTGATGAGAAGAAGATATATTACCAGGGAGGTAAGGCTCCCAGATTTCCTGCCTCACTATGCACTGAAAGATAAGGTGATTTACTGTTTCTGGTTCCTTACCACATCGCTGGCAAGTGCTATCATCCTTCTTTTTTTTCCAGGTTTTCTGCAACAGGGATAAATATCATGAAGGGATCTAAATTAATGAAAGCTTATTATAAAAAATCTCCACCAGAAATTGTTTAGCTTGGGAGGAATATTGAGTTTCCAAAGCTTATTGTAAACCCAGCCTTGAGGCACATTACTATTAGTCATGGAATCACCCATGGTATTTGAAGTACTAGAGAGCTTACGTACTAATAGCCAGATTTCACAGTATAAGCTCCATCTTTGCTATAGACCCAAGACATGGTATCCAATGCTCCTGTGATAGAGGGGTCATAACATTTTAACCAATCGTTGATCAGCAAAGTCTAAAAATTGACTTAACATACTATCATTCCAGGGAGGAAAAACTCAATAATTTTTAATTCAAGATTTATAATAGATCCAGTACCATGAGCTGGTGGTCTAGAGGCACTGTTAGGTAGAAAAATCAATGACACTAAACAATATTGCCATGGTAGCAAAACAGAGTTGGAGACTCCTGCAGAAGCCCACGTCCTTATTGAGTCGGTTTATTAGTTATAAAATAGGAGTTTGTTATTTCTGACCGTATCATAATATTGGTAAAACCATAATCAAAATCCACAGTACATAGTTACACCATTGTGTATGATTGATAGATTTATAGTCAATGTATTTCGTTACATACCATGGTTAACTGGAGGAAAATAAATAAATATCTATATAATATGAAGATGTTAATATTTTAAATTATCACAAATATTTAGTGAATATCTATTTTCTTAATTTTAATTTACAATAGCTTTGTTTTTTTGTTTTTAATGTTCCTTACAAATATTCCAGTTTCTGTAATTTTTAATTTTCTTAGTAATTTGCAGTTTCCATATTCTTATAAAAATTATTTTTATTCATTTCATTGTTATAAATTTTTAAAACTAAATATACATATTACCAAAAAAATTAAAGTCAATGCTGTATTTATAAGTTATTTAAAGCTAGGATAATATAATCTAATATCTAATGTAATGGACCAAATGGCTAATTAATCTAATCTAATGGACCAAATTACTAATCTAATCTAAAAATCTAATCTAATGGACCAAATGGCTGATGTAATATAAAATCTAATCAAATGGACCAAATTGCTTTAAAGAACACATAAATACCTAAGAGAAAAAACCCTATTTTCTCAGCCTTTCTAGCGCTCTCACTGGGGAAAAAAACCCTATCTCACCCGCTTGCTTTTCAGATCTCCTCTCTTTTTTGTTTCTATCATTTTCATTTCGAACAAATGGAGATGGAATAAGAAAAGCCACCTGAGCAGCAATAACCGCCGGACGCTCTCAGTGATGGAAGGTTGACGGTACAGCCTAAATCTGAATTGAAGGTATGAAACCCTAAACGGAGAAAAAGTGTCCACCGGGAAATCGCCGAAAGATGATTCTAAGGCTCCATATGCTGGTAGTGATGAAACGTCGAAGGTACCTCAATCTTGCAACTCCCGCAGATACGAAACCCTAAACGGGGAGATATATTTTATTTTTCCATTCACTTGCACTTCTCATTTTTAATCTTTCTGCTAGATCTGTTCAGAGAACAAATCGATATGGAAAAAGAAGAAGGATCTATTGCTCAAAATGGCCGAATCTGGGAATTCCACAGGTACAAACCCTAAACTATATACTATTCAATCTCCACCCTATAAAATAACATTTTTACATTAATATATATAGCCAATATGTAAGTAAGAAGAATATAAATATCGAGAAGTAATCCAGGTTTATATTGCGGGTTACTTTTGTAGTCATATGATTGACCAGTATTTTTTTTGAGTTCATGCTTCATCTTACAAAAAAAATAAAAAGCGGTAATTGTTTTGCACAAAACCCTTAAAATAATTAAGTAATCAAGGAGAATATGCAAAAGTTGACTAATGATTTGAAAAACTTAAAAGCCTCCTTAGAAATTCAGTACATTCTACTGTTTTAAAGATATTAAAACTCTACATCTATTATTACGAATAAAATATAAATTTTAGCCTCACATTCTTTAAAATAACTTTCCTTATAAAAGAAAAAAAAAGAAATTTACTTTAATAAATAAAATTTATTATAAACGTTGATTTGAAAATTTATTATATTTTAAACATTGATGTGTATTGATAAGATTAATTGTTTAAAATCTTATGTAGACGGCTTTTAGAGGCATGTAGTATCAGATTAATTGTTTAAAATCTATATGCCTCTAAAAGCATCTGCATAAGCATCTGCATAAGAGTCTCTGGATGAATTTTTAAAAAAATAATAAAAAATGAAAAATAATATTATATTAAGTCGGTGTGATTTTTAATAATATAAAAATAGTTGAATCTCCTTAAAGTTAAGAGACTCCCTCAATACTCTCTAACTTTTATGTTAAAAATTAACTCTACATAATATAATAATATTATTCATTTTTTATTCGTTGAGAGACTCCATGACAGACTATTGATGCTGATGATCTAAGGCTGTCCACGTAAAATTTTAAACAATCATCAATATTGTTGGTGCACATCTACTTTTAAAATAAAATATATCCTTACATTCATTAAAATAACTTTTGTAATAATAGAAAAAAAATTACATTAGTAAATATAATTTATTTTAAACGTTGATGTGGACCAATAAATTTTAAGAAAAAGTCATTTAAATCATAAACTTTCAAATTTCGGCTATTTAAAGCATAAACTTTGACGAAGTCAAATAAAATAACAGACTTTTTGGCTGACTACGTTTTAAATCACAAACTTTTGTTGACTGAACCATTTTAGGCATATCTTTATCTCAACTAACAGACCGATTAGATGAGGTTAAATCGGTATGTTAGTCGAGATAACGGTATGCCTAAAATGGCTCAGTCAACAGAAGTTTGTGATTTAAAACGTAGTCAACCAAAAACTCTGTTATTTAATTTGTCTCTGTTAAAGTCTATGCTTTAAATGGCCAAAATTTGAAAGTTCATGATTTAAATGGCCGAAATTTGAAAGTTCATGATTTAAATGGCTTTTTAGCAGTTTTCTCCACTTGTGAAATTTAAGAATTTTTCGAGAAATTGAATATTGATGAGAAAGTAGTGATAAAACTGGTAACTTTTCTAATAATAGAAAAAAAATTACATTAGTAAATATAATTTATTTTAAACGTTGATGTGGACCAATAAATTTTGGGAAAAAGTCATTTAAATCATAAACTTTAAAATTTCGGCCATTTATAGCATAAACTTTGACGAAGTCAAATCAAATGACAGACTTTTTGGCTGACTACGTTTTAAATCACAAACTTTTGTTGATTGAGACATTTTAAGCATACCGTTATCTTAACTAACATACCGATTAGACGAGGTTAAATCGGTATGTTAGTCGAGATAACGGTATGCCTAAAATGGCTCAGTCAACAGAAGTTTGTGATTTAAAACGTAGTCAACCAAAAACTCTGTTATTTAATTTGTCTCTGTTAAAGTCTATGCTTTAAATGGCCAAAATTTGAAAGTTCATGATTTAAATGGCCGAAATTTGAAAGTTCATGATTTAAATGGCTTTTTAGCAGTTTTCTCCACTTGTGAAATTTAAGAATTTTTCGAGAAATTGAATATTGATGAGAAAGTAGTGATAAAACTGGTAACTTTTCTAATAATAGAAAAAAAATTACATTAGTAAATATAATTTATTTTAAACGTTGATGTGGACCAATAAATTTTGGGAAAAAGTCATTTAAACCATAAACTTTAAAATTTCGGCCATTTATAGCATAAACTTTGACGAAGTCAAATCAAATAACAGACTTTTTGGCTGACTACGTTTTAAATCACAAACTTTTGTTGACTGAGACATTTTAGGCATACCGTTATCTCAACTAACAGACCGATTAAACGGGGTTAAATCGGTCTGTTAATCGAGATAACGGTATGCCTAAAATGGCTCAATTAACAGAAGTTTGTGATTTAAAATGTAGTCAACCAAAAAGTCTGTTATTTAATTTGTCTCCGTCAAAGTCTATGCTTTAAATGGCCGAATTTTGAAAATTCATGATTTAAATGGCCGAAATTTGAAAGTTCATGATTTAAATGGTTTTTTTAACAGTATTTAAAAGTTAAAGAGGCACAACCTCTAGATATTTCTTGATTTCCATAATCTTGATATGGTCGATCTTTTGGATCTCCTAATAAACATAGAACGAAAACAGACTACAAATTAAATAATATTACTCCTAGAAAGCAAAATTATAAAATATAGGGGAGCAAAGTACATCGCACCAAATGAGTGAGATGCGCGTGTAAAGAATAAATTCATTCCCGTGGTCTTATAGTTAGTTGTTTTCTAATAGGATTGTTATGCTTTAACACATCCGGTAATCAATAAAATTATAGATTTTATAATAGAAAAAAAAATTTACCTCCTCCTGGCTTTACTCATCTTCCATTTGAAAATCAATATTAAGACACTACAATATTTTATTAGCGCATTCTCTTTGTACCCCTTTTGATCCCTCAAAATCAAAACTTCATTTCAGCTAGCGTTTGCGATTGCAAATGGATAACTAAAAAGATTAAAAATTATTTCATCTCAATCTTTTTGAATCATTGCTAAACTTCCGAAACTATTTTGTGATGAACCAGAAAGTTTGAGAGAAATAATTTGGGATATTATAGTGGAAGGGGTTTAGCGAAGTCGACCTATGAAAGAAATCATTTTATATTCCTCCTGTTTGAGTTTTTTTTAACGAGAAAGTTATGTGTCACAATGAAAAAAAAAAAAAAAAAAACGTTTGGAAAAATAAGGCACGAGTTCACCTATCTTTTTAGTATTGAAAATATACCAAAGAATAGTTTCAGTAATATATTTATCTCCAAAACTAGCCCACTTCAAACATACTTCTCTATGGATTCTTTGGAACTTGGAAGAGTAGGAATCTTCTTGTATTTCAACAAAAACATATCCTTAGCAAAAGCTTCTCCTACTGGCGAAGATGATTCAAAGGAATGGTATGATTTAGAAGAACATTTCCCTAGGACGGACTACTCATCCTGCTCATCAAGACTCGCAACAAATAAGGGGTCCTTGTTCAACATGGAAACGACCACCTCATGATTCGAAGAAGTGCAACTTTGATGGCACTTTCACAACTAATAACGCTCATACTCTAGCTGGATGGATTTTGAGGGATAGTGAAGGTTTCTACAATAGTTCAGGACATGCAAAAGGTATGATTCTATCTACTGCTCAGGAAAGTGAATATCAAGCTCTCATCATGGCAATGCAACACTGTTGGAGTTAGGAATTTAGGAAAATCATATTTGAGGGTGATAGCAAGAAAGTCATTAATCAAATTAATGGAAGAGCTCTCAACTTTAGTGCACATATGGATCCGTGAGGTTCACACATGGAGCAAGCGGTTTGATGAAGTCAAATTTGAATGGATTGGAAGATCTTTCAATATGGCTGCTGACACTTTTGCCAAACACAAGATTCCAAATGATGCGCTATCTTGTAATTATTTTTATGTTCCTCCTATTTTTTCAAATTAAATGTTCATCATAATGACTATGTAAACTCATACAATTAGTAATGCAAGGAGATGTTATTAAAAACAAGAACAGTTTCAGTAACAAAAGCTTGGCGAAGATTACCTGCTCTAGTTATCTCTTAAATTTCCTTTTCACAAACATGATAAATCTACCCATATTGTTGTTATCTCTTTAATTTCCTTAGGATTGGAATTAAAGAACACTTTTAGTATAGGTTTTTATAACTATACCTTTGGATTTATACTTTGCGGAACTAAGATTTACATTAATGTTAATTTTAATGTGCCCTTAACAATTAAATAAAATTAAAAATTCAAAAAAATATACATATTAAGAATAAGTATTAATATAAACACTTCAAATTTCACGCTCTCTAACAATTCCCAAAAAAAAATCGTTGCTTAAGAAACCATAATTTGAGTCGAGAGAGAAAAGTCGAGAGCAAACTCGAGCGGCTAACAAGAGACATAACTAGAGTTCTAGTGTTGATATGGATTTTTCCAAAGTTTTTTTATGATTCTTTGGAGTAGTGAATCTCTCTACCTTTCTAAATCTTTTTGTTTCTTGTTGTTGTTTTAGTCAATGCCCACAACTCCTTTTATAGATCACCAAATGTTGCAATGGTTAATCACTAAAGATTGCAATGGTTGATCAACAAAGGTTGTACCCATAAACCCAAAGGTTGTAACTATAAACCCAAAGATTGCAAATGTTCATTTAAACGGTTACAAATGTTCATTTAAACAGTTGCAAATGTTCATTAATAGTTGCAACGATTCACTTAAAACTCCAACATTCATCCTCCCCATTTAAGTTTAATCATTATTCACTAAATTAAATAAACAACACATAAATCAAACTCATGCATAAATGAAAATGTCGTACCGATTGAATATTCATCTTAGTGATATTACACATTCCAAATGTCCGAGAACCAGGATGTCATACAGATTGAATCCTCTCAACTCATTTGGGCACATGAAGATAATACACACACAAATTTCCACACTACTCTAAGTGTTTATACTTGACACTATTATAAGCCTTGTGTTCATATCCATTCATGAGTGCATACAAAGCCAAGTTCTAGCTTCTTGAAGCGGTTACACTCACACTCATATATGTAGATATTTTAATCATGCACCTGCAAAATGCAAATTTTCAAAATATCGATTAAGAAGAAAACTTTAACCTATCCTTTCTTGCAGCTACAAGCACATACCTTGGGATGATATGAACATGTGCTTCAATCTTTAAGTGTGGGCTTTCCACATTTAATTTAGCCTCTAACGTCGTATTAGAGGGAAATTGGATATCCCATCACTAAATATTTCAAATTGACTTTAATCTCATCCCTTTAGTCGACTTAGTTACCAAATCCATAGCCAATCCTTTTGTCAAGTGATCCGCTAGATTATGTTGAGACAAAACAAATTCTATGGTAATCATCCATGAGTGATCAGCTCACGTACTGCACTATGTTTAACGCCCATGTGTCGTGACTTACCATTATACACTTAGCTATAGGCCTTGGCCAAGGTAGCGTGACTATCGCAATGAATAGATCGGTCATAATGAAATCTCGTAAACTAGATTTCTTAGCCATTAATTCTTCCTCTTTACCGGCGGGCGCTAATAAAACAAACTATAATTTATGATTCCTTTCAAATATTTAAGCATCCGTCTTAAGGCTCGCCAATGTTGAGTACTAAGATTACTAGTGTATATTCTCAACCTCGCTCAACATTACTCAACTTTAGAGAGGCCATATAGTTAATGTATTTCACAGCCTCCCTACCTCTCACTTAGAAAAAAGCTCCTATCTCATCCGCTCGTCTTTCAGATCTCCTCTCTTCTTTTCTATCATTTGCATTTCGAACAAATCGAGATGTAATAATAAAATGGCTCTCCTTAACCGGCTGAAATAGCCACCGGAAATCAATAACCGCCGGAGGCTTCCCCTCTCTTCAAACCCCGTGATGGAAGGTTTAAGGTATGAAACCCTAAATGGAGACATATTTTATTTTGCTGCTCGAAGGTACAAAACCCTAAACGGAGAAAAAATGTCCACCAGAATGATTCTAAGGCTCACTATGCTGGAAGTGTGGAATGGTTGATGTGTTTTATCAAATGAAAGAAGGGTTGACTTTACTATCTCAAACTGTTTCTTACGATCTTCTTGGTTCATCACTAAACTACCAAAATAATTTAGTGATGATCCAAAAAGTTCTTGAGAAACAGTTTGGGCTACTATATTGAAGAGGGGGTTTAGCAAAATGGACCCATGGAAGAAATCATTTTATCCTCCTCATGTTTGAGTTTTTTAATGTAAAAGTTATGTGGTAGAATGCAAAACAAAACAAAAAAAGGTTTGGAAAATTAAGGCAAGATTACCTATTTTTTATATTTTGAAAATATATTAATTTATATACCGAGGAACAGTTTCAGTAACAAAAGCTTGTTCAAGATTACCTACTGTTGTATCTCTTTAATTTCCTTTTCACCATTTTCACGAATTTGTATGAACACCACTCATACTTCTCTAGTTATTTCAAAAATGAGAAAGTCGCTAAACATAGTGATTGTCTACGTGAAGGTGACACTTAAAATCCTTCATTTTTTTTTTCTTTTGCAATTCTTCGTCTTTAAAGATTCATATTTTTTTTTTTATTATGAATTCCAAGAATTTTTTTTCATTTTTCGGTTTTGGTATAGCTGGTTAGAATTTTAAAATCGCTGATTAACTAGATTTTTCAAATCATTGGTATTAGACATAATGTTTCAAAATGAGGTTTCATAATGAAGAAAGAAATTAAAGTGTATGCTTCATGTTTCATATGGTTAGAATTACCAAAACGAATAGTTAGTTGACAAATTGGCTATAATTGTGTATGTAACTAAGATTATGGAGAACGAATAGTTAGTTTACAAATGTGTATGCACCAAACGCCTATACTAGCTCCATCCTTCTTATTCATTTACCTTATAGGCGTCTGGAGCATGCATGTTTTCTGCGTTACCAACAAATTGTGTAACACATATCAATACTATAAGATATGGGAAGATCTTCCATTGCAACTGATTCTTGAACATACTTCTCTATTTTTCTTTCCTTTATGACCATTATGTTAAGCGTTATTCGCATCCCCACGTTTGATAAGGAAGCGAGGGATATTTAATATGATTCTCCCAAAAATCGACATTCTAGAGTTGGTAAGAGGATAAGCTTTGCATCAAAGAAACCGTGAATCTCAAAGATCAAAGGATGTGGAGCGAATAGTCGCACAGAAGCTGCGGAAGACTTCTGATATACCTCTCAATACTCTCAGATATTACACACTAAAAGAATAGAGGATTTCTTTGGATATTACACACCAAAGAGATGAATATAACTTAAAAGGTTTTTTAATAAAAATATAGATTTATTTTATTCATAAAAAGGAGCCTCTATTTATAGATGAATTACAACAAATTCGTCCATAATAGTTGATAAATATGCAGAGCATCTAGTGAGATGAAATCCAAACTATAAAGTGCCTGTAAGAGAGAGAAATGGACATAATTAAATGCAGTCTTTGCTATAGACGAAAATTGATCTTCTTTGGTTGTTATTGGGCTGAATCCACTTTTCTGGGCTTCTCTGATAGATCAAGATTGTATAATGAGCCGGTTTGTAACTTAGTTCGTTCTAGCCTGGTCGGAATTCTTCAATGAGTGCACATAGGTCCGAATCGGGTAAACCAGAAATCACCTGATTTGTAAATTGAATAACTACTTCGTCCGAACTCCATTTGATGTGATTCTTCTTCGAGGAGTTCCGTGATTGAGCAGAGCACATTTTCCAAGTAGTTTCATGCATTGAATCTTCGAGATTAGGCAGATAGGCGTCGAACAATTCACACATGTCCTGATACTTTCCATGATCATATCAATATTTTACTTGTTCATTTGGAATGATGATGGTCGTGATAGTATGTCACTTATTGAGGATATGTTAGGAAATATGTAAAAACAAGGAAATATGTATAATTTCTTATACAGATAAGTATAGTTTCCTTAATTCTAGGTTCGTATTAGCCGACCTAATGTTGTATAAATACTCTTGTTCATCGTCGTTAATAAAGCAAGTCAGTTCAATACCTAATTCTACATGGTATCAGAGCTAAGATCATACAAAAATCACTAAAGTTTTTCGTTCCAAGTCTTGTTTCATTCTTTTTCTTTGAGTTTCGTGTTCTCCAAGTTTCTCAATCATGTCTGGTGGTGACGTTACTCCGACTAATATTGCTTCGTCTGTGACGAAATCTCCTGGTGGGAAGGGTATCGAGGTCTCATCGATCTCGCCTTACTCCTTGTATGGCTCGGATAATCCCGGCGCCATGATCTCGTCGGTTCAGTTGAACGGCGAGAATTACAACGAATGGGCTTCGGAGATGCTCAACGCACTCCAAGCAAAGCGCAAGATGGGATTCATTAACGGCACGTTGAAGAAACCATCTAGCGACAGCCCTGACCTAGAAGATTGGTTGACGGTTAACTCCATGATCGTTGGTTGGATTCGCTTCTCCATCAAACCGAAGGTCAAATCCACGGTGACTTACATCTCGGACGCTCACCAGCTGTGGATCGACTTGAAGCAACGGTTCTCGGTGGGCAATAAGGTTCCAATTCATCAAATTAAGGCGCAACTAGCGTCTTGTCGTCAAGATGGGCAAAGTGTTCTTGAGTATTTTGGCAAACTCTCGACGTTGTGGGAAGTGTTGCAAGTTTATTGCCCAGTGTTCGTATGTTCGTGTGGAGCAGCTGCAGAAATTGCAAAAAAGCAAGAAGCAGAGAAGATTCATCAGTTCGTCATGGGTCTAGATGATGCCAGGTTCGGCAGTGGAGGAGGACGCGGCAGAGGTGGTCGTGGTTCTGGTTCTCAACAATTCAACACTTCTGGTCGTGGTCGTGGACAAGCTACATCTGCTCATGCCACAACCTCGAATGCGTCTATGTTTCTTGATTTGACTCCGGATCAATGGAAAGCTTTGTCTCAGATGGTACAAGAAAAGGCCAACACAAGCATCACCGACAAGTTGTCCGGTAAGAGAGATTTGGGAGATGTTGTTCTTGATACTGGTGCTTCACATCACATGACAGGAAATTTATCTCTTTTGACCAATGTCGAGATGATTTCTCCATGTTTTGTTGGCTTTGCGGATGGGAGTAAAACACACGCCCTAAGCAAGGGCATTTTTCCACTCTCAGCTACGATATCGTTGCAAAATATGTTATATGTGCCGGATTTAAATTGCACATTGATTTCAGTATCAAAACTCTTAAAACAAACTAATTGTTTTGCAACGTTTATTGATACGGTTTGTGAATTGCAGGACAATTTTTGAGGACTATGATTGGAACCGGTGAAGAACGGGATGGGGTTTACTACTTCACGGATGTCGTCACAGCAAAGAGTCATAAGGCAGTGGGTACTTCAGATCATGCTTTGTGGCATCAGCGTTTGGGACATCCGTCTTTTTCAGTGTTTTCGGCTTTACCATTATTTTCTGATTTTAAACATTCAGCTAGCTCTAGTCCTTGTGACGTGTGTTTTAGAGCTAAGCAAACCCGAGAAGTGTTTTCAGATAGTTTAAATAAAACGATCGCGTGCTTTGATCTTATTCATGTTGATGTTTGGGGACCCTATCGTGTTCCTTCCTCCCGTGGAGCTGTCTATTTTTTAACCATAGTTGATGACTTCTCGCGAGCAGTGTGGACGTTTCTTTTGTTAGAAAAATCAGAAGTACGCCGTGTTTTAACCAATTTTCTAGCCTACACGGAAAATCAATTTGGCAAATCAGTCAAGATGGTTCGTAGTGATAACGGAACAGAGTTCATGTGTCTTTCTTCTTTCTTCCGGGAACATGGAATTGTTCATCAAACATCATGTGTCGGAACACCATGGCAGAACGGACGTGTTGAAAGAAAACACAAACACATTCTCAATGTCTCTCGTGCGATCATGTTTCAGGAAAACATGCCTATTAAGTTTTGGGGAGAGGCTGTTCTCACAGCTGCGTTCTTGATCAACCGAACTCCCACTTCTATTCACAAGGGTCGTTCTCCGTATGAAGTTTTACATGGAAGTCCACCTGATTATGGCCAGTTAAAAGTGTTTGGATCTGCGTGTTATGTGCATCGTATGGCAAGGGATAAAGATAAATTTGGCGAGAGAAGTCGATTGGGAGTGTTTGTCGGTTATCCATTCGGTAAGAAAGGATGGAAGGTGTATGATATTGACAAAAATGAGTTCGTTGTCTCGCGAGATGTGGTTTTCCGAGAAGATGTGTTTCCTTTTGCTGAGAAAACACTTAATCCTATGGTGGCGTCTCCACCGGACTGGCTTATACAGCCATCGTCAGTAGTACGGGGGAGCAGCGTAGATACTCTGCCTGCTGTGGTTGCAGCTGAGATCGAACCACTGTCTCCTACCGTGACGATTGCAGAAACACAAGAACCTGCAACACCCGAACCTCCAACAAGTACGCCTTTACCACTATCTAATTCAGAACAATCTCCAAGTCAAGTTGTTGAAGAAGTTGCAGCAGCTCTTCTTGGTCGTGGTCAGCATGACAGATCAAAACCTGTCCGTCTCAGTGATTATGTTCTGTATAGTGCCATTTCTTCTGAAGACCCCCATCACGTTCTCCTGGTCTCCACATCTATGTCCTCTACGGTCCAAGGTACGGTTGTCTATCCCTTGACTGCTTATGTCTCTGACGCATCTTTCTCTCCTGGACATCGTGCTTTCCTTACTGCCATTACAGATGCTGTTGAACCAAAAAACTTTAAGGAGGCAATGCATGATCCACGTTGGAATAAGGCGGTGTCTAATGAAGTTGATGCTCTTGAAAAACTGCAAACATGGAGTATTCAAACTCTGCCGCCAGGGAAAGAAGCTATTGGTTGCCAATGGATTTTTAAAATTAAATATCATGCCGATGGGACAATTGAACGCTATAAAGCTCGTTTGGTGGTACAAGGAAATAAACAAATTGCGGGTGAAGATTATAATGAGATGTTTGCTCTGGTTGTTAAGATGTCAACGGTTCGTACTCTCTTTCGTCTTGTCGCTGCTAATCAATGGGAGGTGCATCAGATGGATGTGCACAATGCGTTTCTTCACAGTGATTTAAAAGAAGAAGTTTACATGAAATTGCCTCCTGGATTTCGTCATTCTCATCCCGACAAAGTTTGTCGTCTTCACAAGTCACTCTATGGTCTTAAACAAGCGCCATGCTGTTAGTTTGGAAAGTTGTCTGATGCTCTTCTCAAGTTTGGTTTTGTTCAGTCCTATGAAGATTACTCTCTATTTTCCTTTTCACGCAAAGGCATTGAGCTCCGAATTTTTGTCTATGTTGATGATCTGGTGGTTACCGGAAACAATAACTATATGTTGGCAAAATTCAAGGAATATCTTGGCCGTTGCTTTCACATGAAGGACTTGGGCAAATTGAAGTATTTCCTCGGTATAGAGGTTAGTCGTGGACCAGAAGGCATCTATCTTTCTCAACGAAAATACGCTTTAGACATCATTGCTGAGAGTGGTCTTCTTGGTTCCAAACCATCTTCAACACCTCTGGAACAAAATCATCGTCTTGCCCTCATAGAGAGTCCTCTCCTTGATGACCTAACAACGTATAGACGTTTAGTGGGACGTTTGATTTATCTCACTTATACGCGTCCTGAATTTTCCTACTCTATTCATGTGTTATCTCAATTTATGCAAGCACCTAAAGAAGCACATTGGGAGGCAGCGTTACGAGTGGTACGTTTTCTTAAGGGACCTCCGGGTCAAGGAATTATGCTTAAGGCATCCCAAGACCTCTCGCTCACTGTGTTCTGCGATTTCGATTGGGCTTCTTGCCCATTGACACGCCACTCACTTAGTGCCTATGTGGTTCTACTGGGTGGTTCCCCCACTTCGTGGAAGACTAAGAAGCAGGATACAGTCTCTCACTCATCAGCCGAGGCAGAGTATCGTTTAATGTCTGCCGCATTACGAGAAATCAAATGGATTCGCAAGTTGTTGAAAGAACTAGGTATTGATGTTTCCGCGCCTACTCGTCTCTTCTGTGATAGCAAGGCAGCAATCCATATTGCGGTGAATCCTGTGTTCCATGAGCTTACAAAGCACATTGAAAATGATTGTCATGCAGTGAGAGATGCGGTACAAGAAGGTCTTATCGTCACCGCTCAAGTCGTACGTACGGATGTTCAAGTCGCTGACATTATGACCAAGGCACTTGGTCGAGCTCAGTTTGAAAGTCTACTATCCAAGTTGAGTGTTCATAATCTTCACACTCCAACGTGAGGGGGAGTATTGAGAATATGTTAGGAAATATGTAAAACCAAGGAAATATGCATAATTTCCTATAGAGATAAGTATAGTTTCCTTAATTCTAGGTTCGTATTAGCCGACGTAATGTTGTATAAATACTCTCGTTCATCGTCGTTAATAAAGCAAGTCAGTTCAATACCTAATTCTACATCACTACACTGACTAACAATTGAAGTGCTAGTCGAATATGTCACTTATGTATTTCACTACTTAGTTGCAAGCAAATCAGTAACAACAATATATTTGAATTTTCCATATCTGCTGAAAAGTTGTTATCGGAAAGCATAATTTTTTTCTATAGCTTTGGCTTTGCCTTTCCGTTTACTCTTTGTTGCTTGAATCTTTAAACAATCGAGGTTTGTAATTGTGGCAAACTAATTCTCAAAAAAAATCTTAATTGACTTCTCGCGATAATGGATCCAAAGTCCGTGCTTTTTTTTTTAGTTGTTGATAGATATGGTTGAAGAATTTCATTGAGTAGTCTATTTTGACCTTATTATCCAACAAATTTTCAAATTGAGTATTCTTATCACTTTATTGTTACGCGTTTTAAGCATGTCGTTGATTACGTACGTCTAGATATTCATGGCTGTGATAAATATTTTCTCTCCTCTTTTATGTCTGGTACCCCATTCTGAACAAGACCTCTGGTAGTTTCTTTGCCTCCATGGATTATAGCGAAGTGGGTGTGAAACCAGCTTAACATGACATAATTGAAAAACACACACAACACAATTAATATGACATTCTACAAAAAAAAATATCCACAAATTTGAATGATTGTGCATCTATCTATCAGGACATTTGCAATAATTCTATTGCCTTTTCACACATAACCATTACCACCGGTAGCAATTTCAAACCCAATGAGAAGTAAATGAGATCATGAAAATTTTGAACCAAAAAAACATATAATTTTTTTATTAAGTGAGATCAGGTGACTTACTAGCTCCTCCCAGCTTACTAGCTGCATGTACCCATCTTATTATTTATTTGGTTTAAATAATTTATATAAAAATTATGTAAAAAACCCTAACCCAAAATATAGTGAGAAATTGTTTTTGTGCCTCCAGTTAAATACAGTCCTAGATCCGCCCCTGACCACCTCGTTCACTTTCTGATGCGTTTACTTCTCTCATCTTTCTTCTCCATCCTATTTGGTTTATCATTTAAAAAATAATAGTTTAGTAATTTAACTTCGAATAATAGCACATTATACTTATGAAAATCATTATGGTATTACCATATATGTGTGACAAACCTTAACCTAATGATGGGCGTAACTTTTGTGGAGACGTAAGAGCACAGGCGTTAGAGCATGAGACCAAAAGAATCACTAGGAGCAACAACACAAGTCCCAAATTCGAAGGAACTTTTTTTGCCATCTCTCTTTCTCTTTCTCCCTTTGATAACATGAGAGCACCTCTTGATCCAATTTCTTATATTAATGAAGTTTTACTATAAAAAAAAAAGATACTCCTAATTACTTATAAATTGTTTCTAATTAGCGAATAGTCTAATTCCCCATATAGGGACAAAAATGACGCGTAGCAAAAGTCAAAAAGATGACTTTTCCGTTGACTATGGGGGTCAACAATCGGAGGTGCATGAAATTTCTCTACGTCATATCAGAGTCTGCATGACGCAGTGCAAATCACATATTTGTTTTGAGAAAAATGAATTTTCGATATATGATGACGACTGTTAAATTGTTATATTGATCTCATATACTAGAAATTCCACGTTAAAAGAAATTAAAACCCTTAAAAAAAAAGATCTACATTAAAATTCTTAACCCTACACTAGTTTAAACATGAAAAGTTGTTTTAGGGATTTAATAAATACTACAAGACATAAGACAAATTCCCACCACTGTTTTCCTGGGAAATCCGTGGAAAAAGGCGGTTTCCAACCGATTTCCAACGAAACTAATCCGTAGGTTACAAATGGCCAGAAATCAAAATTGGTCAAAAATTAATCGGAAATTTCCGACAGATAAATATGGTCAGTAATTTATCAGAATCTTGCGGCGGGATAGCGAGAAAATTTTGAAAATATTTCCCACGACTTTCCAACGACAATTTTCCGATGACTTGAATATCCTACGACTTTCCGACGACATTTTTCCGATGACTTTCCAACAACCTCCGACAGACTTATCTACGATGAATTTGCGATGGAACGGTTTCGACGAATTTACGACGAACAAAATTCCGACAACTTATTTACGACGGATTTGCAACGGAACGGTTCCGACGAATTTCCGACGAACAAAATTCCGACGACTTTCCGATAACGTCCGACGAACGTAATTACGACGGATTTACAAGGGAAGTGGTTCCGACGAATTTCTGTCGAACAAATTTCCCAGGAATTTCCGACAAAACTAAATTTAAAAATATTTTAAATAAAAAAAAATAGTATTAAAAATAATTTTAAAAAAAAATAAAAATTAAGAATTTATATCATAATTAATAGGGCAATTTTCTTAAAGAGCACAAAATTAAGTTTATTTTTCAAAAATAACCCTAAAAACTCGTTTGTTCATAAATAACCTTCATTAAAGTTAGGAAAGTCTTCCTAAATGTGTCTAATGTATTCCTTACGGTTTCCTAAATTTTCATTAAAGTTAGGAAAGCCTTACTAAATGTGTATAACATCTTCCTGAATTGAGTTATTACAGTCTTCCTAAATGTATCTAACACCTTCCTAATAATGCTAAAAGTGATTAACAAAAATTTTAGGTCTATTATTGAACTGAAAACATAAAATGGGGTTGTTTGAGGCAATTTCTCTAATTAAAAAGGAAAATGTTTAAAACATGAATTTTTTTTTAAATTACTAATTAAAAACAAATTAAAATAAAATTGTCTTACACAAAATAACCAACTATACTTCTTAAACAAATTTGGGAACGAGGCTTGCATGATTTCTTTCATTTGGAGTAGCTCTTCACAGGTCGATTGGTGTGCGGTCACCAATTCGTCGACCTTGGCATCACGATCTCTAACCACTTGGGCAAGCCTTTCGATCTCGGCTTGATGCTCGGAAGTTGGCCTAACCCTACGATTCTGCCTTTTACTTGTCGAGTTTCCTTTAACAAAACAAGAATATTCTTAGATAATAAAAAAAGGAAAAATAATGTAAATTAAAATAAAACTTACCGAGAGAACAATGTCGTTGATCTCTTCTCGGGTTAGGTCATTCGAAATTATCGAGCCATCACCAGTTTCATGAGAGAGTTGCGTCAAACGATCTATCTTTTTTTCTTGCATTTCTTTACAACCTCCCGAATACCGATGTCTTGGATTTCACCAGTATTTTTGTTTGTGTGTCTCGTTTCCAATACGTCAAGGAAATCGGGAAGGATTGCATCCGCTTCTTTTGTCTTCAAAAAATGACTAGGTTATAATTTATAAAAAAAAAATTATAAATTATAAATTAATCGGGTAACACGGACTAAAAAGTTAAAATATGTAAAACTAACCTGGTCTGCTTGTGAAGCAAGGATGAATGCATCATATTTGTGGAGTCGTCTCATGCCAAGTAATGATGTAACACCAAATTCATCGTGTCGCACACCACTTCAATCTAATGGGTCGTACCAGTCGCATAAGAATGCAACACATCTCAAGTCTAGCATTCCTGGATAATGAACTTCCAAAATCTAGCGAAGGACACCGTAGTATACAAGATCAGCGGATTGAGTAGATACCCCATAATCAGAAGTCGGCCTCCTCCTATCCTCACGAAGAATCTTAAAAGTATAACCTCGAGTGCAATACATCATATGTGACATGGCGACAGTTAGTGGAAATTGCACTAACTCCTCTAACCAAGTGGGAAATAAATGACCATCAGACGACTATCATTGCCGCCGCCGTGCGCTCTGATTGATATAACCTTTTCAATCTCTCTGTTAACGGCAAATACCACATTCGTTTATGTGGGACTGGCACTCTTCCACTGATTTCCTTATACCGAGGTTTCCGACAAAATCGACATGTTGAACGGTTTTCATCCTCTCTCGAGTAGATCATACAGTTGTCGATTCACACATCTATCTCTGATATGGCAATCCAAGACCACTAACAAGTTTTTGTATCGCATAGTTTGATGCTGGTGCAAGATTATCTTCTGGCAAAATATCTTTCACAAAATCAGCCATTGCATCCACACACTCCTCACTCAAATTGAAATCCGTCTTTATACCCATCATTCTAGTTGCAGCTAATAAAGCTGAATGTCCCTTTCTACAACCATCATATAAGGGATTTTTAGCATCGTCTAACATATCAAAGAACCTCCGAGCTTCTAAGTTAGGTTCTTCACCTCTATCTCCATACACAGCAGCCGATGGTATACTTTCACGAAACGCATCATTTACCATCTGAATATGACCTACAGTTTCTACTTGATTTGTTCCAAGTTCTTCTAAGCTATTCCCAACATTATTGTTCACTAGTACTAGCATAATCCACCATTGTATCTTTTTCTCCATGATAATATCAAATCTTGTAACCTCCCACAAATCCATTACAATAGAGGTGTGACCATACTTCGCTTATCAAGATGAAACTACGATTCCGACAATTAGTACAAAGACAATAAATTTTACCGGATTTTTTGGCTTTCGGCTGCATAGTCGCAAATCCCATGAATTGTTTGAGACCTTCTTTGTACTCTTCGGTAATTAGACCTGTCGCCGGAATTTGATAGGGTTTGTCCATCCATGATCGAAAATAATTATAAGGATCTAAAGAAGACATTTTTAAAGATTTTTGATTAGATGAGTTTTTTTTGTTGTTGAAGTGAATTAAAGAGGGTGGAGTTGTTTTTATAGGAAAATTGGGCGCTCATTTCCCAGGGATTTCCAACGGATTTCACACGGATCTCAAACAATCTTCAAACGGCTAAATAACGCCTATAAATATTTCAAACAGCTACAAAATCGTCAAAAAACCGTCAGAAATGAGCGACTTTTTCCGACAGAATTCCCACGACTATCTACCAATTTTTAAACGGCCATAAAATTTCAAACGAGTACAAAATTTGTTGGAAATACATCGTCCGTAGGAAATCAGCAACTGATTTATTTCATCGAAAATCCGTGGGAAAATTCCTACGGATTTCCGACGAAACTTCTTTCGTCACAAATATCCCACGAATTTCCGACAGCTTAGCCTCTCGTCATAAAGTCGTCGTAATTCCGTCAAAAATTTCCGATCAAATATTGTTCGTGGGAAAGTCTGTCAGATATACCCATATTTTCTTGTAGTGAAAAGTGTATTGTGAATTTTAGGGGGTTTTGTAAGGGTGTGGGAGGAGCTCCATTATCACAATCCTCACTGCTTTGTAATTCCTGTTTTTTTTTCTTTGTCAACCATATATGCATTAAACATTAAGACAGTACATTGTTCCAATATATATATATATAGATATAGTACATTATTACATGATTCATATCTTTTTATCTAGCCTCTTTTGCCATTGCGTCAGCTACCATTAAGCTTGAGAATATATTCAATATATGAAAAAATTAAAAACTTGAGCGCTTCCATGCTAGCTGGATCATTTGAAGAGGCCGAAGATGCATTAGGGAAATGGTAGAGTGTTGTAGAATCTTCACAGAATGTAACTTCATTGTATTCTAAGAGGGCCTTGTTAATAACATTAGGAACGGGTTCTTTTTTATTTTAAAATACCATGTCATTTCTCATCTTCCAAATTTTCCAACCAATGAAAGGGAATAAACTTACATCATTTCCTTGGGTTTCATTTAAGCTCATTAAAAGCTCAAAGTTTTCTGGAAATGAGTGATGAGAACTTGAGAAGATATATTTCCAGGCAGGTGTTTCAATGGAGCTTGCTCTCAGATTTATTGTTTATGGTTCCTCACCACATCGCTGGCAAGTGCTATCTGGTATCATCCTTCTTTTTTCGGGTTTTCTGCAACAGGGATAACATCATGAAGAGATCTCCACCAGAAATGTTTTAGTTTGGGAGGAATAATGAGTTTCCAAAGCTTATTGTAAACCCCTTGAGTCACATTACTTTTAGTCATGGAATCATCAATGGTGTTTGAATTTACTAGAGAGCTTACACAAATTATTATAGCCAGATTTCACAGTATAACCTCCATTTTTGCTATATCCAATGCATGGATATAGATCCAAGACATGGTATCCAAGACTCCTATTTCTGACCCTATCATAATATTGGTAAAACCATAGTCAAAATCCACAAAACATAGTAACTCCATTGTATGATTAATAAACTTATAGTTAATGTATTTCGTCTACATACCATGCTTAATTGGGAAAAAATAACTACAGTAGAATCTCTATAAAATAATATTCGATAAATTAATAATCACTATAAATTAATAAATTTTGCTGGTCCCGAGTCGGGCCAGTGTAAAAATTAGCAAAATTCGATAAGATAATAAGATAATAATTTTTTGAAACTCTTATGTAAATATATGGTCCCAATAATAAGCTAAATTAATAATTATATATCTAAGCATATATATCTACATATATAACTAAGGTAATATAGTAAAATATGATTAAATTATTGTTTTAAGTTTATAAACATTGTTAATTTATCTTTAAATTCTTTGATATGATATTTTCTAAATGAATTTTATAATTTCGAAAATATTTTTTAATTGTTTCTTGATGAACGTTAAAAATTCAAACCGAGAATATCTCTATAAATTAATAAATTATTAATTTATTGATAAATTAATACCTCTATAAGATAATAAAATCTTGAAGTCGCAACATTATTAATTTATAGAGGTATTACTGTATCTATATATAATATGAAGATGTAGTAAATAATATTTTAAATTATCACAAATGTTTAATGAATATCAATTTTAAAATTTAGTTTTACAATTGCTTTTTTTTTTAATGTTCCTTACAACTATTCCAGATTATATAGTTTTTAATTTTCTTAGGAATTTGCAGTTGTCATATTCTTATAAAATTATTTTTATTTATTTCATTGGTATATATTTTTAAAACGAAAGTGTATATCTAACCAAAAAATTAAAGTCAATGCTGTATTTATAAGTTATCCAAATATGTGATAATCTAATCTAAAATCTAATCTAATGGACCAAATGGCTAATCTAATCTAAAATCTGATCAAATGGACCAAATAGCTAATCTAACCAAAAATATAGGCATTAACAGGTAACATTCAACCAGTGAATTTCAGCTAAAAAAACCAAATGGACACCAGTCGAATCACCCGAATTTGGTTGGCTGGTTATTTTTTTTTTTTTATTTATTAAGTTAGCTAATTTGTTTTAGATATGGTAACAAAATAATTGTTGAATTGATTGGAAATTAAGCTGAAAACAAAAAACATTCACAAATCATATCACCTGAATTTTTTTTTTTTTTAAATTAATAGTAGTTGTAGTACAAAAAATTCAAGACCAGTTTTTTTTTGTTTTAAATATTTTAGTATTATGCTATAATACATATTCAGAATTATTTTCAGGTCGAGTTTGGTTCGATTTAGCCTAGGTTCAGATCGGTTTCGGATATCCGAGGATTATAAAAAATATCCAAAACAAAGTGATGGTAACAGAGTAATGGTTGAATTGAAACCAATTTCTGCTAAAAAAGGTGATTACTAGTTGAATGAGCTGAATTTAGCTGCTGAATTGTTGAAATTTTGTTCTTTTTTCAGCTGGTTCAAATATTTTGTAATGACAATTGCTTGATAATAAATATGAAACTAACTTTTATCTGTGTTTAAATTCAATTCAAATAGGACAAAATATTTTTTTTTTAAAACATATTGTCAAATTATTCATATGTACCTATTGTCCATATTAGAGATTTTTTTTTTTTTATTAAGTATCCATCATATTATAGCATATAATCATGTTTGTTTTAGATAAAACAAAATAGAAAAAAAACTTTTTAAAATTTTTTTGTTTAAATATAAAATAAATGAAATAACTATTTTTAAAAAAAATTGTTTTATTTTTATTTTTATGTTGTTTAATACCTTAATAATATATTAAAACAATTTTATTTTATCGCATATTTATTAACTTAATTCATATTTCTTAATTTAAATATATTTTTCAGCAATTATGCAATTCCGCAATTCCTCTGTTACCATTTACATTAATAGTTAGAGCAATTTTCTTAAAGAGCACAAAATAAAGTTTATTTTTCAAAATTGTCCTAGAAACTCGTTTGTTCATAAATAGCTTTTATTAAAGTTAGGAAAGCTTTCCTAAATGTGTCTAATGTCTTACTTACGGCTTCCTAAATTTTCATTAAAGTTAGGAAAGCCTTACTAAATGTGTCTAACAGCTTCCTAAATTGAGTTATGACAGTCTTCCTAAATATGTCTAACATCTTCCTAATAATGCTAAAATTGATTAACAAAAATTTTAGGTCTATTATTGAACTGAAAACTTAAAATGGGACTGTTTGAGGCAATTTCTCTAATAGTTATTCCGCTAGATTTAGCTGAAAATCACAAAAAAATTCTGCCAGATTACACATTCCGCAAAATTTCGCAGTTACCATTCACACCCCTAATCTAATGGACCAAATTGCTAACATAATCTAAAATCTAATCTAATGGACCAAATTGCTAACCTAATCTAAAATCTAATCTAATGGAGCAAATTGCTTTAAAAAAAATATAAATAAATACCTAAGAGAAGAAACTCTATTTTCACAGCCTCTCTAGCTCTCACTTAATTAGAAAAAAAAAAGCTCCTATCTCATCCCCTCGTTTTTCAGATCTCCTCTCTTCTTTTCTATCATTTCGAACAAATCTAGATGTAATAATAAAATGGCTCTCCTTAACCCACCGGAATAGCCACCGGAACACCAATAACCGCCGGACGCTTCCCCTCTCTTCAAACCCAGTGATGGAAGGTTGAAGGTATGAAACCCTAAATGGAGACATATTTTATTTTGCTGCTCGAAGGTACAAAACCCTAAACGGAGAAAAAGTATCCACCGGAACACCAATAACCGCCAGACGATTCTAAGGCTCAATATGCTAGTAGTGATGGAAGGGTTGACTTTACTAGAGTCCCTCTATTATAGTATCTCAAACTGTTTCTTACGATCTTCTTGGTTCATCACTAAACTACCAAAATTATTTAGTGATGATCCAAAAAGTTCTTGAGAAAGAGTTTGGGCTACTATACGGAGAGGGGGTTTAGCGGAATGGACCTATGAAAGAAATCATTTTATCCTCCTCATGTTTGACTTTTTAGTGAGAAAGTTATGTGTTAGAATGCAAAACAAAACAAAACAAAAAAGTTCGGAAAAATAAGGCACGATTACCTATTTTTTATATTTTGAAAATATGTTAATTTATATACCAAGGAACAGTTTCAGTAACAAAAGCTTGGCGAAGATTACCTACTGTTGTTATCTCTTTAATTTCCTTTTCACAAACATGATAAATATATCTACCCATATTTTGTTTTATAGAATTTACGTAGATAATCTGATAATCACCATTTCAACTTTGTAATCAATACGACAACACCACTGATACTTCTCTAGTTATTTCAAAAAACTGAGAAAATCGCTAAACATAGTGATTGTCTACGTGAAGGTGACAAATTCTTAAAACCCTTCACTTTTGTTTATTTTGCAATTCTTCATCTTTAAAGATTCACAGTTTTTTTTTATTATGAATTCCACGAATTTTTTGTTCTTGCGGTTTTGGTATATATAGCTGGTTAGAATTTTAATATCGCTGATTAACTAATTTTTTCAAATCATTAGTGTTAGACATAATGTTTCAAAATGAGGTTTCATAATGAAGAAAGAAATTTAAGTGTATGCTTCATGTTTTATATGGTTAGCATTACCAAAACGAATAGTTAGTTGACAAATTGGCTAAAATTGTGTATGTAACTAAGATTGTGGCAAAAGAAAAGTTAGTTGACAAGTGGTATATTGAGGGTTCGTCCACTACCAGCTTCTCTACCAAGCTCACTTGGGAGAAAATCAGGCCATCAAGTAGCACAAAGCAATGGGCGAAGGCGGTCTGGACAAAGGGTGAATATATACAGTATTATGGCAAACTTTCTCCAAGAAATCCTAATTGATTTTTAGTTATAGCAAACTTTCTCAAAGAAATCCTAATTGATTTCTCACGAAAATGGATCCAAAGTCGGTTTTTCAAACTAAATATATTTTAGTTAGCGTCTTTTTTAAGTCAACAACTCACACATATGCATATGAATTCAGATAGTGATACAAATCATTAAGCTAAATTCATAGTCTAGACAAGTTTTTATTCTGCCCAAAAACTAAGGAGTGGAATGTTGATGAATGCGTCCACTACTTGACGGTCTTGTATATATGTTTTCGTTTGGCCTATATATTCTCATCAATTTCCTCCTGCGAAATTAATATATATGCATTATATATAGATATATATGTAAAATATATTATAAAAAAAATTCGGAAATAAAATTGATATTTTTTTTCCAGCAGAAGGTGCTTAAATATTATGATCTTAAAGTTACGAATACTATACCGTGACCACCACCACCTCGTCTACTTCTTGATGGTGGTGCTTCTATGTGCTTATAATACGCCATCATTCTCCTGCCTTCATTTGAATTCTTAAAGATATTATACATGTATAGATACATTAATTAACATGTGTATATGTATTATTTTTATAAGCAGAAATTGCAAACAAATGTCCTAATTTTTTTAAAAAAAACCCTAAGTATAGTCTAACCAAAATTTATAAAAACTTATATGGACCAGTGCAAATTCACCTTTGATACGACCACATATTATAGACCATATCTTATTATATAAATTAGGATGCGTGAAAGTTAGTTTTTAACATGATCTTGACATGTGTCAAGTTAATCGATTAAATTTTGACATGTGTAAAAAAATTCAACCAATTAGATTTTAACATAATGTTTACATAAATCTAAAAATTAGTTTTAATAACAAAAAGTAAAAATAAGTTTCTTTTCAGATTACTAATACAAAAAGAAAAATAAAAAAAAATCGAAAAATAAATAAAATAATTAAGAAAAAAGAAAATAATTTTTTATGTTTTTATTTAAATTAAGGAAAGGAAAATAAGTTTGTTATGTTTTTCATTTAATTTTAGAAAATTATCAAAAATCATGTAGAAAGGCTTTTGATGCGAGTCTTGAGAAGCATAACTTCTCTAAAGAGCATAGAGATCATATAAGAAAGATGAATGTGAAGAGAAAAATAGACTTTATTTGCTTGAAGAGAGTTAATGGAGAGATTGTTAACATACTCGACTCGAATTGCATACCTAACATTAAAAATACTTCTCATATATTTCATATAAGAGTATTAAAACATATATATCTGGAAATATTAATAAAAGTAAATTTTATTTTTTCTTTTCCGATTATTCAATTTTGTTTTTAATTTCTTTTAACGGTTTTAAAATATTTTATTAAAACTCCGCATATATGTGGATCCTATTCTAGTATTTTATAAATTAAAGGAATACGATATGACATAAATAAATTTGTCTGGGACCGTTTTCACTTTTTCTAATTTTTGTTGTGATTCGTATTTTTATTTAAAATACCTTTATAGAGTAAATGGAGGGAGTATATGGCCAAATTACATATGATGAAATAAGATCAACAAAACCAGTTAATTTAGAAGATTACGTATTTACAGGCCAAATTACATATGATGAAATAAGTACAAAATTACAAATGAACAAGACTACGTATTTCATGAGATTTGATTTCAGTGATTTAGAAGATTTCATGAACTCCGTCAATTTACTTAAGCAAGACCTCATGAATATATTTTTTTAGACTGTGCACAGTAAATATACCAAACAATTAAGACATAAACAAACTTATTTGCAATATATATGGAGATGTATATGTTTATGTATTTCAATGTTTCCTCTTAAAGATGAAATACTAACCATCTATTAAAGAGTTATAGCTTAAAAACAATTTCCATGTTTCAAGTAAAATGGACGTATAGCTTATCAATTATTGCAAATATCACAACATCTGCCTCTTACATATATATTTGTGAACTATTTATATTAGATTCGTTTTCATGAACTGTTGTTTTCAAAGCATGGCGACGGTGCTTGTGACAAAAGTGATGGCCGTGAAGATCGTCGTCGCAATGACAATGACGAAGGCGATGACAAAGGAGAAGACGACGGTGAAATATTGATAGGAGCACGTGCATCTGGAGAAGAAATCATCTTTCTTCTCCATTCTATTTAAAGTGTAATTTTAAAAAGTAAAAGTGTATAAATATATTTATTAAAAAGAAGATAAAAACTTAAATATTATATCTAGCAGTAAATAAAGAAGTTTTTTTTTGGTAAAAGTAAATAAAGAAGTTCCTTAACCAAACCAACCCATACTCAAAAATAAACTGAAAAGTAAAATCGTTTTGGTTTTACTTTATTTTATATTCAAACAAACAACAAATCAAACTTAAACGGAGTGAAAATTTGGATTCAGCACGCAAATCATTTTTCTTGATATTTCAAGATCAAACTACTGGTTCTATTTCATTTAGTATATATATGTCAATTGCAAGCACTAACCGGTAAATTGGAGTAACTCTTCCGGAGAAGCAAGAACAATGTCAATAGAGCATGGGGCCAACAGAACCACTAGAAGCAACAACACGAGTCCAAAATTCGAAGAACTCTTTTTTGCCATAGTTCTTTCTTAATTTGCCTCTTTTTTCAATCTCTTTTTTAATTTTCTTAACTCGTTGATATAATACTCTTATTTATACACCTTGAATGGTTAGAGTTCCACGAAAGGACACAAAAAACGAAGACTTCAAACAAAACATAACATGATTTTTGGGGCCACAGTATAAATTTCAAACAAAGCATTTATTGCATTTAATTTGCCTCAGTATTTAATTTCAAACAAAGCATTTATTGCATTTAATTTGCCTCAGTATAAATTTCAAACAAAGCATTTATTGCATTATCAATTAGTTTCGGAGTAAAACCCAAATTTTGACAAAGTCCAATCGGTTCGAAACATGAGATATTTCGACGAAAAAATTACGAAATTTCCATGATGAAAATACCAACAGGCCTATCAAAATTTAAAATATCTATTTTTCTCCCTTTGTTTTAAATTGATGTATATTTTGAATTTTTCACACATTAGATAATTTTTGTAAATGACAATTTTGATATCTATGATTGTCATAAAGATAAGAAAGAAAAAAATTCAACACAAACAAACTAAATAAATAAATAAATAAGGACATAAAATAAAATATAAAGTTAATTATGCATAAAAATAAAAATAAACAAACATTATTTTGATTTTTTTATTTATAAAAATATGTTTTTGGTTTTGAAACGGATGGGGGACTAATTATAAGTTATGATAAGAAAATGTTGATGTGTTAAGTTGAGAGCACATTTATTGTTGATGTGTCCATTTTCTTTTTAATGTTTGTTAATTTTTCAATCTTTGGTTTATTGAATTTTTAGGTGCTTACATGATTACTAAAACCCCAATTCATGAAGGAGATTGTGAAACTTTAGACATTTAGTCTTGGAATTATGATTATGAACATAGTTGTTATTGTTACTTTGTGTAGGCTTCTCTTGTGCTTATATCATATGATTTTTTTTGTTTTATTTTTCTGATAATTTGAATGATTCATTGGCTCACTAATTTTTTTTAGATTAGAAACTTAGTTTGCTTATGTGGATATAGGAAGATTTCAAAGAAAGCTTCTAAACATTCAAACATGATGAATGGTAATATTTTATTAATTCTATTACGATGGTAAAGAATATTAGATGAGATAAGAACAATAATCTTATTTTTTTCTATATCTTATTTTCTTTTTATAAAATATCTTCCCAAGGGAAACAATAACTATGAATGTCCGCATGTGGATCACGAACTATACGACACATAGGATTTATATCTTGTTTTCCCACCTCCCAAATACATACTTTGCATGCAGGATAATCTCCAAATGGATTATCATCTCTATCTACTTCAAATATATTAAATTCGTGAGTTAATCCGTCTCCAGTCCCCGTAAATTGACAACGAAATTTTGTAGTTTTTGAAGCGTTCACACGAAATTTGAAACCCCAAGTACCACCCCAAGGGATATGGATTATCCCAAAATCAGTCTCGCTAGATTTACAATGTGCATTCACATTGTATATGGTATACTTAAATTATACCATATTATAATTTTATAATTTTAATATTATTTAAAACGAAAAGTACAAAATTATATATGGTATACTTAATTTTTAGTTTTAAATTTTATTCAATCAATAACCAGCCACTTCATTATATTATTTCTAAAAAAATAAAAAATATATATATTTTAATGTTTGGTGTTGTGAACAGTCTTCACCAAACACCAAAATCCTCATTATGCCGTTGAAGATGCCGTTGGGTTGGAATGAAGAAGATAACAAATTTGGTGTTTTGGGGTTGGGTTGGAGATGGCCTAAGTTGTAAGATATTACAAAGATAACACACAACCCATTAATTCTATAAAATGTATTACTAAAACCTAATTAATTTGTTTTCTTTTAATTTTTCAAATGGTTACTCAATATCTAAGTTTACGATAATTATATTTTACAATTAATCACTAATTATACTAGTACAGATTTGTGATTTTAAAATGTGAACTTAATAAATATGGCAACAATTAAAATTAGGGGTGCTCATATCGGGTCTGCACAAAAAATGGAGAGAAAATATCGAGAATGGATAATTTAGGTATTAAAAACAATTATCAGTAGTATTTTCAATAAAGAAACAGAACAGTAAATTTTTGGATAAAAAATTTGGAAAGTTAAAATCACTACATAAATTCATACTAATATGGATAAAGAACAACTTTTGACGAGTATTTCGGATAATTTGATATTAAGTTTGAGAAATTTTAGATAATTTTAAAATATTTCTATTAATTTTTAAACGGATAATTTGGGTATTACATCTCATTCTCGTTCTTTTCGCATACCCGTTTAAATAAAATAATTATTTGAACTAAAACGAAAATAAAAGGAGAATTCTAGGATGGATTTCTGTTCCAAAATAGACAGCTCTAATGTAAATAGTTATTTAAAAGGTTTTTAATAAAGAAAAACAAACCTCCCAACTAAACATGAATCGAGCATAATCCCTCAACTATAAAGTTAAAGTATGAACCCCTCAAGTTTAAGTTTGTTAATAAAAAAACTCCTTCATCTAGTACCGTTAAAAGTTGTTAAATCAAAACAATACGTTTTTGAGTTGTAAAAAATGACACGTGTTTTGTGAAATCTCAAATGATTTTTAATGAAAAAACTCCTCAAATAAAGATGAACTAAAAATAAACCACTCAACTATAAATTTAATGTAAAAAATCCCCCTATCTCTCTAGTCTCTATAGTAACATTAAGACCTAAATGCTTAACATATATAAAAATGTATATAAACATTGAATCAAATGTATGTATTTTGGATTGTAAAAGTTCATTGATAAACTTAAAATGATGTGATAGCTTGAAATTAAAACACAAATTTCAGATAAGTTTTAGGAATTTGTATTTGATTTTTTAGATAAGTTTCAGAAATTTAAACAAAAATTAATATCAAATGAATTTTTTACTCTTATATTAGTTAATAAATTAAGTTTTAACAGTAATAAAGAATGTTACAATAGATATTATACAAGTTTTCTTAATTTGTGTGATATTCCTAAAAGATCAAATAAATGAGTCATGTTTTAGATTTCTTACAAATATAAATTTTTAGAAATAACCTTTTTATCTTTATTTTTATTAATTATTACATAAATTTTTCTTTAAATAGGAAATATTAAAATATAAATTAATTAAAAATAATAATAAATATACTAAAAAAATTGAAAACATTTAATTTTTTTAAACAATTTTTTTAAAAAAAAATATTTATTATTTCAAAATGAAGAGAGTATCATTTTAGAAATTTGACAAAGTGTCCAATTGGTTCAGAACATGAGATTCGACGGAATATTTTTATGAAAATTCCGCGACGAAAATATCAACACGGCTATTAAAATCCAAAATATCTTTTATATTATTTATAAGTTATGACAGTGAAATATTGATGTGTCAAGCTAACACCTCCAAAGTCAAGAACATTTTTTTTGTGATTGCTTATTTATTTTATTTTTGTCGACAATTATTTGTTTATTGTGATAACAAATTTAAATGTATCCACTGTACTTCACCATTTTCAAAACAATTAAGGATTACATATTTCCGCACAAAAAAAAATTATTTTTATTTCTAAAATAAACATCATTTATTATATAAATAAAGTAATAAACACAATTCAACTAATAATCAAACAAATTATAGAATACAAATGATCGTAAAATATAATAAAAAATTAATAAAAATTATATTAAAAATTGAAAACATCATTTAATTAATTTAAAACAAATTTTTTTCGCAAATATATCAATAATTTTGATTCGTATATAAGATATTACAAAGATATCAAGCAACACATTAATTCTTATGATTAATTACTCTATATCTAAATTAATTAAATATTACAATCAATCACTCATTATATTTTTAATGACGGTTTTCACTTTTCAATAAATCAATCATTCATTTCCTTAGGGTGTGAATGGTAACTGCGAAATTTTGTGGAATGCGGAATCTGGCGATATTTTTTGTGATTTTCAGCTGAATCTAACGGAATAACTATTAATGTAAATGGTAATAGAAGAATTGCGGAATTTCATAATTGCTGAAAAAATATATTTAAAAATAATTAAGAAATATGAATTAAGATAATAAATATGTGATAAAATAAAATTATTTTAATATATTATTAAGATATTAAACAACATAAAAAAAGATGATTATATGCTTAAAAAAGATGATTTTTTAAAAATAGTTAATTCATTTATTTTTTATTTAAACAAAAAATTTGTTTCTATTTTTTTTTATCTAAAACAAAGATGATTATATGCTATAATATGGTGGATACTTACTAATAACAATAAAAAATCTCTAATATGGACAATATGTACATATGAATAATTTGACAATATGTTTTTCAAAAAAAATATTTAGTCCTATTTGAATTGAATTTAAACACAGATAAAAGTTAGTTTCATATTTATTATCAAGCAATTGTCATTACAAAAAAATTTGAACCAGCTGAAAAAGAACAAAAATTCAACAATTCAACAGCTAAATTCAGCTCATTCAACTAGTAACCACTTTTTTTTAGCAGAAATTGGTTTCAATTCAACCATTACTCTGTTATCATTACTTTGTTTTGAATATTTTGTATAAATTTTGGATATCCGAAATCGAACTGAACCTTGGCGAACCAAACTCGACCTAAAAATAACTCTGAATATGTCTTATACCGTAATACTGAAATATTTAAAACAAAAAAAAACTGGCCTTGAATTTTTTGTACTACAACTACTATTAATTTTTTTTTAAAAAAAATCTGCTGATATGATTGGTGAATATTTTTTGTTTTCAGCTTAATTTCCACTCAATTCAGCAATTATTTTGTTACCGTGTCTAAAAACAAAATTAGCTAACTTAGAAAAAAAAAAAATCAGCCAACGAAATTCGGCTCATTCAACTGGTGTCCATTTGATTTTTTTTAGCTCAATTCAGCTGGCTGAATGTTACCAGTTAATGCCTAAGTTTAAAAAAAAAAAAACCTAACAAATCGATTGATGAACCAGATATGACCGGACGAACCAAATTTGAAAATTTTAGTTTTTTGTTTTTCTAATTTTTAAAATATCTGAATTAATTTTAACCATTTGAAAATTTTAATTCTTTTTTTCCTAAAATTAAAAATACCTGAATTAATTTTAACCAAATACGAGATGATCTCTTTCGGTAACTCAATAAATCTCTCGTAGTGTGACGGGAATACACGATTTTTGAATACCAAAATATAAACGATACGAAACCGTTTCTCAACACTAGAAACGGAATCCGCTAACTCTAAAAACTATGATAAATTCTCGAGACCTATTTTGAAAGAAGGTAATTGGTATAACTTTTCGAGTGATAGTTTTTGTGGGAGAAAACGTGTGTAAAAAATGAGAGAGACGGCTTCTTTATACAGCCGGAGAGGAGTGTTTTTTTTCAATCTGAAGATCTGCGCAAATCTTGGCACAAGCGCACGTTACAGACGTTATGCGGAGACAAGGATTGTAGCCGAAAACTTAGGAAAATCTTTTGACTCGGCCCACAAAAAATAACCACATGCGGCCCATTCGACAAACACGACCCGTGCCCGTGCCTGGCTGGCCTGGCGGCGGCGTGCGTGAGACTCGGTCCAACCTCTGAACTCTTCCATGAACACCATGGGTGTTAACCATTTTGAATATGACTAATCTTCTTCTCTATTTATACTTAAGAGATTTTTCCCACACATTTGGGACAAAACCACATTTTACACTTTCAATTCACTTGAGCTCGAGCCCATTTCTTTTTCACTCTTGTCAGTTATTTCCAAAGCCCATCTGCTTAAAAAAATTGATCCAACAATATATACTTTCCCTTGGCAGAGAAATCTGACCTGAGATGCAACTCCAACACCAATCTCATCAAGAACTTGGTTAGTGAGGTCTTCTGTTTCTTCTTCAGCCTCATCTTTGTCAAGTATTTCATCAATTGCCCCTGACATCATCTCTATCTGCAAATACAACATATATAAACAAAAATCAAATATCACACAAAGCCAAACCCCTCTTAAATAGAACATGTGTTTGCCTGAGAGAACATTGGTCCAAAGAATCTAAATCCATTGCTAATCAGATAAACTAAACTCTTGAGATAAAGAGATGTATCAGTTTACGTCATGTCTAGCTGCGCCGACTGTTTCTGGAAATCCTTAATCACTTTGGCTTGTTTGGTTGGTGCCTTTTGCTCTATAAAGCAGGCAGGAATGAAGTTTAGCAATGTAAAATTACAATGTAACTTTAACGGAGACTACGGTTTCTATAGATTCATCAGCTTATCAATGAAATTGACTACAAAGAATTAAAACCAAACTAACAAATACAACAGTAAATAAACAAAATCAAATCCTCTAAATAGAACATGTGATTGCCTGAGAGAACGTGGACAAGCTTTTCGGTTATCGCCTAAACTAAAACGAATATACTCATCAATCTGAAATTCTGAAAACCATGGGTTCAAACAAATAACTAGACTAATCCAGCTTCATAAATAAGATTTAAGAATGGTAAATTCTGTTATCGAGAATGCATCTTCATTTTTCAGTGTTTCTTAGTTCGTTCTGTTTGTGAGATTGCAGAAGATGCTGTCACGGAAGGCTACGAGCCACCATTTTGATTTTGATTATGGCAAACGTTGCTATAGAAGTAGCAACAAATAGATTTGTGGACATTTTTTTAAAGAATGTCATCTTGTATTGTTTTCATTTTCAACTATGATACGTTAAGATGGTTTCACATCGTAGTTTGGTCTGCGCAAAGCTGGTCGCAAAATCAAAGTACCATGAATCCATGATTGTCACCAGATGTCAGATGATATTGTGACGTGTTATTTCAACAAATCCTTGGATTTCGTGAAGATCCATCCTCTTCAGACATTTTGAATGTGACTGATACGTTCCACATGAGATACTTTAGGAAGAGGGAGTATAAAGAAGGCCTTGAAGAAGAGAAAGGGAAACAGAGGAAGCCAACACTGTAGTTGACTATTGCCGATGTGACAGGGGAAGGCAAAGACTCGAACGCTCGGCTTTCAGAGGCTTTGCCGTTGAGCTCATTTTCTCTAAGTACGATCATTGTTTGTATTTTTGGGATTCATGCTTGACGTTGTTGGTGAATTAGAGAGTCGGCAAGAGACTTCTGATGGTGATCGCTATGAGATATTTTCTAGTTACGTTAAGCATCTTTGTTGTTATTCTTATAATCAATAAAAAAAGATAGAGTACAGAGAGTTCCGATCTACGAACTCTATCAGTTACACCGTTAGAGTAAACGATGAGCCTAGGTTAGGAGAAGAAGTAATAAAGAAAAACAGAGATTTTGAAACGGTGATTGAATCGTGTGAAAAACAGTTTACTGAGGAAGATTAAGAAGAAGGAAAATATCGATAAAACGAAACCAAGTATATAGACTTAAATCAAAGTTTAGAGTTCTGATATCATGTCAAATCTTGACGTGTAAAAGGGTTTTCTAAACCTAATACAATCACATTCACAATAGTAAACATCGAAATTATATACGAAGGCCCAATAAAATTAATGAAATTTAAATATTCCATAATTCCAAATTAACTATAAACTTTATTTTCTCATCTTAAATTACAAATTAACTAGTACATATCAGTTTTTTACATGGCTATACGAATTTTACTTGTTGATATGATCTCCAATGAGTTTTGTATTTCGCTACATCAATGTTATACATATTTATAAATCACTAAAGACGTAAGTAGTGCCGTAAGCATTTTCCAAAACCCAATTTAAAATGTCAAAACTTAAAACGAATTTAATAAACATTTGTTAACAATTGGGGTTTTTAAGTCTTTGTGTCGATGCATGTGGAGTCTTAAAGCATCTAAAGGGCGTAACATGTCTTTCAAGATGCTTATGAATGGAGTTTTGTCTTAGTCTCGATACTTAATTTAAGCCCGCTTGCTTATTTTTAATTTATATACTTTCTTAAGAAATTGTATTTTATAATTTTCATTTTTGGATCCCATTTTTATCAGTCCAAAAAAAAAGATATCCGATTTTGATCAAAGGAAACATCCATGAACCTTCCGTTAATCGAGTCAAAATTATAAGTTCAATATATACAAAGCCTCTTTGTTATTTCATCCTTTGCCTCTTTGTTATTTCATCATTTGCATAGCGTTCTGAGAAAAGTCTAAGTGATCTTGATCCTCGCTCAATCATATGCTAATGGATTCTTCTATTTTCCTCACTGTTGCTGCTGCTGCAATAGGCTTCTTCACGGTTTTGGGTATACCATTTTTCATGTTTTATAGAAAATCCAAATTTCTTCAAAGAAACATAGATATGGATTCTTCTTCTTCATCACCTCCACCTTATTTATCTTCTTCATCTCATTCATCTTCTTTGTCTTGCAAATGGACGCACGATGTGTTTCCGAGCTTCCGCGGGGAAGATGTACGCAGAAACTTTCTCAGTCACTTTCAGAAGGAATTTGGGAGAAAGGGAATCACTTTTTTCATTGATAATGAGATCAAGAGAGGAGAATCCATCGGTCCTGAACTCACACAAGCGATTAAAAGATCTAAGATTGCGATCATAATGATCTCAAGGAACTATGCTTCTTCAAAGTGGTGTCTTGACGAATTGGTGGAGATTATGAACTGCAAGAAGGAGTTGGGTCAAACAGTGTTTGTCATTTTCTATGAAGTTGATCCATCCCATGTAAAAAAGCTGACCGGAGAATTTGGAGCTGTCTTTGAGAAAACTTGTGCGGGTAAAATAAAGGAGGACATCGGGAGATGGAGACAAGCTTTTGCGGAAGTGGCCACAATCGCTGGTTATAATTCAAGCAGCTGGTTTGTCCTTTTGATTTCTACTTGCTCTTAATCTCTTAACACATCAAGCTGTATGTATATGTCTTTTTGATTGTATATGTGAAACATGTATTGATCTGCGTCTTTTTTTTTTTTTTAAGGGATAATGACGCAATCATGATTGAAGAAATTGTATCTGAAATTTCCAAAAGGTTGATTAATTCAACGCCATCAAGTGATTTCGAAGGTTTAATTGGGATGGGAGCTCATATGGAAAAGATGAAAGAGTTGCTTTGCCTAGGCTCAGATGAAAACAGGACAATTGGGATTTTGGGTCCTTCTGGAATTGGTAAGACTACCATTGCTAGAGTTCTACATAATCAAATCTCCTATGGTTTTCAACTCAGTATTTTCATGAAATTCAAACCGAGTTATGCAAGACCAACTTGTTCAGATGACCACGATGTGAAATTGCACTTAGAGCAACAGTTTCTATCTCAATTACTCAACCAAGATGATATCAAGATTCCTCACTTAGGAGCTGCACAAAATTTCTTGATGGACAAGAAAGTGCTTGTTGTTCTTGATGGCATTGATCAATTAGTACAATTACGTGCTATGCCTAAAGCTCGACAGCTCGGTCCTGGAACGCAAATTATCATCACAACACAAGATAAAAAGCTCTTGAAGGCATTCGAGATCAAACATATTTACAAAGTCAATTTCCCACCATTTAATGAGGCTCTTCAAATCTTCTGCATCAATGCTTTTGGTCAGAATTTCCCTAATCATGGTTTCGAGGATCTTGCTAACAAAGTTACAATACTTGCTGGTCAGCTCCCTTTGGGACTTAGAGTTATGGGTTCTCATTTCCAGGGAATGTCCAAGCAAGAGTGGAAAAGGGAACTCCCAAGGTTAAGGATTCACCTTGACGGAGAAATTGGAAGCATTTTAAAGTTGAGTTATGATGCCTTAGACGAAGAAGATAAAGGTTTATTTCTCCATATAGCTTGTTTTTTCAACGACGAAGGCATTGATCATACCTTTGAAGATACTCTTCGACACAAATTCTCAGATGTGTGGCAAGGATTTAGGGTTTTAGTTCAGAGATCTCTCATATCCAACTATAAAAATTTCCCGATGCATAATCTCTTAGTCCAACTTGGTAGAGAAATCGTTCGTAACCAATCCATTGATGAGCCTGGGAAGCGTCAGTTTTTAGTTGATGCTAAGGATATTTTTGAAGTACTCAGTGATAATACAGTAAGTTTTGTCATATATCTTTCACTTCCCCTTATTTCCTACTTCCTAGGAAAATTTAATTCATATGATAGCTAGCAATCTTTACTCTTACATATTTTGTGTTCTTTTTCAGGGTAGTAGGAGTGTTATAGGCATCAAATTTGACTTCTCTAGTATCAAGAACTACCAAAATATAAGTAAAAGAGCTTTTGAAAAAATGTCTAGTCTTCAATTTTTGAGCTTCCATTGTGATTATGGTAATAGTCGCAAAAGATTGCACTTACCACAAGGTTTAAACTATCTGCCTCCAAAACTTAGAATACTACATTGGGATAATTATCCGATGACATATTTGCCTTCTAAGTTTAATCCGGAGTTCCTAGTCAAGATAAAAATGGAGTATAGCAAGCTTGAAAAATTGTGGGAAGGAATTCAAGTAAGCACTTTTCATGTTTTTCCATGTTTCAATTTAACTATTATTTTTATGAGAATTCTTTTAATTTGTATAAATTTTTAGCTTGAAAAAAAAAGCTGATATTACCCTTGAAATGCCTTAATTACTAAACTCGTTGTTGGATGTTGTTTTTATGTTTGAACAGCCACTTAGACATCTTAAGTTGATGACTTTAAAACATTCCGCTCACTTGAAGGGAATTCCCGATCTCTCAACTGCCACTAATCTCCATGATTTGGATCTAAATGGATGTTCAAGTTTGGTAGAGATCCCCTGTATTGGAAATGGCACTAGTCTCCATGAATTGGATTTCAATGGATGTTCAAGTTTGATAGAACTCCCCTCTATTGGGAATGCCGCTAATCTCCTGAAATTTGTTCTTAGTGGATGTTCAAGTCTTGTCGAGCTTCATCCTTCTATTGGGAAAGCCATTAATCTCCAACAATTAAGTTTAAAAGGATGTTCAAGCCTGATTAAATTCCCTTCCTCTATTGGAAATATCATTAGTCTCCAACAGTTGGTTTTCAATGGATGCAAAAGCCTTGTGGAGCTCCCCAACTCTATCGGGAATCTCACGAATATGTGTAAGTTTGATCTTGTTGGATGTTCAAGTCTGATGGAGCTCCCCTCCTCAATTGGACATGCCACTAATCTCAATTACTTGGATCTTAGTGGATGTTCAAGTCTGGTGCAGCTCCCTATCTCTATTTGTAATGCCACTAATCTCCAAAAAATAAATCTTGAAGGATGTTCGAGTCTGATAGAGCTTCCCTCCTCTATTGGGAATGCCACTAATCTCCAAGAATTGAATCTTAAAGGATGTTTAAGTCTGATGGAGCTCCCCTCCTCAATTGGAGATGCCACTAATCTCAATTACTTGGATCTTAGTGGATGTTCAAGTCTGGTGCAGCTCCCTTTCTCTATTTGAAATGCCACTAATCTCCAAAAAAATAAATCTTGAAGGATGTTCGAGTCTGATAGAGCTTCCCTCCTCTATTGGGAATGCCACTAATCTTCAAGAATTGAATCTTAAAGGTTATTCAAGTCTGGTAGAGCTCCCATCCTCTATTGGGAATTTCACTAATCTTCAAAAATTGAACCTTCAAAGATGTTCAAGACTGGTTGAGCTCCCTTCCTCTATTGGGAAGGCCACTAATCTCCGAAAATTGTATCTCAATGGATGCAAAAGTCTTGTAGAGCTTCCTAGCTCTATTGGAAACCTCATTAATCTTTATAACTTAGATCTTCGTGGATGTACAAGTTTGGTGGAGCTCACCTCCTCCATTGGAAATGTCATTAATCTCCAGGATTTTAATCTTGAAGGATGTTCAAGTCTTGTTAAGCTCTCATCATCTATTTGGAATGCCACTAGTCTCTCAAAACTGTATACGAGTGGATGTTCAAGTCTTGTGGAGCTCCCGTCCTCTATTGGAAAGACCATTAATCTACGAGAACTTAATTTTCAAGGATGTTCAAGTCTGGTGGAACTCCCTTCCTCTATTGGGGATGCAAAGTATCTTCATGAATTAAATTTAACTTCATGTTCAAGTCTGGTGGAACTTCCTTTGTTAATTGGGAATGCTAAGAATCTCAAGAGATTAAATCTCTTTAAGTGCACAAATTTGGTGGGACTCCCTTCCTCTATCGGGAATGCTATTAATCTCGAATAATTAAATCTTGGTCATTGCATAAGTTTAGTGGCACTCCCTTTCTCTATTGGAAATGCCACTAATCTTCAAAAATTATATCTCAATGGATGCTCAAGTCTATCGGAGCTCCCCTCTTCTATTTGGAATTCCATTAATCTCAGAAATTTGTCTATAACAAATGTTTTGGAGCTCTCGAGTGATATTGGCAATCTAACGAATCTGCATAACTTGCATGTCAATCGTTGCTTAAATCTGGTGAAGCTTCCCTCTTCTATCGGGAATGTCATTAGTCTCACAAAGCTTAATCTCAGTAGATGTCCGAGTCTAGTGGAGCTTCCTTCTTCAATTGTGAATCTCACTAATCTTCAAGAATTTGATCTTAATGGATGTTCAAGCCTTGTGGAACTCCCCTCTTCTATTGGAAGTATTAGCAGTCTCCATAAATTGAATCTCAGTGGATGTTCAAGTCTTGTGAAACTCCCATCCTCTGCAGGGAATCTCACTAGCCTCCAAGATTTAAATCTCAGTCATTGCTCAAATTTGTTGGAGCTTCCGTCATCTATGGGAAATATCATCAATCTCCAGAATTTGAATCTTACTGAATGTTCGAATCTAGTGGAGCTACCCTCTTCTATTGGAAATGCCATTAATCTCCAATATCTGAATCTCAGCGGATGCTCAAATCTTGTGGAGATCCCTTCCTCTATAGGAAGCATTCATATGTTGTCGGGTTTGAGTTTGCAAAGATGTTCAAGGCTAAAGATTCTTCCGACCAACATGAACTTGGAACTTCTAAAATACATTGATGTTACTGGTTGCTCGCATTTGGTTAGTTTTCCTGAGATTTCTACAAACATTAGATGGCTTATGCTCTGTGGAACTTTGATAGAAGAATTTCCTTTGTCGATCATGTCATGGCCTGGACTTCAAGACTTGCATATAACATACTGCAAAAATCTTGAAAAATCTCGGCATGCGCTTGACGTCATCACAGAGCTGGAGTTGAACAACAATACAGAGATAGAAGAAGTTCCACAATGGGTAAATGGAATCTCTCGTTTACGTCGACTTGTACTCAACAAATGCACGAAGCTTGTAACACTCCCACAGCTTTCATGTTCCCTAACATCTTTAGATGCAGAAAACTGTGAGTCTCTCGAGGGACTTGCTTGTTCTTTTCCGAATCCCGATATTCGTCTAAACTTTGCCAACTGCTGGAAACTGAATGAAACAGCGAGGGACATCATCATACAGACATCGACTAGTGAATATGCGATCTTACCAGGTAGAGAAGTGCCTGCGCTCTTCACTTACCGAGCTACTACTACTAGAGGTTCTCTAACAGTGAAGTTGAATCAGAGGCGTTATCCTAGATCGTTGAGATATAAGGCTTGCATCATGCTGGTTAATAAGGAAGGCGAAGGAGCTTGTGACAAAGCTGAATCAAAGGTCTTTGTATCTTCCACCATCAATGACAAACAGAATGGTCTCAGTTCTGTTACGCAAAGACTACGGAACCATCATGTACAACCACTTCTAACAGAGCATCTGTACATATTTGAAGATCAAGTGGACAATGTGGAAACCAGCGAGCTTTTCTTTGAGTTCAAAGCCCACAGCGACATATGGGAGATAGGTGAATGCGGGATATGCCAACTCTTGGAGGACTCTGTACCATTGAAGAAGATTTGAGAGAATTACTAAATCCATTCCATCACAAACTCTCATCATCATCTGTGTGCTAATGTATACATATGTTCTTTTTCTTTATAAAGCGTATGGTGGTTTTCTGATGACCAGTTTTATCAAACAGCCTGAGTTTCAGCAGATTTATACAGAGATAATAACTAAAAAAGAACAAGAAAATGGAAATTGCTTTATCTCTCTTCATACATCATCCATCCCTTTTCCCTTGGAAACTTGATCAAGATGTCTCTCAGATTCGTCGTAGAGAAGCCAATCTCTTCTCAAGCTCATCCACTTCGATGGATTCAGAGCTGCAAGTTGAATATAATATATATTTATTAACAAATGGTTCTCTTTATTTTTTTTATCTCCACATTCAATTTCCAATGGGAATTTTGCACATAAATTATACCTGTTGTTAGTAGCTGCAGTGGAAGAAGCAGTAGGAGAAGCTGTTTTTGTAGCAATCCGACCCTTTGGAGCTGAAGATAGCTGTTTAAAAACAAATTACAAAGAGAGAGATTATTAGTCTTTTTATGATACGAAATATATATATACTTACCCTTAGCAGAGAAACCTGACTAACCTGAGATGCAACTCCAACACCAATCTCATCAAGAACTTGGTTAGTGAGGTCTTCTGTTTCTTCTTCAGCCTCGTCTTTGTCAAGTGTTTCGTCGATTGCCTCTGACATCATCTCTATCTGCAAATACAACAGCAAATAAACAAAATCAAATGTTAAAAAATGTTTTTAAGATTCCTTTCAAATATGACACATTGCTAACCATATTAAGTTAAGGCAGATCTTGAGAATTTAAGAGATGTATCATATTTACCGTCATGTCCAGCTGCGCCGACTGTTTCTGGAAATCCTTAATCACTTTGGCCTGTTTCGTTGGTGCCATTTGCTGAAAACATAAAGTAGGAATGAAATTCTTGCTTCAACAGATTCATCAGCTTATCAATGAAACTGAGAATTGAAACCAAACTAACATTACCTTGTTCATTGCAACCATAGCTTTAGTTGCACCTTTCATGCCAGAAGAAATCGAAGTGCTTGCATAGAGAGCCTAACCAAAGAGAAATGAAAGAAAACAGTGATTTAGTATTTACACACTGGATTACTCTAATCGAACTATTAGTTTAGCTGATGTTGAATTAGAAGAAGTAAAACCTGAGTGTGAGTGGTTACACCCCTAATTTGAGCACGGCTTCCTTGTAAGTTTGTAATCTGTTGCCTCAGTCGAACAAGTTGACGAGCTAAGATCTTGGTGGCCGCCTATCAAAAAAATGTTTGATAAAGAATCAACAGTAAAGACACAATTTTAGAAGAGAAGAGGATAAGGAGTTTTAAACAAATAGCCATTAGTGAACATAATAAGCCAGTAAAGGGAAATGTACTAGCTACAAAGTAGCTCGAGATGAGATATCTTCTAAGTTCTTAAGATGAGATTGGACGATATATGAAAACTTGCCTCGTTTCCAGTCTTGGCTGTTTTCTTGATTTCTGCAACTAGTCTCTTCTCCTGTTTGTGACTTAATGTTAGTTAAACCGTACGAAAACTTATATGAACAAAGGTGTCCACTGTCCACAATATATGTTGTCTACCTCCAGCTGAAGAGATGATATCTCGCGTTCTATACCTGCAACACCATTGGAATATATATAAACATTGGACTCAAAATCTGAATAAGCTTTTTATGCTTATTGAATAATTTAGAACACATGACAGAGAGGTTAAGAAAGAAGTTGTGAAATTTAGCAACAAGCAAGAGCATAAGAAATTCCCAAAAGCTAGAGTCCAGAAACATTCAGCTCTTTTACTAGCGGCAATGAAATTATATTTAGATCGCAAATTTCGGATTTTCTTGGCAACCAAACACAATTTAGCTTAAAAACAAAAGTAAAGTCTCAGAGAGATTGAAACCTATCCATTTACTAGCAGCAATGAAGTTATATTTGATCATATCTTTCAGATTTCGATCGCAATTTTGGATTTTTTTGGCAACACAACACAAATCTATCTTAAAAAACAGATTGAAACCTATACATACCTCTTGTAGCCACAGCCATTTCTCTCTTACTGGTGCGAAGAGCATCTGCAGTAATTCAAAAGAACCAAAATCAGTATTTGCAAAATTCACAAGTTAAACATCCAGAAACAAAAATCAAGCACTGAAATGACTAAATCTGGGCAACTTACTAGTTTCCTTTTTCGAGGTTTCTCACAATTACACATCTAATTAAGGAAAAGCATATACCGTTTTATGGAAAATAAGAACCCATCAAAATTCGCATCTACCCACACTCTAAAGATTCAATTTTGAGCACGAAGATCAGTGAAAGGTGTGCCATTTTACCAGATTAAGTTTGTTACCCACAAAACTAACAACATTTGAAACCCAGAGAACAAAATCTCAGAGCGAAAATGGTAGTAAAGTTTATAGCTTTTTACCTTTGGGAGTGGTCTTCTTCTTGAAAATGTTCATGGCGATTATCTTTCTCTCACTTCTCAATTGAGGTAATGTAGAAAAAAAAACCCCCTTTTTCCTCGTGTTTATGAAAAACCCTAATCAGAGAACAGTGATCTGAAGATGTATGAGATGAGGAGAGAGCAAAAAGTTTGGTGCTTTTTCTTCTCTCTCTTTGAGTGTATGTATATGTGTATTGAAGAGCGTGCTTAATACAATAATCAAACGGTACTTTGGAACTAGCCGTTACAGAGTCCAGATCCTGCTAATATTCCTTCTTTATCCACCGTTATTTCAATTCTTTTCAGAATTTTTGTTTTGTTTTATTTTATTTTTTTGTATGTTATGGAACCGACAAAAACTCTGATTAGTATAGAAAAATTGCTGATAATGCTAAAGGAATGGAATAAATGTACATATTAGGCAATTGTGTGTGATATGTGTTAATGGAGAATTTTGGGGATAATTGAAATAAATAAATAAAATAGACGGCACAAAAAAAATGCAAGGCCCATTCATATAAAAAAGGTTGTTTTGATGAATAACCAAAATAAAATAAAAATTTATCTAGTAACTAAAATGTTAGAGAGATAGAAAAAATTAGAGAAATAAATTAGTTTTTTTAATGCTAATTTTTATTAATCTATTATAAATTATGAGAACTGTTAGATCGACGATTCTACAACGGTCAAATCTATCGTCTTATGAATATCCATGACTCTACCTGCACCACACTTACCATCATATGAAGATATACTCCTAACGGTTTTACTTGCACCACGCTGAAGATCCTTGTAAGCTTGCATTTATTAATTTGCATAATTGCATAATTAATAATAAATCGCTATAAATTTGTTAGTTTGTAGGTTTTTTTGTGGTTATTGAACAAAATTTCACTATACAAAACTTGATTAACTATAGAAAGATTAGGGGTTTTTTTTTTTGCTGCAGTTTTATATTTTGATGTAAAGGGAAGATTTTTGAAGCAATTGTGTTCTTTTGATTAATGAATCAAAGAAATGCAGTTGGTATGTCATGGATGTAGAAATATGTTAAATGTATACAAGTGGAGCAACCAATGTGCTTTGTGTAGCACCATCAATTTGGTTCCTCATTCTAGTCTTCAAGGAAATATAACCTTATCTCTGAGGTTTTTTGGGGTTTTTGTGATGCTTTGCAATATCAGAAAAAGCTCCCGAATTGATCAACGTTGGCTTTTTAGGAATAGATTTATGTATAATTAAGGTTTCTTGATAACATATGGCTCGCATCGCATTATGTGGTGGTTGTATACACGTGGTGCGACTAGCTTTATATGTTCTTGTTGTCATACTTTGAACCGTGGTAAAATTATCGCAAAATTATTTGATCGTATATCTTTTCTAGTTTCCTCGAAAAATTGTTGAAAATGTGTTTTGGTTCGAAAGAATCATTTGTGTGTTTTGATCTGCATTGTTTCTTGAGATATGTTTTATACTTGTCGTACTCTCTCATTGTTCTTCTGCATGTCCCATAAGCAGCACCTTCTAGTTCTAATCACACCACGCATATGAACTATGGGGATTGTTGAACAACACTCATGTATATCCTTTTAGAGCATCAACTGTTAAATGGGATGTTTGCTTAAAGATGTGAGCATTCTTTGCGTGATTCTTTATCATTGGGATCTCATTGACTTCAAAGATCATTGTATTGAAAGCTTGGTATTTCGACTTTACTCTTCCTCTGTAGATGAGCAATGAAAGTGCTCGTCTCTCGATGACCCGGCCTAATGAAACTGCTTCTCTACCAACAATGCTCTTTACATCAGCTTTGAGTTACAATTTACATATTCAGCTATTGATTTTATAAAAACAAATAAATAAATAAAAACACTTCAAAATAGGATTATATTGGCTCCGATTGGTAACATGTATTTTTAAAGTTAGTTACAGTTGATGTTGTAATTCGATGTAAGTTGCAGTAAAATTATGTGGTATAAACAGTAGATTTATGTGGTAAGTCTGCTGTATAAATCTGAGTTAACTTTTCTGTCAAAATATATGACTGGTAACTTTTCTGATGTATAAGTTGCAGTATATATTATTTAAAATAATAATAATAAGAATATATTATGTGAATAGAAAAAAAAAGAAAAAAGACTTTAAACTGTATTATTATTTATTACAGATTTTAATAATAACTTAAAATACATCAAATTAAGAAGAAACTTTTGATAGTAGTAAATAAAACAGACTTTGTTTTTTTAATAGTATGTGCTTTCAATGATTAACTAAAACCTTCTATATATAAAAAAAAATTAAAAATCATAGACCAAATAAAAATTTATTCAAAGTTTTTAAGAAAGTTGTTGATTAAAAAAAACAAAAATGTTGAGTTATTAAGAAAATAAAATAAAATAATTTTAGTTGACCAAATAAATTTGATTAACAAAAAGTGAAAACACATAATTATTTAAATTAATTTGACAAAAAAATAAATCTAAAAAAACCAACGTAGCAATTAAATAGTAGTGATAACACAACTTTCAAATAGTCATTTTTTAAAACATTAATTTAGTATAATATACTTCAAAGAAATATAGAATTATTTAAAATATATAATTAACAAAAATAAAAATAAAACTTTGATTTTAAAAGAAAAAATAGTAACTCAAACTCTAACTCACCACAATTTGCATGATTTAAGAATTTGATTTGAGTTAGCAATTTAACAAAGGGATAACTCAAAATTGCAAATCAACCATAACTTATCATAACTCAAACTCAAAATCAAAAAATCTAAGTTGGCTCTTGATTGGTAACATTTTTGAGTTATGCTCTTAACTCAAAATAAATCAAAGGTAACTCATTTTCGTTTTTGTCATTCCGTTATAAAATATGATTTTTTTTGTGTGAAACCAATCAGACTTTATATATTGAGAAAAAAATGAGGCTCTGGTTAAAGTTAGTGACATCAAAACATGAATGTGATCAAATACAACTTTTGCGGTTGGGCCGCTGTAGTCAGTCAAAGCTAAAAATTGAGTATAATTTTTAAAACGCAACCGCAGCTAACTGAAATCGGAAGACTAGAGAAGTAGGAGAGAGAGAGATTCAAAAGCGCGTTTTGACAATCGCAGATCGAGTCATCCCCATGGCCCACGGTTTTGACAAAAAGGAGCCTAACAAAATCCCTGAAAATGACCTAAAGAGACTAAAAAGAGAGTCACGACAAGGTTCAAGACTCAAGAATATTCCTAATAAAAAAAAGTTCAATTTATTCGATTTAAAGAAAAATAAAAAAACTGAGAGATAATTCGCTGGGAGACAAACAAGAGAGGGCAAAATCAAATCTATTGTCTTTTCCATTGTCGATTTCCCAAAAACTTTGTTTACTGTGTAAGTTAAGTTTAGCACCAATCCTCCAATCCGTATGATTAAGAACATATCCTTTCTCGAATTTCATCTGCAATTGCGTAACTCCGGTTCTCTGTTTCACCAATTTGGCTTGGATTGATTTGGTTGCAGAAGTTCTTAGGTCCGAATTTGGAATTCTAATCAAAAAGTTTGCTTTTTTATCTCTGTTCCAGACTTTATCAGGTGAGTTTTTTTCTGGGTTTGTTTCTTCACTGATTGACAATGGCGCATCAGCGCATGCATGTACTCAAAATGATTCGAGTTTGGAAAGTTAGGCTTTGGCTGCAAAGGAAAGATTTTTGAAGCGATTGTGTGTTTTTGATCTATGAATCAGAGAGATGCAGGACCAGTTGGTATGTCGTGGATGTAGAAATATGTTAATGTATCCTCGAGGAGCAACAAATGTGTGTTGTGCTGTGTGTAGAACCATCAATCCTCCTCAAGGTAACCTTATCTCCGAGAGGCTTTGTGGCGTTTTAGTGATTTGCAATATGAAAAAACAAAAAGCTTTTGCGGGGTTTTACATATATCTGATTTGGGAAATGAAGTTTAAAAGAGATGTAGACTTATGTAAAGCTTTTGTGATAATTTTGTGTGTAGGAATGGATATGACTCACATTGTATGTGGTGGTTGTGGGACTATGCTTATGTATACGCGTGTTGCGACTAGCGTTAGATGTTCTTGTTGTCAGACTCTGAACCTTGTACCACCAGGTAAAAACTATCTCTCAAATCTCAAAAGAGTTTCCTCCAAAACCGTTGAAAGGTGTGTTTTGTTTCCTAAGAATCATCTTCTGCAGTTTACATTTGGTATGAATAGTATTTTCCTCTTGAGATGCCTTACACTTCCCAAAGCTGTATGCTAATCTGAAATCGTGGCTTACGCAACTTCTTGTTTGAGTCTAAAATGTTCAATAGAACAGAAGTATGAAGAAGGTTTTGATAACTATTAGTCTAACCTCTGAGCCATAGTAGTTTCGAAGTTGTAGTGCTTTGAAATGTTTACATGTTGTAATCCCATTGACTGAAATGCAGCGCAATCTAATCAGACCGCGCATATCAACTGTGGGCATTGTCGAATAACACTCATGTATCCTTATGGGGCATCATCTGTTAAATGTGCTGTTTGCCAATACGTTACTAATGTCTATGTAAGTGTATATATATATTCCTATAAATTCTAAAACCACTGTTGCGTGAGTGTTTATTTATTATCACAATCCTATCGATTTTTACTCTTACTCTGTAGATGAGCAATGGAAGGGCTCCTCCATCGATGAACCGGCCTAATGGAACAGCTTCTTCAACAACAATGCCCTCTACATCAACTGTGAGTTACCACCAATAACAGTCTCAGCTACTAATTTCGTATAATCAGATTGAAAACACCTCAGAAAGAGAGCTTACTTTGTTCATTTTTCGATTTACACCTTCTCAGACCCAAACCGTCGTTGTAGAGAATCCCATGTCCGTGGATGAAAGTGGAAAATTGGTGAGCATTGTGTATATATACATTACTTATCTTCTTTTCTTTGTACCAAAATTATACATGTGAAGAAGATCTTTGACAAATGATGTATAAACACTTGCAGGTGAGCAATGTTGTGGTTGGGGTAACAACAGATAAAAAGTAATCAAAGAGGAGAGATCCATTCTCTTTTTCTTTGTTTTGTTTTTCAGAGTTTGTTTTGTGTATATCATTAAAGGTAACATTTGAAAAGATCTGTTTATGTCTCTAAACTTCATGGTTCCTTTTTTTTTTTTTTTTTCAACCCTCAAAAATTGGTATTTCTTGATCTCTGTTTTAACGAGTTTGAGAACTAATGGGTTTTGGTTTGCTTTGATTGAGTTTTTGACTCTTGAGCTCATCATATTGCACTTTCGCATTTATGTAAACCGTTTAATCTAATGTTTTATCTTCCTTCTTGTTGTTCCGGTTATTACATCTCTCTTGGTCGATTAAACCGGTTTGGATTGAATCAATCATATAATCTTTTTTAAAAAAAATTCATACAAAACAAGAAGGAACAAAAAAAGATGAAAAAGTCAAGAAGTCAATACTTGTTTAAGTTTTGGGTAGATGAGATTGTCCCATGAGTAAGTTAACTTGCCACAGAACAAACAAAGATACTAAAAGAGAAAGATTAAACAAATCTTACTTTTTCACTGAATCTTCGCAACCACCAAACCTAAAATTAACCCTCCAAAGTTAGATGGTCAGACAAAAGACCAAACACACACACTCAAACTCACATATATAAGCACACAACACTCTTTCACATTACAAGACAAACAATTTCATCAACTTCCTCTTCAAAAAATGGCGGTTTCAAAGCTCGTGTTGGCTGCAACGAGCGGTAAAAGCTGCAAAATACTCTTAGGGCTAAGAGTACTTGCCTTCTTGGCTACGTTATCTGCAGCCATTGTAATGGGATTGAACAAAGAGACAAAGACTTTTGTTGTGGGAAACGTTGGAAATACTCCAATTAAAGCTACTTTCACTGCTAAGTTCCAACACACTCCAGCTTTTGTGTAAGCCTTTCATTTAGAATTTTGAGATTCCAAATGTTTAATTGTTGTAGACTTATCTTTTTTTTGATGATTTTTGGTGTGGGAAAAAAAAAGGTTTTTTGTAGTGGCTAATGCAATGGTGAGCTTCCACAATTTGTTGATGATTGCTCTTCAGATTTTTGGAGGGAAAACGGAATTAACTGGTTTTCGTCTTCTCTCTGTCGCCATTCTCGACATGGTAAGTATATATATATACACATATATACATATATTTAGAGACATAAATGGATTTAATGTTCTTAATTAAAGTCTGCAGTTGTTAATGACTAGGCCAACTAGTTGGACTGTTGGAGGAGACTAGCGGATGGATGTTAATCTCATTTTTTCAGCATTTTAGTAGTTCTAATTTCTCACGATCTCATTAGATTTTAGAGATAATATACAATATAATCATGTTAATTTCATGAAAATTTGAATTTTTTAGAAAATATTGTTTTTCTCTTTATGAAAAAAATATAGATTTTCGGATTTTTTTTTTTTTGAAAAACTACAGTAAAACCTCTATAAATTAATAATGTTGGGACTTCAACATTTTATTATCTTATAGAGTTATTAATTTATAGAGATATTTTTGATTTGAACTTTTAACGTTCATAAAAAAACAATAGCAATATGTTTTCGAAATTATAAAATTCATTTAGAAAATATCATATCAAAGAATTTAAAGATAAATCCATAATGTTTATAAACTTAAACCAATAATTTAATCATATTTTGCTATATTACTTTAGTTATATATGTAGATATATATGCTTAGATGTATAATTATTAATTTAGTTTATTATTGGGACCATATATTTACATAAAATTTTCAAAAAAATTATTATCTTATTATCTTATCGAATTTTGCTAATTTTTACACTGACCCGACTCGAGACCAGCAAAATTTATTAATTTATAATGATTATTAATTTATCGAGTATCAATTTATAGAGGTTATATTGTCTCGTACTAATAATAAAATACCATAGTTAGTATGATTGTTTTAATCGATTAATTGAAGCACTTGATTAATTAATTGCTAAGTTACACATTTAGTTGGTGAACTAATGTAGTGGTTGGCCATCAGATTTACAGTTTGATTTTAGTTCGATTTACAAAAATTGACATGGTTCATATTGTTTTTTTCGTTTGAATTTGATGTGGCTTCAGTTCAAAATAAATAACCTAAAAAGTATATAAAAACAAATACTTAATTAATTTATGTACATCTATTTTAATTTTCAAATATAATTCAAGACATAAAATTTGAATAATTTTGGTAAATTCCGTTTCGGTTTGGTTTTAATTAATGTTTTTTAAAAGGAATTAACAAATTTTGATTTATTTTTTAATTTAAATATTTTTGTTCGGTTCGGTCTAGTTTTTTACCGAAATTAATAAGTAAACTGATCACTAGACATGTCTAAAAAAACTAATAATCGAATCGATTATCGATGTTAGAACAGAGCATGGATATATTATACATACGTCAACATAATGATCTCATATTTGTGCTGACTTGGACTCTTCTTGATGATGCAAAAACGGTAAAAAAACAGCTGAATGTGACTCTGATATCGGCGGCAGCAAACGCGGCGGCGTTCATGTCGGAAGTGGGGAAGAATGGGAACAAACACGCGAGATGGGACAAAATCTGTGACAGATTCGCCACTTACTGCGACCACGGCGCCGGAGCGCTGATCGCCGCCTTCGCCGGCGTAATCCTTATGATAATTATCTCCGCCGTCACGATCTCTCGTCTCGTCCAGCCTAACAAATGCTCCTTCCCCACCGCCGCATCTCCCTCCGTTGTCCCCTGAAAACATCACAGCCTCACACGTGTGTGTGTCTATATGCACACGTGTCTCGTTCCACTGTTTTTCTCTTTTCTTGCTTCTTCGTTTTCTTGAGTGTTTAGTGTTGTACCTCGAGTGATTATCAGATTGTGTAAGCATCTTAACCATTTGCCTCCTCTGTTACTCTGTTAGTAAACCTTCTTCTTTTTCTACGCTCCGTGTTACATTTTCTATACCCGAATTAGTACCGACTCGTATATAGCCGTTTCATTACCTATATGATTTTTTTCTTTCGAATTACTATATATATCAATATGTTTATATTATTAGTACATACATACTTACAAATAATTCTATGTAAAATCTTGCATAAAAATAAATTTAATATATAACACATATATTTTGTATAACAAAGTTTATTTATTAGATATGGTCTTGAATCTTATGATGGTTGGATATGAATTTTTAGATTTGTTTGAATGTTAAGTTAAATATTTTTTAAAAACAAATGCTTGGAATATTGATCAAATGTAATTATGTGAATTTAGATTCAGATAACACGTGGATTTAAATTTCATTATCCGTAAAAATTGGGTCAAGTAACAATTATCCAAATGTTGAGGACACATTTTGCTAACAAAACCAAAAATTGATCAAGTTTACCCTTTTTGTCTATGATGTTTTGTGGAATATTTTGATCGGAAATATCTTTAAAAATTGAGTCCTCGTCGATGGCAATCATAATTCTCTTTGTAGATATTTTATTGAGCTTTCTCGAACGTGTTTTAAAATTTTGATACATTTTCGTTAACAAAACCAGAAGTTTTGATTCTTGTCGACCAGTCCTCATGGTCATGCTTGAAACCCATAAACCATCTCTCATGGTCATGCTCAAATCATGAAGCTTTAATTCGAAAGCTGGTTTAGGTAAGAAGTAGAAGCCCAACGTTAAAAACACCAACACATCTCTTCTCCAAACTCAAAATCACCACTTATAAATAAACCCATAAAACCACACACAATCACAAAACAACAGCTCAAAAACACCAAGCAACAATGTCGAAAATCTCAAAGGCTTCTCCTCTCTGTTTACTCCTTACCGTCTTCTTCCTCCTATGTTCTCAACCTGCACTCTCCTTCCGTGGCCCCAAACTGCAATCAGAGCCAAAATCAGCTCAAACCATAATCGATGATTCGTCTTCAATGGGCAAGATCGAGCATGCAAAATCCATGATTGCTGGATTCTTCAGCCACAAGTTTCCAATAAAGGGCTGGCCTTTCCCAAAGTACCCACCTTTCACTATGGTTAACCCTAACATTCCAACAAACCCATCTGGAGCTCAAGAGGAAACAGAGAAGTTACCTTCTTCCCCAAGGAACGGCAACAAAGATGGAGGAAACGCGTGAAGATTGAAGTTTACTTTGTGTTTGAAAACATCTCTATGGACTTTTACATTTCATCAAAATAAAAAAAAATGTATCTTTAACAATTGAATGATAAAAAGAAAGAAGATATTATATATCTATCTATCAGCTCGAAGCGATTCTCGTTATGACAGATACAGGAATATTCACAACGTGTCCTGTGTTTCCAAACAAACCTATTCTTCCAAAACTAGAACTTGAACTGTTCTTTGTGGCCTTGAGGGTCACGCTAAGTACTTGAGTTTCTCCCATGGCTATAGAGAACTGAGTAGGAGATACTTTCATTGAAACACCATAAGGAGGACTCCAACCAACATTGTATGTCTCATTTCCGGCTATGTTCCGCATCGATCTTTGGAAAATTTGTGTGCCATCAAGCGTCGATACCGTAACCGACGGCAAATTGAGGTCAAAACCGCTGGTTGTTGCGTTCTTAGCGGAACAGCTAATCCCGGTGTAGTTAAAAACCACCGAATCTGAGCCATTGATCCCACAAAGAAATGACATGTAGTCTTCAAAACCTACATAAGAAGAACAATACATTATGAATTGGAAAAGGAAAACGAAAATTTTAGTTGTGTTAGCCAATATTTTGATATCTACTTACTAGTATCGAAAACTAGGCCAGGGTCTAAAGCTGCGGTTGCGTTAACGAAACCGCTTCCCATATCAAACGGTGTTGCGTTAGTGAGGCTTTGATCAGGATTGGTATAAGTACGCTGAACCATTATTGGACTTCCTTTGTTATCATTAAGAAGAGCGGTTGTTGAAAGCGCGGATGCGATTGCCGAAGGACTGAATTGCGGGTAAGTTTGTTTGATTAGTGCAGCTACACCAGCTACATGAGGAGCAGCCATGCTTGTACCGGACATCATAGCGAATTTCTCACCTAAAAAAACAGAGCAAATAAGAACAAAACTTATAGAAGAATCCTCTGTTTTCACTTGTATAAAGCTTACCTTGAAACTCGGTTGAATCGATAGAAGCAGAACTCCAAGCACCCCAAATAGAGTTTCCAGGAGCTACGAGGTTCGGTTTCAATATGTCTGCCTCTTTGAAAGAGTTGTCTTCTGGATCAGGTCCTCTTGCTGAGTAATACATAACCTTAGGAGCTCTGATGCTGAAGTTAGCGTTTAAACCTCCTTCAATGGCTGCAACCGCTCCAAATCCAACGATTTCTTTGGTGGTTACATCTCTTTGAACAGAAGAGTTGTAGTACTTAAGTAAACTCTGCGAAAAAACATCATCGTCAGATCATTAGAAACCGCGCAAGAACCTTTTAAAACTTTGCTTTCATTCTCTTACTTTGGAATCTTCTGAAGATGGAATTATGATTCCGGGCATATCCATAGGCGTTGGATTGATCTGAAATCCAAGAACATACGGGTCCATATAGAACACAACGCCAACCGCTGATAGATTCTTGGCGACATCTAAGGCTTGTTTTATAGTCGAAAGCCCGAGAACAAAACGAACAGAGTAGCTACACATCAAGAGATTCCCCGAGACAAGGTCTTGATCGAAATTCTCATAATCTTGACATTCACCTACATACATATCTTTATCTACAGAAGTACTATTGTTCAAGGCATGAAAAGCAGATATCATCTTGTACATCTTTCCCTCATCCGTAGGAACTATCAAGAAACAAAACTACACAAGTTACAAATCCATAATTTGTCGATAAGAAATCGAAAAAATTATAGTTTTGAAGGACTTACTTGCGAATCCTAAGCCTGGAATAGTTACATTGTTGCCTAGGACTATGGAATTGGAGTAAACTCTATCATGAAGACATGCTTTTAGGCGATGGACCGGTGTTTCCTGCGGCTTGGACTACGAAAATCCCGGATTTCACAGCGGAAAGTATCGCCATATCGATAGGATTAAAGAAAGTGGCTACACCGGGAGGTTTTCGATTCGGTGTAATCAATAAACTTAATATATCTACTCCATCTTGAGCTGCCTGAAAAATTCACAACCATTGTAAAAATTCTCACATTTGAAAGAAAAGCTAAAACCTTAAGTTACATTTAGTTTGTTGGATTGTAGACCTGATCTATAGCTGCAACAACATCTGCAGCAAAACCTCCAAAACTCTTGTACAATGCCTTGTAAACAGAGATACTGAGTAGCAAGAAACCAAAAAAAAACATAAGAGTTTAAAGTTAGTTTGTGAAGATTTTTTTACCATTGATCCAAGTATTGTTCATTTACTTACTGTGCACGAGGAGCGATTCCACTAGCGTTTCCAAAGTTATGATTAGAAACTATCACCGAAACTCCATGGTTACCAGCTGCGATCGAAGCTGTGTGTCTGTATATACATCCAAAGTAACAAACTTTAAGCTTCAAACTCTGTTTTTTATATGATGATATTCCAATAGCTAGCTACACTTACGTTCCATGACCATCTCCATCGAAAGGAGAAGCGTAATCTTCAGATGAGTTAAAGACTCCTCTAGTTATAGCGGATTGCGCGAAATGCCGTGCTCCGATGAGCTTTTTGTTGCAAGATCCTGATGGAAAATCCGGTGTGACTTCACAAACACCTGAGAAATGCTTAGGTGTTGGATATGAATGGTGAGAGCTAATGTCACTGTCACTGAAACTAGGATGATCCGGATCGATCCCAGTATCGATGAATCCGATAACGATTCCTTCTCCAGCGATCTCAAATCCACCTTCTTTGGCCCATGCTCCTTCTGGTAAACCCATAAACTGTGGAGTATAAGTTGTTGCTGTCCTAACAGAGAAATCCAACACTATGTTTGCTACTTCTCTTGTCATCGAAAGCTTCTCAGCCTTAAAAGAAACAACCAAGAACTCAAGATCAAGAACTCAAAAAGATTATTTCTACAGTGATCGAGAACTCAAAAGATTTATATATACCTGTTGTGAGCTAACAAACACGGCAAATCCATTGATTAGATAATTGTAGCTATAAAGCTTTATATACTTCTCTCCTTTTAATGTCTTTCTCAAGAAAGAGTCATGAGTTTGAGCAATAGATGGTGGTGGTCTTTTTGATCTCCCATGTCGTTTCCTTGAAATGTTCCTATAAAACATATCCAAAATCAAACTCAATACTAAAAAGGGTTTACTTAAACCTACACAGAGAACCTAGTGACAGCAAAAAAAGAATCACCTTGGTGGCAATTTTGGTATGAATTTAGAAGTGTGGCCATGTTTAGACCTTTGGTGTTTATGTCTGATTTGTTTAAGCTCTTCTTCTTCATAGAGATGAACAATAGGAGGTTGTTTAAGTGTGACAATGTAGACAGCAGAATCATCATCATCACCATCATCGTCGTCTTGTTGCTGTCCCAAAGTGTTTGACAAAAACCCAAAAGAGATCACAAGTAATAAAAACCCAAACTTCACCAACATAGCTCTACCCATTTTTGTCTCAGTTCTAAATCAAGAAAGTGGAAAAGAAAAAAAAAACAGGGCTTTTTGCATTTGCCACAAAGCTTTTTATACGGAGAATGAATGAGTCATGAAACCACAAAAACCCCACCAAGAAACAAAGATAATTAAGGAAAATAAATAAAGCTGCAAAAGAAGAAGAACCCATTAAAGCAGTCATGGTGAAGTAGTGGAATTGACAGAAACACACAAAAAGGAGCTGCCTTTTCGTGTCGGAGGTCGGTGAGAGAAGAGTGCGTATTTATATACTCCCTCCGTTCCTTTATATTTGTTGTTTTAGAGATTTATTTTTGTTTCAATTTATTTGTTGTTTTTGACACTTTTTATGTAAAGTGTAGTATAAAGTAGTATTGAAATCTGGATAAAAAAAATTTCCAAAGATTCTCTTTCCAAAAAATAACTACTTTTTTTATTTAAAATATAATTATAGTTACTTTTTTTGTAATTAAGTGAATTTTTTAATATACGTGAATTATGTTAAAACAACAAACAATACGGAACGGAAGGAGTATATTATATATGTACCATAGAGAATTTAGAGATAGAGAGATAGAGGAAGAACTGAATAGTCACACGAGAATATGAAAACCTTTTTTTTTCTTGGATTCTGGTAAAATTGTGAGCCAATTTGAGTGGCTGCCACGAATTTGGTTCCCACATGTTTAAAGCAGAGGAAAAGACTCATAAGTGCGATCGAACTAGTAGGACTCTCCTTTTTGTTTTTCCAATTATTCAGTGTTTCTTTTACGGTAGATAATAATTCTGTTTATCGTTTGATTTCGACATTTCGTTCGTCTTTTTTGAATAAACGGTTTTATTTACGTTATTGAAAGTTGGAACTCTATTTATAATTCGGTTCCTTTTTGGTTTAAACTTGATTTGGTTTGGTTTTAGATTGGTTTCTTATTTTTAATTAAAAAATAACTTATCTTATTCGGTTATACCGTTTATACTAGGTTTAATTTTTCGGTTTTGGTATTTTAGTTGATCTTACTCATTCAGATAGTACCTCTGTTCCATTTTAATTGATGTTTAAGAATTTTATTTTTGTCTTAAATTATTTGATTTTCTCACATATCAATGCAAATTTTTAATTTATTTTAATCTAACTTTTATTAGAAAATATTATTATTTAAGTTCACCAAGAAAACTTTCACTTTTATTTTTTTGTCTTCCATTTTTAATAAATTTTTTTAATGTAATTTTTTTTTCTTAATATGTGTGATTTTACCTAGATCATCAATTAAAATGGGACAGAGAGAGTATTAAATTGCTATGACAATAAAACTAGGCGTGCGACAATTAACCAAACCGAAGGACGAATTCGAGCCGAACTAAACTTCTCAGTTTTTGGTTCCGGTTTAGTTATTTAGGTGGAACCGTTCAGTTGGTTATCCATTTTTTTAAAATAAAATTATACCGAACCATACCAAACTATATCGAATTATACCAAATTCAAAAACCGAACTATCTGACCCCAATTTAATCGAAGTTAACCGAATTTTAAACAAAAATCAAAAACTTTGTTAGTTTTGGTAGGAAAAAAAATATGAACTACCCCATATCCGATCCGAACCGAATTTTACTTAAGTTATTTTTTGTAAAATTTCCTAAACCTAAACACTATCCGAACGATCCGATCCCAACTACCCAAACTAACCGAAAGAGTTTGTTTATAAACAAATTTCGTCGCGATCTCAATTTAAACCATTTCGGTTTAGTTTGGTTTCATTTTTTTCTTTATGGATTGTCAATAAAACTAAGGAGGGGTTATTGGTTTTTATATTTTAATGGATTTGGAAATCCTCTTTGGATTTAAAAAATACTCAAATCCAATCAAATACCAAGGTTAAATCAAATATTTGGGTCTTTGTATTTTAGTCATGAAAACACTTTTAAATCCATTCAAATCCAATAAAAAACCAAGTCTTTATAATACTTGGATTTTAAAATCATTAAACCAATAACACTGGATTTTAATATGGATTTTAAAATCATAGAACCAATAACACTGGATTTCAATATGGATTTTAAAATCATAGAACCAATAACACTCGATTTGGTTTGTATTTCTAAATTCATTAAAATACAAGAATTAATAACACCCCCTAAATCAATTAAAAAATATATATTGTATGGCAATTCAATGCCGTCGTATATACTCCACGGTTCCACCTAGCCCTACAAATTTCGGAACGGGTACCCGGTTCCCACCCGTACCCGTTTTAAATTTCCCGTCCCGTTTTCGTTCCCGTTCAAAAAATTTCCCGTTCGGGACTATTTTTTTTTATTCAAACGGGTACGGGAAGGGTAAGGGAAGGGAACGGGAATACCCGAACTTCCCGAATTTCCCAAATTTTCTTGAATTTTCTTAAAATTTCCTAAAATTTTCCGAATTTTCCTGAATTTTCTCGAACTTTCCCGAATTTTTCTGATTTTTCCGGAATTTTCCCAATTATCCAAAATAATTACCCGTTTGGGAGAAGATTTACGTAAGGGAATTTTCCGAACCCGTCTCGTTCCCGTCCTGTTCCCGTTCCGTTCTTATGGATTCCCTTTTGGAAATTATTTTTTATTTCCCAAATTTCTCGTTTACGTCCCGTACCCTTAGATTCCCGTCCCGATATCCGAAATTTTCAGGGCTAGTTTCACCACACACGAAAATTTAACGGGATAAGAGCGGCAAAACCACCGAGTCACACGACTCGGTGACCCAAATCGTTTATAAAATGGTAGTTGCAGCACCATTGACTCCATTTTCACTCTCTCCCGTGCTGTTCACGCGCCGTCGTAGCTACAGACATTTTACAGTACCTCGAGCAAGCGCCAGTTTTTCTCCGGAGGTCTCTCCTTTTCTCCGAGCAGCTCACCATACCGTAAGGATTGAATCGGGAAACTTGATCTTACTCATTCAGATATTAAATTGCTATGACAAAATATGTTCCTCAAAAGTCAGAACCAGTTCTTATGAATGCGAATGTTTATAATTCAATTTTAGGGTTGATCTCTTCTGGGTATTGTTCGAAATGTGCTGAAATTCATAAAATTGAAGAAAGATCAATGCTTGAATGCATTATGATACATGGTAATTTTTCATAAGACTGAAAAAAGATTGATACTTGAATACAAAACTTCTCTGGTAATTTTTCAGGTGGATAGTTATGTAAAGAGTGGGATGGTTATTGGTTTAGGATCTGGAGAAGCCTCGGATATGGCTATACGTTATTTGGGTCAGCAACTTCGTTCTGGTTCTTTAAAGGATGTTGTTGGTGTACCAATGTGAGTCTTTTTGCTTCTGATTCTGCTGTTTATCTTCTTTGAATCAAAACAAAGTACCAATCTTTTGTTTGTTATATTGTTGGAAACTTGGAACCTCTATTCCTTGGTTCTTGGTTCTTGGTTCTTGGTCCTTGCTTCTGATTCTGCTCTTTATCTTCTTTGAATCAAAACAAAGTACCAATCTTTTGTTTGTTAAATTGTTGGAAACTTGGAATCTCTATTCCTTGGTTCTTGGTTCTTGGTTCATGCTGATTTTGTGCTGACCTTTGTTCAGGTCTGCTCGAAGCGCGAGCGAAGCAGCAAAGTCTGTAATCCCCTTGAAGCATTTCCGGGATGATTTTCAGGTAGCCGTATCCGTGCATTTCTAAACCGGTTTGCTCTTTTTTTTTTCATCTTGGGATAACATGTGTAGTGTGACTCCTCTCCTTTTGTAGATTGATCTTGCGTTTCATGATGCTGATGCTGTAGAAGAGAGTACACTTATCGCAGTTATTGGGAGACGAAGAAGAACACAGGAAGAGGAGGACTATATTCTGCGACAAAAGGCGAGTGTGGTTTCGTCTAAAAATTTGCGGTCTTTTGAAAAAAACTCATTGCTTAGCTTTAGCCTTTAGGCTTACAAAGAGAGATTCACAATGCAGTCTATTGTAAAAGCAGCTGATGAAGCGGTCTTCATGATAAAGGAAGAACAATACAAGGCTGAACTTGAAGGTTCTATCCCTGTTTTAGTTCATTCCGTAAGCGAATTTCGGACAACGAGTTCTGTTTTTTCAGCCTGGTATAAATACTCGGAAACTTGTAGAAATGATTGCTTTGAAATTTCGGTTGCAGCTTAACTGGTTAGCTATAGCTGAGGAGATAGATGACTTGTATCTAGGGGATGCAGAGGTATGAATCTGGTTCTTTTGGAAATGTTTTCGGTTTATCGATTATTCATTTGTGTTTTGCCTTGTGCATGTGTGGGAAAGGTGTGGAGAAGAGCTTCCGTAGGAGATGCAGGCCCTCTTGGAGGAAACTTTCCTATAGTCACAAGTGATGGTCACAATATTCTTGATGTTATCTTCACAACTTCTATCCCAAGCCTCGGTAAATTTTTTTTACTGCAACCATTGAAACATTCTCTCGATTGTTGGTAAAATGGGTTGATCGATGCGAAAATTCTGCAGCTAACGTGGCTGAAAGCCTGGATACGATCGATGGAGTCGTGGACCATGGACTTGTTACCAAAACCAGGTTAGTCTCTCCAGAAGGATTCAAATTTTATCTGTAGGTCGACATTCATAATCAGTCTTTTTGGCATTACAGATGCACGGTAGTGATCGCAGGAGAAGCCGGAGTAAGAACTGTTAGCTTGCAGACTAGTGCAGTGGAAGGTGGTGTATGAGCTATGAACCATGGAGAGACTTTGCAGTTTTCAGAAGTTGTTTGGTTCCATTGATCCTAAAGGACAGTGAGAGGCCGGGACTAAAACCAGTGAAAACCACTGAGGAAACTATTTTACAAATTATACACTCAGTTGATTGAGCTATACTGTAACTTGTATACAAGTCCACTATTCTAATATCAGTAACTTCTTTTCTAGATTCTCAGAGCTCCAAGGAAAAAATAAAGCTAACTGACCAAAGAGATTATAAAAGCAAACAGTCACCAGAAAATATGAAAGCTTTTGTTATATTGAGCAGAAAAGCAGTGGTTTTGTTTGAAACAGAGAGTTATGAAGAATCTGAAGAAGTCCATACTTAGGATTAGTCCCACACGGGATTCCAAAGACAAGCTTTTGCGATTCTCTTCCACATGGACTCGTAAGTATTTTTATGCCTTTTACGTTCCTCCTTGAATCCATAGTTAGGATTAGTCTTAAACCTTATTTTTATTAAAGGCAATGGGGATGGCATTGATTTACTACTTCCGTGAAATTGCTTGTTTGTGCTTTTTCTAATGGTGGAGCCTACAATACATTATAGGATCAATGATTTAGTACATCGCAAATTTTCCCTGAAACTTCCATGGACCTTCCCTGAACCTTCCATGAACCTTTTATGAACCTTCCCTTCCAACAGATCTCTATAAAAGCTCTAAGATCTTGTTCGTCTTTCCATCATACTAATTGATTCTTCTTGTTTCCACAGGACTGTTGCTCCTACAAAAGGCTTACTCGGGCTGTTGGATACAACGTTTCTGGTGGTTTGTAGAAAATTCAAATCCCATAAAATAATGTCTTCTTCTCTGTCTCTTGCATCTCTTCATGCTTCTTCTCTGTCTCACAACTGGTCCCACCCCGTCTTCCTGAGCTTCCGCGGGATAGATGTCCGCAGAGGTATTCTCAGTCACATTGTGAAGGATTTTCAAAGGACGGGAATCACACCATTCATTGATAACCAGATCAAGAGAGGAGGATCCATCGGCCCTGAGCTCTTACATGCGATTAGAGGATCTAAGATTGCTATCATCTTGTTCTCGAGGAACTACGGCTCTTCGAAATGGTGTCTTGATGAATTGGTGGAGATTATGAAATGCAGAGAAAAGTTTGGTCAAACAGTGATGACCATTTTCTATGATGTGGATCCATCTGATGTGAGGAATCAGAGGGGAGAATTTGGGAAGGCTTTTAGAAAAACTTGTGTTGGGAGGTCACAAGAGGTGAAGCAGAAATGGCGGCAAGCTTTGACTAATGCCGCAAATATACTCGGGGAAGATTCTCGCAATTGGTAGTCTTCTCCTCTCTAATGCATTTCATGACATACTTTTCTTGTATATATGTTATGAACTCCAAATATGTTCGTTGTTTTTGTAAGTTTGATATAAATTGGTTGTTCATTTCAGGGGAAACGAAGCGGATATGATCATTAAAATTTCAAAAGATGTCTCCGACGAGTTGAGTTTTACGCCATCAAAGGATTTTGACGAGTTTGTTGGCATTGAAGCTCATGTCACAGAGATAACCTCGTTGTTACGACTACATCCGGATGATGTGAGAATGATAGGGATTTGGGGTCTTTCTGGGATTGGCAAGACGACCATCTCCAGAGCTATATTTAACAAACTGTGTCATGGATTTCAGCTGAGCGCAATAGTGGACAACATCAAAGTACGTTATCCAAGACCTTGTCACGACGAGTACATCGCAAAACTGCAGTTACAGAAAGAGTTGTTGTCTCAGATGATCAACCAGAAAGAAATCATGGTTACTCATTTAGGTGTGGCACAAGAGAGGTTGAAGGACCAGAAAGTTCTTCTAGTTCTTGATGATGTGGATGGGTTAGTACAACTAGATGCCATGGCGAAAGATGTACGATGGTTTGGCATTGGAAGTCGCATTATCGTCGTAACACAAGATCTTAAAGTTTTAAAAGCACATGGGATCAGATATGTTTACAAGGTTGATTTTCCACCTTCGGATGAGGCTCTTCAAATATTCTGCATGTATGCTTTTGGACAAAAGTTCCCTGAAGTTGGATTTGAGGAGATTGCTCGGACGGTTACAACACTTGCCGGTAAACTCCCTTTAGGACTAAGGGTTATGGGATCCTATTTCCGAGGTATGACAAAACTGGAGTGGGCGAAAGCACTCCCAAGGTTAAGGACCAGCCTTGACAATGAAATTGAAAGCGTTTTGAAGTTAAGTTACAACTCCTTAAATGAAGAAGAGAAAGATTTATTTCTTCATATAGCCTGCTTTTTCGATAGAGAAGAGATTAAGGTATTAGAAGAGGTTCTTGCAAAGAAATTTGTGGATGTGAGGAAAGGGCTCCAAATCTTAGCAGATAAATCTCTCATATCTATCAACTCGGGATGTATCGAGATGCATAATTTGCTAAAACAACTGGGTAGAGATATTGTTCGTCATGAGCGTGGGAAACAGTCCATCTGCGAGCCTGGGAAACGCCAGTTTTTGGTTGATGAGAGAGATATTCGTGAAATACTCACTAATGATACGGTAAGTATTGACATTTGTATTTCTTTGTCCAAATATATGTACATTTGAAAGCTAACAAACTCTAATTTTTTAAATCCTTTTCAGGGTACTAGAACTCTTATAGGCATAGATCTTGATTTATCAGGTTGGTACAAGGACGGAATAAATATCAATATAAGTGAAAGAGCATTTGAAAGAATGTATAATCTCCAATTCTTAAGATTCCACTACGGATTTTCTTATGGTAACATGTTGTACTTACCACAAGGTTTGAACAATATATCTCGAAAACTTAGATTATTACATTGGGAACGTTTTCCACTGAGGTGTTTGCCTTCCAAGTTTAATCCGGAGCTTCTTGTCAAAATAAACTTGTGGGGCAGCATGCTTAAGAAGCTGTGGGAAGGAAACAAAGTAAGTGATTGTTATTTATTATCCTTCATGTCTAAAATTTTTCAATTTCATTTCGAATGTATAATTTATGTAAAATTCCTTATAATATGTGATTTGATAAAAATGTATTCATGTTGCCTTTATTTTTCTGTACAGCCCATTAGAAATCTCAAATGGATGGATTTGAGTTCTTGTGTAAAACTGAAGGAGCTTCCTGATTTATCCACAGCCACAAAACTCCAAGAATTAAAACTCAAAGGATGTCAAAGGTTGGTGGAACTCCCTTCTTCCATCGGGAATGCCACTAATTTAATGGAATTGGATCTTGAGAGTTGCTCAAGTCTTGTGGAACTCCCATCCTCTATTGGGAATTTAAACAGTCTAAAGGATTTGAATCTTAGTCGATGCTCAAATCTTGTAGAACTCCCATCGTCTATTGGGAACCTCATAAATCTTCAAAAATTGTATATCAGAGAGTGCTCAAGTATGGTGAAGCTTCCTTACTCTGTTGGAAATGCCAGTAATCTCCAAACATTGTCTCTTGAGAATTGTTCAAGTATGGTGGAGCTCCCTCCCTCCATCTGGAATGCCGCTAATCTCTCATACTTAGATTGTAGTGGTTGCTCGAGTTTGGTAGAGCTCAATCTTAAAATGGAAATCAACCAATGCAGAGAACTCCCAGTGCTTCCAGAACTCCCAAACTTTGAGTCTCTGGTGGAGAGACTAGATTGCTCCTTTCAAAATCCAAGGATAATTCTCAACCTCGCTAATTGCTTCAAACTGAATAAAGAAGCGAGAGACCTCATCTTCCAGTAGACTTGTAAAAATGCGGTATATGGGATTATAAAGTGCATGCATAATTCACATACCAAGCTAATGGTGATTCTCTAACAGTGAAGTTGAACCAGAGGTATCTTCCTACATCTTTGAGGTTTAAAGCTTGCATCTTGCTAGTTAGCCCTTGTGGCAAGTCTTGGCGAACAAATGTTTATTCTGGCAGAGCATGGACAAATCAAATTACCAAACTCTTACCTGCAGACTCACCCGCCATATTCGAGGTCTGGTGTCATTGGACAACCTGTACATATTCGAATTTGAGCTGAAGCTGACTTCTAGTGAGTTTGTTTTGGAGTTCAAAGTCGACGACGACTGGGAGTATGGTATAAGAGAATGCGGAGTACGCCAACTCCTTTAAGTCCCTCAATGTTCTTGAGCATTAGCTTCAGAGGTATCTGTTGGAGGCTGTGATTCTCTAGACATTATTATGGCCATGAATGTTTGAATGGATTTTGGCTTTTGGTTTTTGATTTTTGGATTGAGTAACCAGTTTTTCAAATTATACACTCAGTTGACAAATACTCTAACTTCTAATTTCAGTAAATTTTTAGAGATTCTTAGAGCTTCAAGGAAAAAAATAAAGCTCAAGAATTTTGCAACTGACCAAAAAATTTATAAAAGCAAACAATCACAAGAATATGAAACCTTTTGTTATATATATATCAGAAAAGCAAGGGAGTTTTTGAAACACAGAGTTATGCAGAATCTGAAGAAGTCCATAGTTAGGATTAGTCCCACATGGATTCCAAAGACAAGCTTTTGCGACTCACTCCCACATTCTCGTCACTCGTAAGGACTCGTAAGTATTTTAATGCTCCACACTTCCACCAATAAGTACATAACCAGTCACAATATCTCTTTCCTATATAAGAAGCTATAAAAGCCCTCAAAACATAATTGCAAATTTATAAAACGAAATTTTAAAAACAATAATACTTTTAAGAGTTTGTTTTTGTTTCCTCTGTTTTCAGTAAGAAGCATAACCATGAGGATGAATCTTTTGCCACCTCCAAGCAACTTGAAGACTATCGTGAAGATTAGTGAATAGCGCAGTCCAATTCAAATCTCTCAAAATCTTTGTCGGATCACTGTAAACCTCTGCGTAATCTCCAGGTCTTCGAGGCAAGAAATCTACTTTGATCTCAACTCCTGTCCTTCTTACATGCCTCCAAAAATTCCTTAACCGATCGTCCTGCTTAAACAAACCACGATACGGTTAACCTCAAATCAATTCTACCAAAATCTTCTGCAATGAAAATCAAATTATGGAAGTCATAAGGATCCGCTTCTTGATTGTCAATACCTTTTCCAGTTCCAACATTGTAGATACCGACTTTACGAGGCTGAGCTTTCTCAAGAGCCTTCACGTGAGCATCCACGAGGTCAGTAACATCAATATAGTCTCTAATGCATGTACCATCCGATGTTTTGTAATCTGTTCCTTTCACCTATCACAAAACATTTCATATATATTATGTTTCTTGCAAAGAAAGTAATTATAAAACAAGATGATATATTGTAGATTCTTGAATATTAAATTTTATGTTTTACTTGCAGTCCTGGAGTGAAACCACGAGCTGCGTCGAAACAAGCTCCGGAAATCCTTCCTTGCTCACGAAGCTCGGGTCTTGGAGCTTCTCCTAATCTACCTCCTGGATCTGAACCAATCACATTGAAGTATCTGCAGGATGATAAGACTCATCAACATTTGCAATTGTTTGCAATTGTATTCACTGATCATAGAGTATAGGACTCAAAGAATCTAACCTTAAGATCATAACAGCCATGTCAGAGTTCTTGGAAAAATCCAAGATCATATCCTCTGCCATCTTTTTAGCTTTCCCGTAAGGATTAATCGGAACCTAAGACACAATTCTTTACATTTTAAAGAACGAATTCATATATCGAAATGGTGATCTTCCGCGAAATTAAGGTTATTTACCTGCGGAGTATCTTCAGTAATCGGCAATTTTTCGGGCTCTCCATAAGTAGCACAAGTGCTAGAATATATCAGTTTCTTCACTTTATGTTTAGCCGTAGCTTCAAGAACTCCTAATGTGTTTGATGTAATGTTATGGTAATATCTACAACAAAATAAAAAACATCAAACAATGAGACTCATAAAATAAATGAGACAGTGAGAGGTTGGACTAAAACGGCAGTCAGAATTGCCAGTTATAAAACCATTGAGGAAGCTGTTTTTCAAATTGTCACTCAGTTGATAGAGCTATACTGTAATAGCACTTTTTAGAGAAATCACCAACCTGTTCTCAGAGCTTTAAGGATAAAATAAAGCTCAAGCATTTTACAACTTACCAAAGAGTTTATAGAAGCAAACAATCACGAGAATATGAAACCTTTTGTTATATTGAGCAGAAAAGCAGGGGTGTGTTTGAAACAGAGAGTTATGAAGAATCTGAAGAAATCCATAGTTACATGGATTCCAAAGACACGCTTTTGCATGCTTGTGACTCGTAAGTATTTTTATGCCTTTTACTTTCCTCCTTGAATCCAATTCCCATAGTTAGGATTAGTCTTAAACCTTAGCTTTATTAATTCCCAAGAAACTTCTCCTGATTTTCAATGGGTATGACTTCTTGAAATTCAAGTGGGGATGGGAGGAAAACCAAAGATTAATCTATTCTCCTCGAAATTGCTGTATAGACTCAGATTTTGATTTAAGGCAATGGCATTGATTACTACTTCCGTGAAATTGCTTGTTTGTGCCTTTTCTAGTTGTTTCATTCTTAGAGTTGGATTGCGAGTTTGCTGCTATTGGCGTTATTCTTTCTCTCTTCTTTTAGTCTTCTTCCTCGAAGAAACTTGTGTATTTTGAAAATCCTATATTTATCTTTCTAGATGAGTGTTGCTTTTCTAAGATTTTCATAAGATGAAGTGGTCAACTTTTGTGGACTTTTCATCTTAAGTTTAGGCCTCTTCGAAAGCTCTTACAATTTAAGTTTCGATTCTATTTATATATACTAGGTGAATACCCGAATTTGTTTTCGCTCTTACATATATTTTAGTAATCATGTTAAATTACTTATTTCTTAGAGGTGACTAATCCCTATACATGAAACACAAACAATATGATATGATATCATAAATTTATCAACTGATGTATTATCTACGATCTCCTTTTGGAATTAATTCACTTTTATATGAATCCATATGATTTACATGTATAAAGATAGGCAAAGATGAAACAAACAAAAAGTTTCGATTTGAGTATAGATCTCAATAGAAGAAGCTGATAATCCATGTGGATCAAGGTTTTAAAGAAAAGAAAGTATAAGAACAACTTTTCTTATTAGATTTAGAAATTCTCTCAAAACTAAACCTCTCTTTTAAGTCTTATGGAACATCTCTCCACAAGCTCTTTATTTATAAAACTAAGCTACTCCTTAATCCTATTAGAGATAGGAAACTACTCTTTCCTTTTATCTTAACAACAATAGAAAATTTCCTTTTCTATCTATTGAATCCTTATTTACTTTTTCCTTTTGGAATTATCCAACATTCTCCTCCTTAATTCCAACTTGAACTTTGGGAAGACCGATTGCTTGCACAACAATTAGACTCCTCAATTTCTTTGAACTTGACCCTTGCTAACGGTTTGGTGAGGATGTCCGCCTTCTGTCATATGCCGGGTACATGCTCCACTTCGATCTGCTCATTCTCCACACATTCCCGAATGAAATGGTACTTATCAAGTATGTGCTTTCTTCTTCCATGAAACACATGATTTTTAGTGAGAGCTATGGCTGACTTGTTGTCGATGCTGAGTATGACCTTCTCGTCTATACTTAGCATCTCCTTTAACAATTCTTTAAGCCAAATAGCTTGCTTTTGTTGCTTCCGTAGCTGCCATAAACTCTGCCTCACACGAAGATATTGCGACAGTAGGTTGCTTCTGTGATGTCCATGTGATCGGTAAAGATCCAAGGAAGAAAACATGACCCGAGGTGCTTCTACCATTATCCACATCAATGTTATGACTACTATCGCTATAGCCAATGATGCTTCTTGATCCGTCTTTCTTGAAAAACAAACCCATGTTTGTAGTTCCTTTTACGTACCTTAGGATGTGTTTGAGAGCTTGACCGTGAGACTCTCTTGGACTTTGCATATATCGACTTAGCACGCCAACAGCAAAGGATAGATCATGTCTCATATGAATAAGATACCTTAAACATTCGATAGCCCTTCTATAGTCCGTAGCATCTATCTTTGGTTCATCTTCCGCCTTTGATAGCTTTAGACTTGACTCCATTGGAACATGAGTTAAGTTGCACGCATCCATCTTGATATCAACAAGAATCCCTTGAGCATAACCTTCTTGTTTTATCTTAATCCCATATGCTCCTTGGATTACTTCCATATCGAAATAATATGTTAATTTACCAAGATCTGACATCTCAAATCTTCTTGACATGTCTTTCTTGAAATGTGTAATGATATTCCGTGATGTCCATGTTACGAACAAATCATCAACATATATGGCCACAATCAAGAGATCCCTCTCATGTTTTTTTAGGTACACCGAAGACTCTTTTAAGCACTTCTTAAAGTTCATCTCTTTTAGGACATGATCGAGCTTCACATTCCATGCTCTAGGAGCTTGACGCAGACCCGTATAGAGCTTTATACAATTTGTATACTCGATTCTCTTCTCCTTTCTTCACGAATCCTTCAGGTTAACTCACATAAACAATCTCGTTAAGATCACCGTTTAAGAAAGCCGTCTTGACGTCTAGGTGATGAATCTCCCAATCACGTGTTGCTGCAAGGGCTATGAGCAATTGTATGGTTTCGATTCGTGCTACAGGTGCAAACACTTCATTGAAATCAATGCCTTGCTGTTGTACGTAGCCTTTTGCAACAAGTCTTGCCTTGTACTTGTTCACTGAGCCGTCAACATTTCTCTTAACTTGGTAGATCCACTTGAGTCATATGGACTTAACCCCAACTGGTTTGTCCACGAGCTCCCATGTCTTGTTTCTTATGATCGAATCTAGCTCATCCATCATTGCCTTAATCCATTCGGGCATGTTCGCAGCTTCGTGGTAGTCTTCCGGTTCTCCATCTATAGTGAGCAACAGCTTCTCGCCTTCTTGATCCGCGAGTAGTACATAGTCACTAAGGTATGTAGGAAGTTTTACCGCACGAGCGTATCTCATCAAGATTGGTTGAGGTTCTTCTTCTAGGTTAACTTCATGATCATTCTCTTCCGCGTCTTCTACCTCTTGGTCCATAGGAGGTTGATCATCATCTTGATTCGCGTTGTTGTTGACGTTCTCAACTCCTCCATCTTCTACAGGACCGTAATGAGGTAGAGAAAACATTCCCGGTTCACCATTTGTTTCTATTCTCATAGATGACCAATCCCACACTTTCTTTTCTTCAAAGACAACGTCTCTACTTACCATCACCTTTCTCGCTATAGGATCGTAGAGTCTATAGGCCTTAGAACCCGACTCAGTTCCAATATTAATCACACTCTTGGATATCTCATCTAGCTTCTTAAGGTGCGGACCGTTGATTTTGGCGTGAGCTACACATCCGAAAACTCTCAAGTGTTCTACATTGGGTTTCCTTCCTGTATAACTCTCGTATGGGGTTGTATCCTTCAATGCTATGGAAGGAACTCTGTTAATGACATAGGTCGAATGTCTTACAGCTTCTCCCCACAAGAAGTTTTGTATCTTCATCGCTTTAAGTACGCTTCTTGTCATCTCCATTAAGGTCTGAATTCTTCTTTCCACCACGCCATTCTGATGAGGTATGTATGGTGCAGTTAAGTGTCTCGAGATTCCATTCTCTTCACAAAATAGGTTGAATTCGCCTGAGGTAAACTCTCATCCTCTATCGGTGCGAAAGGTTTTTATCTTTAAACTTATTTGCTTCTCAACAAGTTCCTTAAACCTTTTGAATTGATCGAATGCTTCACTCTTCTCCTTTAATAACATGGACCACATGTATCTCGAGTAGTCATCAATCAAGACAAACACGTACCGATTGTTTGCTGGTGTTGGTGGAGAAATCGGTCCACACAAGTCACCGTGTATCAACTCCAAAACTTGTGTTGCACGAAAAGTTGCTTTGGTTGGGAAAGTCCCTCTTGTTTGCTTCCCCGAGAGACAAGCATCACAAACACTATTCTAGTGTGTGATGTTTGGCATCCCGTGAACCATCTCCTTCATTGCCATGTTGTTCATCACCCCGAAGCTTACATGACCCAACCGTGCATGCCAAGTCCTCGTAACATCCTCTTCTCTTGTATGGAGACACTTAAGGTTGCTAACTTCCATTGGTGCTTTGTAGAGTCGGTTCGTTGATCTTCTGACTTGTACAAGTAATCTCCCACGAGTGTCTCATAGGGCCAAAATATCTCCCTTGATGTATACTTCACACCCATACTCTGTTGCTTGTCAAAGACTAATGATGTTGTGCTTTAGGTTTGGAATGAAGTAGATATCTTTGAGCACTCTGCTATCTCCATATTTTCCCACAAAGACTATCACACCCTTCCCAACAATGTCAACATGCGATCCATCACCGAACCTAACTTTTCCTTTGATGGTTTCATCAAGACTTGTGAAGTAATCCTTGTTCCCGGTCATATGATTACTCGCGCCATTGTCTAAATACCACACACTTGTATTCTCGTTGTCGGTATCATAGTTCTTTTGAAACACTTTGTCTTCATTCAAGAATACTACCTCGTGAACATACAGTGCTTCACCTTCCTTTGTATCGTTCAAATTCGCTTCTTGACGAGTTATTGATCTCTCGGGACTCTTTGACGCATAGTGACCTGGTTTTTCACATTTGAAACAGATTATTTTTCTAATTCCTTCTTCTGCTTTTGACTATTCTCTCTGTTTCCTCCTCTTGATGATTGGTTGTTTGATCTACCTCGACCTCTTCCTCTACCGCCACCTCTGGTTTTTCCCCGGGAACCGCAATGTCCTCCGCGGTTGCTTTGTTCGTTGTTTGCCCACATGAGTTTGCTTTGCTCATCTCCTAGGGTTTTTTCATTGACACGCTCCTCGTATGCCTTTATCCTCCCAACTATCTCTGCAAATCCTATTATGTTTAGGTCTAGGACTTGCTCAAGGGATGCTACGATGTGAATGCATGCTTTTCTAGAAAGACCTTTAAGAAACTTCTTCACCATCTTTGATTCTTCTATGATTTCTCCAAGGGATGCTGCTTTTGATGCAAGTTCTGATATCTTTCCCACAAAGTTATCAACCGGATCTGCATCATTCATTTTTAGTCGATCGAATTCCGACATCAAGGTTTGTAGTCTCGCCTCTCTTACACGATCCGCTCCAAGGTGTCGTGACTTAATGGCCTCCCAAATCTCATTTGATGTATTCAGGTCTCCTACTTGCAGAATCAACATCTCGGGTATTACTTGAAACAAGATCGCGATCGCCGAGTAGTTCTTCTTTGGATCGGCTAATCCCGGATCGATTGTCTCCCATACTTCATGAACTCGAAGTATGATCTTCATCCTCATCGACCAAACTGTGTAGTTCCTCGATGATATCATAGGACATTGGATTGATGAGGTTCCAACGTCCTTAGCTCGTGGCTGTGGTATGATCATGTCCCCCATGCTTGGTTACGTGAAGATGCAGCCACTGTCTTGGTCGAGACTTCTCCTTGAAGCTCTGATACCAATTCAAGGTTTTAAAGACAAGAAAGTATAAGAACAACTTTTCTTATTAGATTTAGAAACTCTCTCAAAACTAAAACTCTCTCATGAGTCTTATGGAACATCTCTTCATAAGCTCTTTATTTATAAAACTAAGCTACTCCTTAATCCTATCAGAGATAGGAAACTACTCTTTCCTTTTCTCTTAACAACAATTGAAGATTTCCTTTTCTATCTTTTAAATCCTTATTTCCTTTTTCCTTTTGAAATTATCCAACAGTGGATGCAAGGGTTTAGTCTCTTAGCTTCTTCCTAGTAACTGACCACTTATGTTTTGAACGATGTCTTTAGATTTGACTTCTACACAATCTTCTCTTCCCTCGCTCTATCTCTGAGATACAAAGTTCAATAAGCCTATTATATTCTTCTTCTTGAACATCGTTTTGATAGGAAGGTCTCACATATCACTTCAAATATCTAAATTTCAAATTTCAAAGAGTGCAGACAATTCAAAGACTGCACATTTAAAATATTAAAATTGTACATTACAAGATATAAACTTTTTGCAGTGGGGAACTCTGTAATTCAAATTTGATATTTACCCGATTTGACACTCATTTGACTTGATACTGAAACTTGAAGACTAAGCGCTTTAAGCATAGATTTCATACCATAATTACGGTAATAGCATTATAGCACTCCACAAAATAAATATTACATGTTTTCTTTTTGAAGCATTACATGTTTCCTTTTTGAAGCATTACATGTTTCCCTTTTGCTTGTACCTAGACTCAGGGCAGCGAAAATGCACAAGGCCAAGCCGGTTTTTGCATTTTCAACCAATTTTAATAAAGACTGAAACTTGCTAAGTTAGATGAGACATAATTATCAGCAGTCTCTGGTGCTTGTTCCAAACCAAATTGTCAAATTCTGCGCACTATTTCCCCTTCACATTTTCTTCCACTACTACCCAAGTTTGTTTGGTGCTGCACACTCTGATCTATACCTATTTGAGGAACAAAACATAACATTAGTACGGTAATTGGATTGTTGGCAAGAATATGAAAACTTTGCATTAGAAATACCACAAATAATAGAAATGGAATAGATGCTAAACTGAAACGATATATGTGTACATAGTGGTTTGAAACTGTGGCTCTAAAAAGAAAAGAAAAATGCTTTGTCCCTGACACTCTCAACATTGGTCACTGTCACTTATCTCTTTCCGAGAACTCAAAACATCGTGAATAGATTGTGAACAGAAGAGCCGAAGGCTAATCTATTAAAATATTGAGCTAGCACAGGTCTAATACTCATATGCTAAGATAGAGTCCTAAATAATAACATACTAAATTGATAGAAGTGGTCAGCATATCTTATCATCAAGTTGGCTAAGAAAGGAACATAGTGATAACAGTCTCATTGCATTTTGTTCACAAAACCCTTTCAACTTCAAAGTTGCTCGTCTTATTTAAATTTTTAGGATCAGTAATAGGCAAACATTTGAGAAACTTTATACCAACTATAAGAAGAGATCCACGGTGGAAACATGAGCTTATACTAGTTAGCAAGCTAACATTCAGTTCATTCTCATCATAGAAGCAGGGATCCACGGATTAAGTTCACTATATTTCTCTTCACAAACCAATGAATACATTGTTCCGAGTATCAAATAACCAAAAATGGACTTACCGAGTTCATCTGAAGTCCCTCTTTGAATATCTTGTACTACAACCTTTTCTTAGCTAACTCCGAAAACCACAGGGAGTGATACCGTGATAGATAACCCAATAAAAGCTGCCACACTCAATAGAACAATATGAAGCAAAAACTGACATAGTAGGTAACTAAAATCTTTTTCTTTTACTTCTTTCAAAAAAGCAAGTAAATAAATTGAACACTGAAACTTCCAGAAGCTCATCAAATTAGAAAAGGTTGCATTACTAAAAACACCGTAACAATAATCAGCATCATCAGGAACACCATGGCAAGCTATTTACCTAAATTCCTCTAAGTTTAGTACCAAAAAACCGGTGTCTTGTCAAATCAAAACTGGCTTAGTAATCTGTAGAGTTCGAGTGTCTACTGTTTCACCATGTCTATGAAATTCCATTGTTTGAAATTTTCCTGCGAAAAAACCAAGGAGTTATAGAGCCGAGTAAACTTCAAAATAAATGAAGAAGAAGAAGATCCTTTATTATCCTTACATTGGTCTTGTTGATTACAACGGCTAGCTTCTCTAACATTTTGTATAAATTCCTCATACACACACGGCGTCACTTCATCTAAAATATTTAGTATATATGAAAAAGATTAATCAAATCATCCGCACACAATTACATGGCAAATCTTCAACCATTCGAATTGAATTAAACGGAATATACTAACAATTCTCAACATTAAAATGCCAATTTTTTCCTGGATTTCATATCTTACAGATGTAATCTGTGTTTTCATTGAGATCATAATGGCAGAAACCGAATTCGAAAGAAACCCAATTTTCAATGACCCTAAAATATAATAAACCCCAACAGAAATTTGTGAGTTGAAGGAGGAACACAAACCTTTGGCGAAATTCTCTGAAATGTGGCCGTATTCTTCGTTTCCGGTACAATTCTTTTTTCCGGTACAAATATTGATAAGGTACTTTTGTAGTTTTTCCGACATATGAACAACCCAATTTGCCACATAGTCTCTCGTCGACTTTACTGTATGAATCCTCTAGCCGCAATCTCCACTACCACCGTGACCATCATTTTCTGTGAAGCCTCGGGGAATTTAAGTTTATGTAATGAGAGGAAAAAAACCTAATGACATCGTTGGTGAGAGCCGCAATAGGTGGGAGAAGATCTACTATATGAAAGCGAAAGGAAACTCCCTTGTGATAGATTTTTCGCCCCAATCGTCCCACTCGCCAAGTCGCCCCAATCCCCCCGGTCGCTTCATTCGTCCTAATCGCCCCAATCGCCCAACTCGCCCCAATCGCACCACTCGTCCCATTCGCCCAAATCGCCCCACTCGTCCCATTCGCCCAAATCGCCCCACTCGTCCCACTCGCCCCAATCGCCCTAATCGTCCCACTCGCCCCTATTGCCTCAATCGTTATGTGGGCCAAGAATTTTCCAGTGAGTTTTAACTCGATAGTACAAGTAGCATTCCCAGAGTTACAATTATTCCTGCTGTCAAGAGGAAGTCTGCAGAGCACAAGATATTAATTTTCCTTGATCTATAGACTTTTGCCTTCACCAGTACAGAAAGTGCACGTACTTTTTATAAGAAGATTTAAGCTCTACTGGTATCAGAGTCCACATAAGAAATTAAATATAGTCTGGAATTGATAATTGTCTATATTATTCGTCCTGCTTATGGATCTCTGGAGAAAGCATGTCTGGTATATCTTTCACATCATGGTGCCCAGGGCCAGGTCAAATACTATGCTAAGAGAAAATTTATTTGCAAAACATGTGCCACTGCCTTAGGTATCATTCTTGTTTTCAATTAATTTCAGTTTTTTTTTTCAAAAAAAATAAATTGATTAATTTTATTAAAACAAAAGACGGCTCTCCTTGAAATTGATATGCTATTTGACATAGGCATGCATATGGCTAAGCTTAAGGAAAACGGGTTGCTTGGGATACTCTCAAACGACGATTACTTCTATGACCATATTGCCAACAAACTTCAGTTAAAAAAGAACGGAGGATTCAGAGTGATCAGAGATATACCTAGTGGTTTGGATCTATTGTCGATGTATGAGACACTCAGAAATTCTGTTGGCAAGATCTACTATATGAAAGCGGAAGGAAACTCCCCTGTGATAGAATTTTCGCCCCAATCGTCCCACTCGCCCAATCGCTCAGTCGCTTCATTCGTCCCAATCGCCCCACTCGCCCCAATCGCCCAACTCGTCCCACTCGCCCAAATCGCCCCACTAGCTCCACTCGCCCCAATCGCCTAATCGCCCCACTAGCCCCTATCGCCCGTATCGCCTCAATCGTTCTGTGGGCCAAGAATTTTCCAGTAAGTTTTAACTCGGTGGTACAACGTAGCATTCCCAGAGTTACAGTTATTCCTGCTATCAAGAGGAAGTCTGCAGAGCACTAGGTATTAACTTTTCTTGATCTAGAGAGACTTTTGCCTTCACCAGTACAGAAAGTGCATGTACTTTTTATAATAAGATTGAAGCTCTACTAGTATCAGAATCCACATAACAAATTAAATATAGTCTGGAATTGATAATTGTCTATACTGTTTGTCCTGCTTATAGATCTCTGGAGGAAGCATGTCTCGTATATCTCTCACGTCATGGTGCCCAGGGTCAGGTAAAATAATATGCTAAGAGAAAATTTATTTGCAAAACATGTGCCACTCCCTTAGGTAACATTCTTGTTTTCAATTAATTTCAGTTTTTTTTTCAAAAAAAAATAAATTGATTAATTTTATTTCTTTAAATTGATTATTTTGTTTCTTTGTGAATCTATATAGGAAAAAAAGACGGCTCTCCTTGGAATTGTTATGCTATTTGACATAGGCATGCATATGGCTAAGCTTCAGAAAAATGAATTGCTTGTGATACTCTCAAACGACGATTACTTCTATGACCATATTGCCAACATACTTCAGTTAAAAAAGAACGGAGGATTCAGAGTGATCACAGATATACCGAGTGGTTTAGATCTATTGTCGATGTATGAGACACTTAGAAATTCTACTAGATGCCCCCAGCTTGTGCCCCCACATGTGTAGGTTAGGAAGATGATAAAGAGCCTTTGTGGGCGAGGTTTTTACTTTTTGGATGCCTTTTCTATGAGTAGAAAATTAAAATTAAAAAAAAAAATCAATAGTCAATATATGGGTACTGCTTTAGAATTTCGGTGCAATAGATTTGTAGTGGCGTTGAGGCTGAGAGTTGAGGTAACGCCAGAAGGCGAGAAGGCAAGAAGGTAGGAAGGCGAGAATGATAAGAGGCGAGAAGGCAAAAAGGTAAGAAGGCGAGAATGATAGGAGGCGAGACGGCGAGTTTGTATTTTCGTTGTTTTTTGTTTTTGTTTTCTAAAGGACATGTGTCATATTCTGGAGTGATGATGCGGCAATCGCAGAAGAGTTCTCTTCCGCTTTTATATAGTAGATTTATTGTACTCATTGAGGAACTATTAATTTGTCTTTATGCCGTGCTAGCTCTATGTCTCTCTCTCAAATAATCCCAAAACCCACGTGATTAGACATTTTTGTGGAAAATGTTCACAGCTATTTTACTATTGATTAGTTTCCATTTCTATTAACAGAATGACTACCCGATAACTGATGAAGGAGTTTCTCTCTCTCGAATTTTGGTTGATTTGGAGCAATTCAGTAGAATTAGAGCTCTATTTAATTTGGAGAGCGTTCTGATAAAGAATTTGTATCTAAATCTTTCAAAGTTTCTCATAGAAGGTAGGAGTGCTTGGAGGGAATGGCATGTGAGGGAATTGGCAGAATTGCTTTGCGAGATGAAAAAGGAGACGATCGTAAGACCTTCTTTTCCACAGAGAAACACTGCAATCCTCACTATCCACCACAACATTTGGTAGGTCCAACCGGTTAAGACAAGCCAATGGGGCTAAACCGGCTGGTCCTGCCCCTATAACCAGAGCTGTGCTTACCTTTGTTGGAAAAAAAAAAACAAATGCCTTAGGCCACACGATATTGTATTATAGTTTTAAGGATCACCTTTTTCTAAAAGTTTTTTTACCAAAGATTTTCAAAATATATTTACCTTATTTTTTACTCTGATTTCTCATTTGTTTTGCTTATTTTTTTATTTTATTTTTTGAACTTACAAAGTTTTTTTGTGTGTTTGTTTGGTCGAATGGAATTTTGAGATGAGTCCTTATCTTTTATTTATTTTAAAGAACGAAACTTATCTCTAAGTTTTTTGACTTGTAGTTTTATTTTTTATGTATGATATTTGCGTTGCTATTTATATATTTAATGCCTTTGTATAGTTTTATTTTTCAAAATCTTAAGTTCATGTACCATTTATTTTTTCAATTATGTTACATGGTTCTGTTTCACATTTTTTATAAATATATTTTTTTAAATGATTGGTATATTCTATTTATTAATAAAATTGTAAAAGTTCTTATTTATATAATATTAATGAATTTAATAATTTTGAATAAAAAATATGCTTTCTATAGAAAAAATAATTTGGTTAATTTAAAAGGTCACATTATGAAATATTGCATCAAGCCTCTAGACTTGTAGGTTGGTTTCTCCATTTGTTTCGCAGTTTTGTGGTAGAGTGTACGAGAATATCATATTTTGCTTTTCGTTACTTACTAAATGTCAAAACATTCTCCATGTCTTCTGTTATTCCTCTCCCTCCATATATAAGTAATTGTTGTTTGAAGAACATACCGTAGCAAGAAAGCTTTAGAGTGACAGGAGTTGAAATCCGAGAGTAGCTGGATGAGTGAATCCCAATTTGAGACGTACCTTTGCTGAAGCAGGCCTCGAGTTAGGGATTCCCATATTTTGTTTGTGTAGTCACATAAGAAGAAAAGATGGTCTCGAGATTCTATTTCTTTTTCGCATAGTAGACAGAGTGCGGAAGCTCCCACATTCCATTGTAACATTCGATCCCCCGTTGGCAAACGATTAAGAATTGCTAGCCACGTCGTGAAAGAGAATTTTGGTGTAGCATGCCGAAACCATACACCGATATGCCATGCTTTCCTTGGGTTTCGAAACCTAATCTGGTCCCAAACATCGCTCGACAAAAATCTTGGTTTGAAATCCCCATTTTTTCCACGCCATAGATGTAGGTCACACTTGTCCAATACTGTATTCAGTTTCTGTTCAGAAATTATTCTCTCTATTGAGTTGAGTGTCTCATTCCTGTGCCTTCTTCGATTGTTACGGTTTAAGACGGAAGCAACAGTTTCATGGATAGAGATCCCCATATCAATTACTCCTCTTGCACCAGTTATGTCAATCAGCCTTCCCAACGGACTCCATTTATCATACCAGAAAGAAGTAGTGGAGCCATTACCAATCTGCACTCTATGAAAAATTTGGGCCAGTTCCCTCTGTTTCAATAGCTTTCTCCACATCCAGGATCCTGTGTTTTGCTTAAATTTTACTGACCAAAAAGATTCTTGATGAATGAGATACTCATAAACCCAATTAACCCATAGAGAGTTTCTAGCCGATAGAATCCGCCATATCAGTTTCAAGTTGCAAACCTGATTGACTTCTGTTAGAAGTCGTAATCCTAATCCTCCCTCAGCCTTTGGTCGACAAACAATCTCCCAAGCTACCTTTGATTTTTTAGTACTTAACTCCGGTCCGGACCATAGGAAAGCGCCACATAAACTCTCCACTTCCTTTATACATCTTTTTGGTAACCTGAACGAAGCCATCCAAAAATTTGTTATGCTTACTATAACTGAGCTGATAAGTTGTAATCTGCCTGCATAAGAAAGAAACCTCGCTGTCCAGCAGGATATCTTTGCTCGAATTTTCTCAATTAGGGGAGCATAATCAGCTTTACTCATTCTCTTCGTTAGCAGGGGCAAGCCAAGGTAACGAACCGGTAGCAACCCCACAGCGAATGGAAATTTTGAAGCAATCTCTGCTCTGGTGTTTGTCTTGACCCCTGCCAGATACAATGTCGATTTTTGCAAGCTTATCTTAAGACCAGATATTCTAGCAAAATCATCAAAAACGCCAATGATTCCTTCGAGTGATCTTAATTTTCCATCTGTGAATACCATCATGTCATCCGCAAAACAGAGATGCGTTAGCTTCAAGTTTTTACATTTTGCGTGGTACCCAAACTTGCTTTCCACTGCAGCTCTGTTTAGTAGGTTTGATAGAATGTGCATGCTCATGACAAACAAGTATGGAGATAAAGAACAGCCCTGCCTCAACCCTCTGCTACTTTGAAAATATCCTGCCAATTCTCCATTGACTTGAACCGAAAAGGAGGGGTTCGAAACGCATAGCATTATCCAATGAACAAACTGAGTCGGGATGCCTAAAGCACAAAGCATGTTTCGCATGAAGCTCCATTGTACTGAGTCAAAAGCTTTTGCTATATCAATTTTCATCGCACACCGAGAGGAGATAGAAGGTTTGTGGTAATCCTTTGCGAGCTCAGTAGCTAGCAAAACGTTTTCCATCAGAAGTCTTCCTTTTACGAATGCTGATTGGTTCGGGGCGATGTAATCTGGAAGGATTTTTTTCAATCTATTAGCAAGAATTTTTGATATTACCTTGTATAGCACATTGCAGCAGGAGATTGGGCGGTAATCTTTCATCTCCGTTGCCTCCTCCGTTTTTGGTATTAAGGCTAATATAGTTGAGTTGATTCCCTTTGGAAGAAAACATTTGGTGAAGAATGATTGAATAGCAGTGGTGAAATCCGCACCAATAACACCCCAAGCTGCTTGAAAGAACTCTGATGTATATCCATCAGGGCCTGGAGATTTGCTAGATGGCATAGCAAATAAAACCCGTTTCACCTCCTCTGCAGAGACATCTTGTATCAACTTTGATCGATCACCTTCGGAGCAACGGTAATCCAACAACTCCTCAAACCTCTCTACCGTTACGCCATCATAATCACCCGGATTATAAGTGAGAAAATCCCTGAAAAATCTTTCAGCTTCTTGTTTAATGTCCTCTTGTGATTTCAATATTTCTCCGTTCTCCCCTTTAATCTCCCTTATTGCATTTATTGATTTCCTTGACGTAGCTGCTCTGTGATAAGTTTTATTATTCCTATCCCCCACAGTTAGCCAATGCAGTTTGGATTGCTGCTTTAAAAAAATTTCTTCCAAGTCCGCAACATGAGTCCATCTATTGAAAGCTTGCTTTTCCTCCGCCATTGCTACCTCAGATGGAGCACATAAATTAGCTTGTTGTTTTTGACAGAGGATATCATACGCCTCCTTAGCCTTCTTCGGTAAGTTCCCCAGCTTTTCTTTTTGTAGCTCCCTTAGAGTTGACTTTAGACCTTTTAATTTCTTTGAGAATCGATACATTGCTGAGGTAGACTGGAACAAAACCGGGGAGGTCTTCCAATAGTTCTTGACAGCCGGAACAAAACCCTCTAGAGTTGTTAGTACATTAACAAACTTAAAAGGTCTCCTTATATGTCTTTCTTCCGCTTCTAACAGTATCCTACAGCGCATGTGATCTGAGCATCCCCCTGCCTCAAATACACAATACGAAGTTGAATATGTTTGTAGCCATTGCTCACTAACCATTACCCGATCCAGCTTCTTGCATATTAATCCCTCTTCTCGTTTGTTACACCAAGTGAATCGCGGTCCGTGGAAATGCAAATCCGCAAGTGAGCAATGTCTTGCTAGATTCTGAAATTCTCTAGTGCCCTGTGAAACATGGGGCGAGAACTCATAAAGAGAATGCTCATCTCCAGCTAACACCTCGTTGAAGTCTCCCATCACCATCCAATTTTTATTTTGAAACCTGCCTGAATCATAGTGACTCTTGAGATCATCCCAAAGTAATCTTCTTTCATCTTCATGATTCGAGGCATAGACAAAAGAACAGTAGAATTCCTGCTCTTTTCCTTCAACAAGAACTGAAACTGTAACCACCTGTCCACTTTTAAACACAGGCGTAAGACGAACACCTTCTCGCCAAACCACCCAAATTCTTCCCAAGTTGTTGAAATCATAGTTTGTTAACAAGGACCAATCTTGAAAAACTGATTGAGAAATTTGTTGCGACTTATTTTCCTTGACTCGCGTCTCTAATAAGCACCCAAACTGAAACCTATTATCCTGCACCCACTTCTTCACAACGGAATGTTTTTTAGGTTTATTGAATCCGCGCACATTCCAGAAGAACCCTGACATTAGGATGATTTGTTGTTGCGAGCAGTCGTACTCGAAGTACCTGGATTAGCTCCCTTGGTACTTTGAGCAGCTTGGCCCGTTAGAAATTTATGTGCAGATTTGGCGTTTCTTGGTAGCAGAACTCTGTTTTCCGCCGGATCTCCCGACTTCTTCTTACCTTGTTTTGACACTTTATGTATCTTCCTCTCCTTGTTTTCTATCACGGTGTGGTGAGCTTCTTCAGGTACATCAACCTTATACTCCTGATCCGATGCTTCCATTTCGGACTCACTTTCTTCTGTTTCTAGAATAGAGTAACGAGAGGGGGAGGAAATGTCTTTTCCCACCTCTCTTTTTTGACCTTGTTTCCCGACCTTTGCTGGGGAAACCTTGGACCAGTGAGCTTCGTCCTCACCACTTATATCCAATATAGTTTCCTCTACGTCGACCGGTGATTCCACTATTTCTCCTGGCTCCACCTCTGTTTCGACTTCATGTTTCTGATCAGTCTCTACACATGGTGTATCTGCAGAGATTACCTCCACAGCGTCTTGATCCTCTGCATTTAGAGTGTTCTTTCCTGCATCTCCAACTACATGGGTAGAGCTATTTTGTTGTCTGCGTGATGCAGAATTGCTACCCTCAGCAACCTCTTTTTTGTGATATACCTTTTGTGACAGACAATCTTCCTTTAAATGTCCCCATTTTGAACATATATCACATCGTGGTGGTAGCCACGGGTAACCATATTCAACAACTGCATCAATGTTGTTTCCTCTAGATTTGAACCGAAAAGATTTGGGTAGCTCCTTAGTTAGATCTGCTTCCACAAATACTCTGGCCTCATCAAAATTCTTGCACTGCTCCGTGTCTGGATGAAGTCGTTTCGGATCACCTACTGGGCTCGATAAAAACCCCAATCCATCCCACGAAAACATTTTCCTTGGTACGTTCCTTAGAACTATCCACATCGGTAATGTTTGAATTTCCGGTTGAGCCTCTTCTGCAATTGGAGACCACTTTGAGACAATCATTGGAACATCTGCTATATTCCACATACCACGCCTCAGAATTCTCCCTCTCAAAGAGCTATCTTTGATCCGAAACTTAACCGTAGTGGCATCTACGACATAAACATCAACTTTGATTGCCTTGTTTCCCAACGGCCAAATCTTGTTTACGATGACATGTATTTTAGCTACATGTGGAGCTGTTGATAGAAATTTGCCTATAAGAAAATCTTCCCACAATGGTGTAGAATTTTCTATGAGACAATCCGGGATTTCCACATACGGAGAGCCCTCCGACTCACCGACCGTGAAAGCATGTTTTGTTAAGCTTGGTTTGTTTTGAACGATTGCTGACCATGATTTCTTCCCACCGATCTGAGTATTCTGCGCCAAACTCAACCCTTCGGCAGCTTGTGGATCTTGAAATGCAGAGCCAGCCGCCTCTACAATCTTTTTTCCCTCCGGTTGACCAGCCCCCGGTAGAAATTCTGACACCACCCCATCAGTCGACGAGCCACCGGCATGAGAGCCCGGTGATTCCCCTTCCGGTAATCTCATCAGAGATCCCGATGAACAGCCACCGACAGCTGCCTCTTGCAGATGCGAAAGGACGCTCACTTTTAATCGCACTTGTAATCGCACTTTTTCTCTCTCCCTTTTGTAATCGCACTTTTTCTCTCTCTCACCCATTCATTTATCACGACAAGGCCCCGACTAAGCTAGAAAACATCAGCGCCTCACTCAACTCATAGACAAGGCAATTAGAAACAGAATATCATCGATTCGAAAACTTGACGTGCGACATGAGGAGACTCTACCACTTTGGTTTGGAGCTTTTGGATGAACTCTAAATATTTTCATTGTAATTTCTAAAAAAGCAGCAAATGTTGTAAAAACGTTTTTTTTGGTTTGAATAAATTTAACATTCTCTTCAAAAAAAAAAAAAAAAAAATGTCAAAACATTCCGTTTATATGTTGGTTTTCTTTAATATCGATGTTGATGTATTACTTAAATTTAGTGTGCTCATTGAGGAACTACTAATTTGTCTTTATGCCGTGTCAGCTTTATGTCTCTCTCTCAAATAAGAGTATCTCCAAAACAAACTTCAAATTTGAGGTTAGCCAAACCTTAAATTTGAGGTTTGGAGTTGTTTCTCCAAAAGCAAAACCTCAAATATAACTTTAATATTATTATATTTGCATTTTAGTTCTTACTATTGATTATAATTAAGCAAGATCATATAACTTTATAAATAAATATAAAACATACACAAAAAAATATTAACAATAATAACTAAAGTTATCAGACTATCTACAATGGTTTTTCCATTCAACACCCTACTTTTTCTTTTTAACACTCCACATCATCTTCTCTCTCTTCCACATACTTATTCAACATCTTCTTTATTTTTACACTCTACAATTGTTTTGTTTAATACAATTCAATACCCTACCCTACTACTCTACATCATAATCTTTATTTTTAATATATTTTTGTTTTTCTAATTTAGACGAAGAATGTAGCTCGACTATATAGTTGAAGAATGTAGCTCGACTATATAGTTGAAGAATGTAGCTCGACTATATAGCTTGATTCATAGTAGAAAAGATCGATTCATAGTCGATTATATGGCTTGACTATATAACTTGACTATATAGCTTGATTATTGAAAGGTAATAAAAAAATTATAGTAGAAAAGATCGGTTTTTTTTGTGTCCATTGTAAATAGCCTAAAATAAAATGTATAAATAATAATATAATAAAACATTACATTATAATATGATATTAGATAAACTTAAAAAAAAAAACACACACCAACTTGGAAATTACAAGTAAAATTGTTGTTGTGTAATATTAATTTTGAATGGAATGTAATATTTATTTTATATAAATATTTTTGTCATTTTAAATTATTTATTTAACTTTAAGTGTAAAAGTTAACTTTATAATCATATATGTAAAATAGTAATAAAGTTAAATTCAAAATTTGAGGTTAATTTGAGGTTTTGAAGTTTCTTTTGGAGTGAGCAAAACCTCAAATTTGAAGATTTGAGGTTTTTTTTGGAGATGCTCTAACCCCAAAACCTCTCTAATTAGACATTTTTGTGGAAAAAGTTCACAGCTTCTTTTACAATTGATTAGTTTATATTTCTATTAACTAGTTAGTATTGAATACATGCGTTCGCACGGAAACTCATTTTAAATAAATATTTTTATCTGTAATATTTATTTGTAGTTTATACATATACATTAACTCTAATAACAATATCACAACCATTATATATATATATATATATATATATATATATATATATATATCGACTCCATTTGAGACAATATGATTATAACGATTTATAAACATTAACAATAAATTGATAAAATAATTTTTCACTTTTAACAATGATTGAATTTTTACATATAATATTCTCTCATTGATATGAACTCTCTTAAACCTTTTTCTAAATGAATACTTTTATACATAATTCAATGGAAATAACATTCATCCATTGTTATACTCCCTCTGTTTCTAAAAGAACGTATTTTTAAGTTTTTCACACATATTAAGAAAATTTTACAAAAACTTTTCTAACCAAGTTTTTATTAATTATTATTTAAGTTATTCTTTAAATATTAAATGTTATAAGGGAAATTAAGTAAAAATAGACAATAAGTACACCTAGAAAATTGAAAACTTCTTTTTTTTTTAAACAATTTTTTTTTCTAAACCTACTTTCTTTAAGGAACAGAGGAGTATGAGTCATCTCTATAAAAATAAGAAAAAAGGAAAAAATAAGCAAAAAAGGAAAAATACACTAGTTTAATAAACATTTTTGCTAAACATCCATCTAAAAATAAAATAATTTTTTTATGTTTTTTATAGAATTAAAAAAACATAAATATGAAAAGATGCAATTTTTCATAAAATAAGCGATTATAAACGAAAAAGTACCTAACAAATAATGAAAAAACACAACTTTGATAATGGTTATAATGAAAAGATGTGATCACAAATGGCATTTATTCAGTTTGCTATTATTAATAGATATATATCAACTTCTTCTTGTATTACCATGTTAGGGTTCACTACCAAAGGCTGATGAAGAAAGAGAGCCAAACGAGCTTAGTGGCTTTAGCTTCAAAGTGAGCTTCTCTACGCGTATAAGAGATATATTGATTGTACTCATTATATACTCAATCGATATTTCAATATGATAGAAGTAAATACTAAGATCAGGTTAGAAAGGTTCCAAAAAAATCCAATAATGGTGGAGCCTATATTTCAGGGTCGTCAATGACTTAGTGTATCATAAATATTCCATGATAATAATTATATTGAAACTTCCATGAACCTTCCTCCCTTGCTTGTTTCGACATGTACAAAGCTTCTTTGTTAAGTCTTCCTCCATAAAGCTCTGTGATCTTGTTCGTCTTTCCATCATACTAATGTATTCTTCTTGTTTCCACAGGACTGTTGCTCCTAAGAAAAGCTTATTAAAAGATATCGTATCACCAATGATACGATCTCATATCAATCATCAATGATACGATCTAATTCTATTAAATGTAAATTGATTATTTGTGTCTCTCTTTAGAAATGTAGATACGTTCTTAGAGCTATATAACTTTGTAATGCCATTTGTGAATAAGATCATCAAAAAGTTCTTCTCCAGTATCGATTCTTGAAATTTTTCATGGTGTTAGAGCTTGAAAACTAAGATCTCGACAATTTTTTTTCTGATCTCGGCCAATTTGGTCTCTCTTCTATCAACTCTGTTTTTCTTCCTTTTTCATCAAATCTCTCATCATGGAAACACCTCTGAACACGAACGGCCAAAACACGTCCCCGAATTCCACTGTAATGGAGACACGCCGAACGATCTCACCGTACGACCTCACTGTCGCTGATAACTCCGACGCCGTGATTTCTCATCCGTTGCTGAAAGGATCAAACTATGAAGAATGGGCTTGCGGGATGAAAACTGCCTTCTGTTCCCGTAAGAAATTTGGATTTCTCGATGGTACCATTGAGAAACCCGCAAAAGGATCTCCGAATTTGGAAGATTGGTGGACGATTCAAGCTTGCTTGTTTTTTGGATCAAGATGACGATTGGTTTGTCACTTCGCTCAAGCATCTCACATCGTGATGTGGCAAAAGACTTGTGGGATAACTTGAAGAAGCGGTTCTCTGTTACTAATGGGCCGCGTATTCAACAGCTTAAAGCGGAATTGGCATGTTGCAAGCAACGTGGTCTTGCCATTGAAGCCTACTTTGGTAAGTAGAACCGGATTTGGGACAACATGGCTCATTACCGTCCACTGCGCGTTTGCAAGTGTGGCAAATGTGAATGTGATTTGGCGACAGTCCAAGAGCAGGATCGTGAAGCTGAGAGAGCTCACGGATTCTTGTTCGGGCTTGATGAAAACTTTCGCACAGTTCGATCAACTCTGGTTTCTCGAACACCACTTCAACCTCTCGAGGAAGTTTACAATGTCGTGCGTCAAGAGGAAGACCTCAAAACATCAGTTCGCAGTATTGACGAGACACCAGAAATGACTGCTCACGCGGTTCAGACCAGACCACGTGCACCTCTTTCTCGCAATGACGCTTTAGACAATCCTGCACTTTGCAAGCATTGTCAACGCATGGGTCATCCTTCTGATTCATGCTTTGCAGTGATTGGATATCCAGAATGGTGGGGTGATCGACCACGAAGCAAAATCACGCAAGGCAGAGGACGTGAGAGTGTTTCTGGAGCTGCACCAATCGGGCGTGGGCACAACATTAATTACGAAAACGCAGTTCAAGTTCCTCAGCATCAACAGCAGGAACATGTGAATTATACCATGTTGGTGACGGTGTGACAGAGACCGTGACGGTGTGAACGGGCTCAATGATACACAGTGGCGAGCGTTGATGAATCTCTTGAACGGTGGAGCTAGTACGAGCTCTGAAAAAATCTCCGGTAAATCTTCTGTTTTTTCTTGGATAATGGATAAAGGGGCTTCTCATCATCCTACGGGGAATTATTCACTTTTAACGGATGTTAGAAATATGGATCCAGTTCTGATCATATTGGCTGATGGTAAAGAAACAGTTCCGGTAATTGAAGGAACAGTGGTATTGGGCTCCAATCTGACTTTGAAATCAGTCTTTTTCGTTGAAGGGTTTCACACAGATTTGATAGCAGTAAGACAATTAATGGATGAGAATCATTGTGTGGTTCAACTTGCTGATCAATTCCTTGTGGTTCAGGACCGCGTTTTGAGGATGGTGATTGGAGCGGGTAAAAGAGAATTTGGAACCTTCAGCTTTCGCAGAACAGGGTTCGTCGCATCAATGAGGACTCGGGATGAAAAATCTTACGAGTTGTGGCATCATAGGATGGGCCATCCCTCTGCACAAGTTGTTGGATCTCTTCCAAACGTTTCTGTTTCTGATGTTTCCAATAAAGCGTGTGATGTTTGTTTTCACGCAAAGCAATCTTGTTCTCCTTTTCCAACTAGTATCAATAAAACAACGGATGTTTTCGAGTTAGTTCATTCAGATTTGTGGGGTCCTTATCGAACAACTTAGCATTGTGGATCTCGATATTTTCTAACTATTGTTGATGATTTCTCTCGCAGTGTCTGGCTTCATCTTCTCTCTGATAAGACAGAGGCACCAACAACGCTGGAAAACTTCTTCTCTATGGTTGAACGACAGTTTCATAGAAAAGTTCAAAGCTTCTGTAGTGATAATGGAACCGAGTTCACAAGTCTAACAACTTACTTCCAACAACACGGAATTCTTCATGAAACCTCATGTGTGGGAACACCACAACAAAACGTCAGAGTCGAACGGAAGCATCGACATATTCTCAACGTCGCTCGAGCTTTGCGGTTTCGGGCGAATTTACCGATTGAATTTTGGGGCGAGTGTATTCTCATGGAGGGATACTTAATTAACAAAACGCCAAACTCTGTTCTTCAAGGGATGACGCCATTTGAGAAGCTTTATCAGAAAGTCTCGGATTATGAGCATATACGAGTTTTCGGGAGTTTGTGTTATGCACACAATCAGACTCATAAAGGAGATAAATTCGAATCAAGGAGTAGGAAATGTGTATTTGTTGGGTACCTATATGGGGAAAAAGGGATGGCGTGTATACGATTTGGAAAAACAAGAATTATTCGTCTCTCGTGATGTCGTCTTCTCCGAAGACCAATTTCTTTTTGCTGCTGCACAACATGACAAAGAAGAAGAAGTGTTGTGGGGTTCAATTACAACAAGCCCAATAATTGAAGAAAAGAACAGGCCCACTCCAAATGACTAACAATCATCTGGCCCAATGGAAAACCCACTTGTGGAATTAGATATGTCCACTCCATCTCCTTCGTCAACAAGTTCCAATCCTGAAATTCACGACAACTTTGAATCAATCTCTTCCGATTCGACTCCGATTTCCGCTCAGCCAGCTTTGTCGCAATTGTCTGACTCATCGGCATCTTCGTCATCTCCTGAACCTGTCGCAATTCCTTCTCCAGAACAAAAGCTTGGTCGTGGTCAAAGGAAGAAGATGCAATCCGTAAAATTGAGGAATTTTATTACAAACTCGGCCAGAGTCAGCTTCTCACAAAATGAGGTGCTCTCTAATTATGTCTCCTCTGCTCGTTTTTCTGAAACGCATCGAGCGTATCTTGCTGCCATAGTTGATAATGTTGAACCACAATCCTTCAAAATAGCGTATGTGAATAAATGCTGAAGACAAGCAATGAGTACTGAGGTCACTACATTTGAAGAAAACGACACATGGACATTGGAAGACTTACCACCTGGTAAACGCGCTATTGGATCCAAATGGGTTTCAAGATAAAGTACAACTCCGATGGCACAATTGAACGATACAAGGCGGGGTTAGTTGCACTTGGAAATAAGCAGATTGAAGGAGAGGATTATGGGGAAACTTTTGCACTAGTTGCAAAGATGGGAACAGTCCGTTTGTTTCTCAAAGTAGCGGCTGCGAATAACTGGCCGGTTTATCAGATAGATGTCCATAACGCTTTCCTCCACGACGATCTGGATGAGGAGGTGTACATGAAACCACCACCAGATTTTTATCCAAAAGATGAGACAAAAGTTTGTCGATTGAGGAAATCGATTTATGGTTTAAAACAGGCTCCACGCTGTTGGTTTGAGAAGCTTACGACATCACTTCGGGCATATGGGTTTCAGAAAACTCATGCTGATTATTCTCTTTTCACGTTTGACAAAGACGACATCCACATTCGAATGCTTATCTACGTGGATGATATGATCTTGACGGGCAACAATGAAGTCGCCTTGCAGGTATTTAAAAACTATATTTCCTCTTGTTTCAAGATGAAAGACCTTGGACACTTGAAATATTTTTTGGGAATAGAAGTCTCTCGCAATAGATCTGTTTTCTATCTGAGTCAACGAAAGTATGCATTAGACATTATTTGAGAGACAGGGATGCTGGCCGCTAAACCCGCATCATTTTCGCTAGAAGAGAATCACAAGTTAGCTTTGTCTACCTCATCAATCTTGACTGATCCATCTCCTTATCGTCGTCTCGTTGGTCGATTTATCTACTTGGCGTTCACTACGCCTGATTTGGCATTTTGTCTGCACATTCTGGCACAATTTATGCAACAACCCCGAGAGGATCGTTAGCAAACTGCGTTACATGTGGTTCGTTACATTAAGGGTACTCCGGGTCAAGGGATTCTACTCAGTTCAGAGAATGATTTCCAAATCAATGGTTGGTGCGACTCTGACGGGGCAAGTTGTCCGCTAACACGTCGTTCAGTCTCATGATATTTTGTTCAACTTGGGGAGTCTCATATATCGTGAAAAAAAAGAAACAACGAATTGTTGGCAAGTCTTCAGCGGAGGCAGAGTATAGGGCTATGCCATATCTTCGAGATGAGCTCATCTGGATAAAGAATGTTCTTCAATCTCTTGGTTTCTCACACGATCAGCCGATGCGGATTCACTGTGACAGTAAATCTGCAATCTATATAAGTACAAACCCGGTGTTTCACGAGCGTACAAAACACATAGAGAACGACTGCCACTCTGTTCGGGACGAAATTCAGAGAGGTAACATTTCCACCCATCACGTCTCCACTTCTCAACAATTGGCTGACATCTTCACCAAACCTTTGGGACGACAAGACTATGCAAATTTTCGATCCAAGCTGGGCATTCTTGATTTGCATGCTCCAACTTGAGAGGGGGGTGGGAGGGGTAAAAGATATCGTATCACCAATGATACGATCTCATATCAATCATCAATGATACGATCTCATTCTATTAAATGTAAATTGATTCTTTGTGTCTCTCTTTAGGAATGTAGCTACGTTCTTAGAGCTATATAACTTTGTAATGCCTTTTGTGAATAAGATCTTCAGAAACTTCTTCTCCAATATCGATTCTTGATATTTTTCACTTATTCGGGCTTTTAGATACAACTTTTTGGTGGTTTGTAGAAAATCCAGGTCCCATAAAAAGATAAGAATGTATCTGCTTCTCTATCTCCTTCATCTCTTCCTTCTTCTTCTTTGTCTCACAACTGGTCCTACCCCGTCTTCTTGAGCTTCTGTGGGGAAGATGTCCGCACAGGCTTTCTCAGTCACATTCAGAAGGAGTTTCAAAGGACGGGAATCACACCTTTCATTGATAATGAGATGAAGAGAAGAGGATCCATTGGTCTTGAGCTCCTACAAGCAATTAGAGGATCTAATATCGCCATCATCTTGCTCTCTAAGAACTACGGTTCTTCGAAATGGTGTCTTGATGAATTAGTGGAGATTATGAAATGCGGAGAAGATTTGGGTCAAACAGTGATGACCATTTTCTATGATGTTGATCCATCTGATGTGAGGAAACAGAAGGGAGATTTTGGGAAGGCTTTTAGAAAAACTTGAGTTGGGAGACCAGAAGAGGTGAAGCAGAAATGGCGGCAAGCTTTGACCAGTGCCACAAATATACTCGGGGAAGATTCTCGCAATTGATAGTCTTTACCTCTCTAATGCATTTCATGTCATACTTTTCTTGTATATAAACTCCAAATATGTTCGTTATCTTTGTAAGTTTGATCGATAGTGATTGGTCAGTTTAGGGAAAACGAAGCGGATATGATCATTAAAGTTTCAAAAGATGTGTCTGACGTGTTGTCTTTTACGCCATCAAAGTATTTTGATGTGTTTGTTTGCATTGAAGCTCATGTCACAGAGATAACTTCGTTGCTACGACTAGATATGAATGGAGAGAATGATAGGAATTTGGGGTCCTGCTGGGATTGGCAAGACTACCATTTCAAGAGCTCTATACAACAAATTGTTTCATGAATTTCAGCTAAGCGAAATCGTGGACAACATCAATACGTTATCCAAGACCTTGTCACGATGAGTACAGCGCAAAGCTGCAGTTACCAAAAGAGTTGCTGTCTCGGAGAATCAACCAGAAAAATATCATGATTCCTCATTTAGGTGTGGCCCAAGAGAGGCTGAAGGACAAGAAAGTTCTTCTAGTTCTTGATGATGTGGATGGGTTAGCACAACTAGATGCCATGGCAAAAGATATACAATGGTTTGGCCTTGGAAGTTGCATAACCGTCGTAACACAATATCTAAAACTTTTGAAGGCACATGGGATAACACATATTTACGAGGTTGATTTTCCACCTTCTTATGAGGCTCTTCAAATATTCAGCATGTATGCTTTTGGTCAAAAGTCCCCTGAAGTTGGTTTTGAGAAGATTGCTCGGACGGTTACAACACTTGCCGGTAGACTCCCTTTAGGACTAAGAGTTATGGGCTCCTATTTCCGAGGTATGCCGAAGCAGGAGTGGGCGAAAGCACTCCCGAGGTTAAGGACCAGCTTTGACAATGAAATTGAGAGCGTTTTGAAGTTCAATTACAACTCCTTAAATGAAGAAGAGAAAGATTTATTTCTTCATATAGCCTGCTTTTTCGGTAGGGAAGAGATTGAGGTATTAGAAGAGGTTCTTGCAAAGAAGTTTGTGGATGTGAAGTAAGGGCTCCAAATCTTAGCCGATAAATCTCTCATATCTATCAACTCGAGATGTATCGAGATGCATAATTTGCTAAGACAACTAGGTAGAGAGATTGTTCGTCATGAGCCTAGGAAAGAATCCATTTGCGAGCCTGGGAAACGCTAGTATTTTGTTGATGAGAAAGATATTCGTGAAGTACTCACTGATGATACGGTAAGTAGAAACATTTGTCTTTCGTTGTCCGAATTATGTTCATTTGACAGCTAACAATATCTACTTCTTTTGGATCCTTTTCAGGGTACTAGAACTCTTATAGGCATAGATCTCGAGTTCTCAGGTTGGTACAATGACGGAAGAAATATCAATATAAGTGAAAGAGCCTTTGAAAGAATGTGTAATCTCCAATTCTTAAGATTCCACTACCGACTTTTTTATGGTAACGTGTTGTACTTGCCGCAAGGTTTTAACAGTATATCTCGAAAACTTCGATTATTACATTGGGAACGTTTTCCACTGAGGTGTTTGCCTCCCAAGTTTAATCCGGAGTTTCTTGTCAAAATATACTTGCTTAAGAAGTTGTGGGAAGGAAACGAAGTAAGTAATTGTTATTTATTATTCTTCATGTCTAAAATTTTTCAATTTCATTTCAAATGTATAATTTATTTAAAAATTCCTTATAATATGTGATTTAATATAAATGAATTCATGTTGGCATGTTGCCTTTATTTTTCTATACAACCCATCAGAAATCTCAAATGGATGGATTTGAGTTTTTGTACAAACCTGAAGGAGCTTCCTGATTTTTCCACTGCCACTAAACTCCAAAAATTGAAACTCAGATTTTGTCCAAGGTTGGTGGAGCTCCCTTCTTCCATCGGGAATGCCACTAATTTATTGGAATTGGATCTTGCGGGATGCTCAAGTATGGTGGAGCTCCCTCCGTCCATATGGAATGCCGCTAGTCTCTCATACTTAAATCTTAAATTGGAACTCAACCAATGCAGAGAACTTCCAGATTCCGTATCTTCCATAGATGAAAGAAACTTTGAGTCTCTTGTGGAGAGACTAGATTGCTCCTTTCATATAATATTATATTTCTTTTTTGCAAAAAAAGAAACTATAAAACAAGATGATATATTATAGAGTCTTGAATATAAAAGTTTTTGTTTATTTGAAGTCCTGGAATGAAGCCACGAGCTGCATCGAAACAAGCACCCAAAATCCGTCCTTGCTCACGAAGCTCGGGTCTTGGAGCTTCTCCTAATCTACCTCCTGGATCAGAACCAATCACATTGAAGTATCTGCAGGATCATAAAATTCATCAAACATTTGCAACTGTATTCATTGATCATATATGAAAAAGAGGCTCAAGGAATCTAACCTTAAGATCATAACCGCCATGTCAGAGTTCTTGGACAAAATCCAAGATCATATCCTCTGCCATCTTTTTACCTTTTCCGTAAGGATTAATCGGAACCTATACACAAATATTTTACATTTTAAAGAACGAATTCATATCGAAATGGTGATCTTCCGCGAAATTAAAGTTATTTACCTGCAGAGTATCTTCAGTAATCGGCATTTTTTTGGGCTCTCCATATGTAGCACAAGTGCTAGAATATATCAGTTTCTTCACTTTATGTTTAGCCATAGCTTCAAGAACTCCTAATGTGTTTGATGTAATGTTATGGTAATATCTGCAACAAAACAAAACATCAAACAATGAGACTCAAAAACAAATTCTTAGAAAAATAGCAGAATTAACACTATACTTTAGAGGATAAAGAGTGCTTTCTCCAACATAAGCTACTGCAGCAAAATGCATTTTTAATTAAAAAATTAAACTTTATTTTTCGGTTTTGGTATTTTAGTATTTTAGGAAAATAAAACCAAAGAGTTTATAAACAAATTTCGGCTCGATCTCAGTTTAAACCATTTCGGTGTAGTTTACTTAGGAAACCTGAAATGATTGCTTTGGAATTTCTTTTGCAGCTTAACTGGTTAGCTATAGCTGAGGAGATAGATGACTTGTATCTAGGGGATGCAGAGGTATGAATCTGGTTCTTTTGAAAATGTTTTCGGTTTATCGATTATTCATTTGTGTTTTGGTTTGTGCATGTGTGGGAAAGGTGTGGAGAAGAGCTTCTTCAGGAGATGCAGGCCCTCTTGGAGGAGACCTTCCTATAGTCACAAGTGATGGTCACAACATTATTGATGTTATTTTCACAACTCCTATCCCAAGCCTCGGTAAAAAGCTTGTACTGCAACCATTGAAACTTGTGCAATGTTCTCTAGTACTGTTGGGTGATTTGGGTTAATCCATGCTGAAATTCTGCAGCTAATGTGGCTAAAAGCCTGGATACGATTGATGGAGTTGTGGACCGCAGACTTGTTACCAAAACCAGGTGAATTTCTCCAGAATATTCAAATCCACATGTAGGGTCGGTATTTATAATCCGTCCTCTTGGCATTACAGATGCACGGAAGTAAGAACTGTTACCTTGCAAACTAGTGCAGTGGAAGGTGGTGTATGAACTGAACCATGGAGAGACGTTGCAGAAGTTGTTGGTTCTATAGATCAGAATTGCCAGTGAAAACCATTGGGGATCCTGTTTTACAAATTATACACCGAGTTGATAGAGCTATACTGTAACTTCTAATATCAGTAAAATTGTTTGAGATTCTCTGAGCTCCAAGGAAAAAATAAAGCTCAAGAATTTTACAACTGACCAAAGAGTTTATAAAAGCAAACAATCACTTGAATATGAAACCTTTTGTTATATTTAGCAGAAAACCAGGGGTGTTTGAAACAGAGAGTTATGAAGAATGTGAAGAAGTCCATAGTTAGGATTAGTCCTACATGGATTCCAAAGACAAGCTTTTGCGATTCACTCCCACATGCGTGTATCTTGTAAGGACTCGTAAGTATTTTTATGCCTTTTACTTTCCTCCTTTAATCCACAGTTAGGATTAGTCTTAAACCTTAGCTTTATGAATTCCCAAGAAACTTCTCCTCCTGATTTTCCATGGGTACGACTTCTTGAAATTCAAGTGGAAGTGGGAGGAAAAGCAAAGATTGATCTATTCTCCTCGAAATTTCTGTATAGACTCATATTTTGATTAAGGCAATGACATTGATTACTACTCCTTTGAAATCGCTTGTGTATTTTGTAAATCCTATGTTTATCTTCTAGATGAGTTTGCTTTTATAAGGTTTCCATATGAGTTGTGTTTGAGGTATTGTAGAAGGAGATAAGAAGTGGTCCAATATCTCAAGACCATAAATATTTTTGAAACTTCCAAAGTGATGTAGCTCACGCTACGATAACGCAAAGATCTTATTTAGTCTGAGAATGCCTAAGATGCTATGCCTTCTTGAAGTCGTTGAGAACCTTAAGTTCTATCCGAAAACAAGGGAGAAAGAGTTTAAAAGCTCTGTTTTATTAATCAAAATAAGTCATGCTTACAAAGATGAAAAGCTTAACTATATATAGGTCGAGTTGATTGCGATTCGGTGGACGGAGCTGTCGAGGAGTCTCCGGTGAAGGTAGTCTGCGGTCGTGAACGAGATCCTGTTGCATTCCAAGAAGAACGATACTGAATCCCCATGGCAATTGCACGCTGGTGTACCTCGGAGACCGAGACAGGGTTGAATTGTTGCATCGCTATTTGCAATTGATATCGCAAACCTCCTATGAAACGGGAAACGAGTTGAGCCTCTGTTTCCATGAGTGTTGATCGAGCTGATAATTGAAAGAACTCAGTAGCATAATCATCAACAGAGCGATTTCCTTGACGTAAGGCTTGAATTTTGTTATACAAGGTACACTCATAGTTGTATGGAAGAAAACTTCGACGCAAGTGTTTCTTCATACGTTCCCAAGTATCAATTCGAGATTTGCCGGAATGACGTCTGGATTCCTTTAGTTGTTGCCACCAAGCCATTGCTCTGTTTTTGAAACGAGTAGCAACAAGCGGAACTCGCATCTCCTCCGGAACGCTTTTGAATTCCAAAACTTCTTCAACTCCACTCAGCCAATCAAGGAATTCTTCGGGAATAAGTGTTCCTGCAAATTCTGGAATATCGATTTTAAATCCAGAATCCCAACGTGAAGCAAAATTATTGCGAGCTCCAGGGCCGGCCCTGGGCTAAAGCCCATGAAGCAAGGACTTTAGGCGCCAAATTTTACCTTCATTTAATAGGGCATCAAATTTTTATGGATTCTTTTAATATAGGGCATTATGTTTTTGATGGGCTTTAGATGCCTAATTGGTACGGGCCGGCTCTGGCGAGCTCCATCAAAACGATCATCACGGCGTACGTCACGTTGATCGTTGTGACGTTCTTCTCGGCGTTCGTTGTGATGTTCTGCACGGCATTCTTCTCTGTGAACGTCACGGTGTTCTTCCCTGCGATCGTCACGGCGTTCTTCCCTGCGATCGTTACGGCGATGTTGCTGCTCATGAATTGGAACCGCAAAGAGGTTCTCTGCCAAGTTATCATCATCAGAACTCTCGTCGCGGGGAATCTGTCGTTGAAGTCGCTCTTCTTGGTGGAAATCATGCTGCTGTTGTAGCACCGTAGTGAAGGCGGTGGACACCGCATTGAGTAACGCATCGTGTAAGCCGCTGGTAAAGGATTCTAACGTTTGTCGGAGGTCCTCTTGCTGTTCTTCGGCGGTAGGCTTACGCGGTGCCATCGTTAAAGATGATTTGGGATCGTGCTTGAATTGAGAAATCAAAGCTTTTGGATTCTGATACCAACTGATGTAGCTCACGCTACGATAACGCAAAGATCTTATTTAGTCTGAGAATGCCTAAGATGCTATGCCTTCTTGAAGTCGTTGAGAACCTTAAGTTCTATCCGAAAACATGGGAGAAAGAGTTTAAAAGCTCTGTTTTATTAATCAAAATAAGTCATGCTTACAAAGATGAAAAGCTTAACTATATATAGGACTAAACAACCGTCCTAGTTTTAATTAGAAAGCGAACTGGATAAGGAAAAGTGACAAAACCAGAACCATTCTAGGAAAAGGAAAAGAACACAAAAAGGAAAAGATGATAAACGGAAAGAGAAGATAACCGCCCTGCATCACAAAGAAAGGTGGAGATCGACATGATTTTATCAGTCCACTACTCCACTTATATAGTCTATGAAATCAAAGAAAAACTATGAAACCGCAGAGACGCAGGAAATGTGTGCATGTAAGCTTTTGCCATGAGTAAAAATCTTGATTTGATTCAATTTATAGGCTTCTTCTTGTCTTTGTAATTAATTTTCCTCATAATGATGTGTATCATTGTATGGTATTACCATATCAGGGTTCACCACCAACGGCTTATGAAGAAAAAAGAGAGCAAAAGCGAGTTTAGTTGCTTAGAGAGCTTCTCTACGCTTATAAGGTTATTATATCGATTGTACTCATTATGGAATATTTCAATCGATATATAATTTGATGGAAATAAATCTTAAGATAAGAACAGAAAGGTTCCAAGAAAATCCATGAATGGTGGAGCCTACATTATAGGGTCAACGATATTAGTTTATCACAAATTTTCCATGAAAATATCATTAAATAATTATTTTCGGTGGTAGGAGACTTCTATCAAACTTCTTCTCTTGCTTGTGTCAACATCTACACAGCTTCTTTTTCAAGTCTTCCTCCCCATAGCTCTCTATAGAGCTCTGTGATCTAGTTCGTCTTTCCATCACACTAATGGATTCTTCTTGTTTCCACAGGACTGTTGCTCCTACAAAAGACTTATTCGCGCTTTTGGATACAACGTTTTTGTTGGTATGTAGAAAATTCAGATTCCATAAAAAAACCAAAAACATATTTTCCTCTCTGTCTCCTTCATCACTTCCTTCTTCTTCTTCTTTGTCTCATAACTGGTCCCACCCCATCTTCCTGAGCTTCCGCGGGGAAGATGTTTGTAGATGCTTTCTCAGTCACATTCAGAAGGAGTTTCAAAGAAATGGCATCACACCATTCATTGATAATGAGATCAAGAGAGGAGGATCCATCGGTCCTGAGCTCTTACAGGCAATTAGAGGATCTAAGATCGCGATCATCTTGCTCTCGAGGAACTATGGTTCTTCGAAATGGTGTCTTGATGAATTGGCGGAGATTATGAAATGCAGAGAAGAGTTTGGTCAAACAGTGATGACCATTTTCTATGATGTGGATCCATCTGATGTGAGGAATCAGAGGGGAGATTTTGGGAAGGCTTTTAGAAAAACTTGTGTTGGGAGGCCACAAGAGGTGAAGCAGAAATGGCGGCAAGCTTTGACCAGTGCCGCAAATATACTCGGGGAGGATTCTCGCAAATGGTAGTCTTCTCCTCTCTAATGTATTTCATGTCATATGTTTCTTGTATATATGTTGTGAACTCCAAATATGTTCGTTGTCTTTCTAAGTTTATTAGATATTAATTGTTCTTTTCAGGGAAAACGAAGCGGATATGATCATTAAAATTTCAAAAGATGTCTATGACGAATTGTGTGTTACGTCATCAAAGGATTTTGACAAGTTTGTTGGCATTGAAGCTCATGTCACGGAGATAACATCGTTGTTACAACTAGATCTGGATGAAGTGAGAATGATAGAGATTTGGGGACCTGCTGGGATTGGCAAGACTACCATCTCCAGAGCTCTGTTTAACAAACTGTGTCATGGATTTCAGCTGAGCGCAATAGTGGACAAGATCAAAGTACGTTATCCAAGACCTTATCACGACGAGTACAGCACGAAGCTGCAGTTACAGAAAGAATTGTTGTCACAGATGATCAACCAGAAAGATATCGTGGTTACTCATTTAGGTGTGGTCCAAGAGAGGTTGAAGGACAAGAAAGTTCTTCTAGTTCTTGATGATGTGGATGGATTAGTACAACTAGATGCCATGGCGAAAGATGTACGGTGGTTTGGCCTTGGAAGTCGCATTATCGTAGCAACACAAGATCTTAAAGTTTTAAAAGCACATGGGATCAGATATGTTTACAAGGTTGATTTTCCACCTTCGGATGAGGCTCTTCAAATATTCTGCATGTATGCTTTTAGTCAAAAGTCACCTAAAGTTGGTTTTGAGGAGATTGCTCGGACGGTTACAACACTTGCCGGTAAACTTCCCCTAGGACTAAGGGTTATGGGCTCCTATTTACGGCGAATGTCAAAGCTTGAGTGGGAAAAAGCACTGCCAAGGCTAGAGACCAGCCTTGACGGTGATATTGAGAGCATTTTGAAGTTCAGTTACAACTCTCTAGATGAAGAAGAAAAATATTTATTTCTTCATATAGCCTGCCTTTTCGATAGGGAAAGGATTGAGACATTAGAAGAGTTTCTTGCAAAGAAGTTTGTGGATGTGAGGCAAGGGCTCCAAAGCTTAACCGATAAATCTCTCATATCTATCAACTCGGGATGTATCGAGATGCATAATTTGCTAAAACAACTGGGTAGAGAGATTGTTCGTCATGAACCTGGGAAAAAGTCCATTTGCGAGCCTAGGAAACGCCAGTTTTTGGTTGATGAGAGAGATATTCGTGAAGTCCTCACTGATGATACGGTAAGTATTGACATTTGTCTTTCTTTGTCCAAATTTATGTTCATTTGACAGCTAACAAACTTTACTTCTTTGGATCCTTTTCAGGGTACTAGAACTCTTATTGGCATAGATCTCGCACGTGTAATTGAGGAGGAAATAAATATAAGTAAAAAAGCCTTTGAAAGAATGTGTAATCTCCAATTCTTAAGATTCCACTAACCATCGGGTTATCGTAACGTATTGAACATACCGCAAGGTTTGAACAGTATATCTCGAAAACTTAGATTACTACATTGGGATCATTTTCCACTGACGTGTTTGCCTTTCGAGTTTAATATGGAGTTCCTTATCAAAATAAACATGCAGCGCAGCATGCTTGAGAAGCTGTGGGAAGGAAATGAAGTAATTGTAATTTATTTAAAATTCTTTATAATATGTGCTTTACTAAATGTATTTATGTTGCCTTTCTTTTTATATACAGCCCATTAGGAATCTCAAATGGATGGATTTGAGTTTTTGTACAAACCTGAAGGAGCTTCCTGATTTCCCCACTACCACTAAACTCCAAAAATTGAAACTCAAAGGATGTCGAAGCTTGGTGGAGCTCCCTTCTTCCATCGGGAATGCCACTAATTTATTGAAATTGGATCTTTCGGGATGCTCAAGTGTTGTGGAGCTCCCATCTTCTATTGGGAACCTCACGAATCTTAAAAAACTGGATCTCAGTTACTGTTCAAGGTTGGTGAAACTCCCTTTCTCTATTGGGAATGTCATAAATATCCAAGAATTAAATCTCTGTGGATGCTGGCGTCTACTGGTGCTCCCCTCATCTATTTGGAATATCATTAATCTTCAGCAAATGCATCTCAATGATTGCTCGAGTCTACTGGAGCTTCCTTCCTCTGTTGGAAATGCCAGTAATCTCCAAATATTGTCCCTTGAGTATTGTTCAAGTATGGTCCAAATATTGTCCCTTGAGTATTGTTCAAGTATGGTGGAGCTTCCTTCTTCCATCTGAAATGCCGCTAATCTCTCATATTTAAATTGTAGTGGTTGCTCGAGTTTGGTAGAGCTCAATCTCAAATTGGAACTCAACCAATGTAGAGAACTCCCAGTGCTTCCAAATTCCCTATCTTCCATAGATTAAGGAAACTGTGTCTGTGAGTCTCTGATGGAGAGACTATATTGCCTGTGAGTCTCTGATGGAGAGACTATATTGCTCTTTTCACAAACCAGAGATTGTTCTTAACTTCGGTCATTGCTTCAAACTGAATAAAGAAGCGAGAGACTTCTTATACCAGACATCGGCTTGTACAAATGTGGTACTAACGGGTCAACAAGTGCCAGCATACTTCACGTACTAGTGATTCTCTAACAGTGAAGTTGAACCAGAAGTATCTTCCTACATCTTTGAGGTTTAAAGCTTGCATCTTGCTACATTATGGCAAGCGTTGGAGAGAACAAATTTTTAATTCTGGCAGCATGGACAAAACAAATTACCAAACTTTTACCTGCAGGCCAAGCTGCCATATTCAAAAGTCCAGTTTTAGTGGAGAATCTATTCACGTTCGAAGTTGAGCTAGAGCTGACTTCTAGTGAGTTTGTTTTGGTGTTCAGAATCGAGGGGGAAAAGTGTGATATAAGAGAATGCGGACTACTCCAACTCCTTTAAGTCCCTCAATTTTCATGAGCATAAGCCTTAGAGGTAGTAGTCGTTGGAGGTTGTGGTTCTGTAGACACTGAGATCGGAGACAAAACACTGAAACTGAAGCTAGGCGACTATATATGTGATGTTTGGGGATACGTCAAATTTAACAATGAAGTCACAATATACATGTATGTATCTATGGGTTTGTATATACATTAGTAGTAGTGTATTTTCAAGAATCAAGCAAATTAAAACACATGTATCACTCTATATGCTACTCTCTTTTTTTTTAATAAAAAATACAATTTCACTTGTCTGTTTTCCCTCCTTTATTTTATACAAAATTCAAGTGGGTACCTATTGAAACTAAAGATATTAAACAGAACATTGTAATACAAGTATTTGTATATGTTGTTGTTTCTTGAGTTAGTTTCTCCAAAAAGTTTTAAATCAACCAGTCGTGTTTAGCCTGTTGTCTGTTATTATCACAAATTCATCCTATGCTTTTGGCATTACAGATGCACGGTGGTGATCGAGGGAGAAACTGAAGTAATAAGTGTTACCTTGCAGACCAGTGCAGTGGAGAGTGGTGTATGAACCATGGAGAGACTTTGCAGAAGTTGTTGGTTACAAAAATAGCCTAAATTGCTATCAAATTTTCCAGTTGATTTATACATTCAGTTCACAAAGCAAAGGCCGTAACTTTTACAAGTTTCACTCTATTTCTAAAATCAGTTGCTTTTCTATAAGAGGTCGCCAACATGAACCCATAGATTTTCGAGCTCCTGAAAGAAAAAAAACGTCAAGCATACTCATTCTGTGGATGTGAATTTTGCAGATGATATAGTTAGTGACTTCTGCAATCCAAATCGAAAAAACTGTACTTAGCAGATCTTTTCAAACAAAGATAAAACACTTATAAGTTTCATAAGCCAACACAGAGCAAGTCATCATTTTCTATAGGGCAGCACTCATGCATGTAGATACAATTTCTTCCTCATAATGTGAACCCTACAACAACCACAACTTTTGCGAAAAGGTTCCGAAAAACGAACAAACAAAGACCAGAGAGGTTTAACTAGTTGGAAAGATTTTAACCATTCTTGGAGGAAGATTGAGAGAGGTCATCAATTCGCATAAAAAAAAAATGAAAACATATCGAAAACAACAAATGCGAATAGAACATAAATTATGCAAATTTTGCCACATTTTTTTTTTTTTTGTAAGTTCCTTCTGCTCTTGGAACAACTTGTTTTTATTTATTTAAATGATATAACTAATCGTTTGCCTGGTTGTCTAACCTTAGCATTATTCACCATTATGCTCCACACTTCCACCAATAAGTACATAACCAATCACAATATCTCTTTCCTATATATAAGCTATAAAAGCCCTCAAAACATAATGCAAATTTATAAAATGAAATTTTGAAAACAATAAAACTTTTAAGTTGTTTTTGTTTCCTCTGTTTTCAGTAAGAAGGATAACCATGAGGATGAATCTTTTGCCACTTCCAAGCAACTTGAAGACTATCTTGAAGATTAGTGAATCGCGCAGTCCAATTCAAATCTCTCAAAATCTTTGTCGGGTCACTGTAAACCTCTGCGTAATCTCCTGGTCGTCGTGGCAAGAAATCCACTTTGATCTCAACTCCTGTCGCCTTCTTACACGCCTCCACAAATTCCTTAACCGATCTTCCTGCTCAACCAAACCACAATACGGTTAACCTCAAATTAACTCTACCAAAATCTTGTGCAATGAAAATCAAATTATGGAAGCCATAGGATCCGCTTCTTGACCACTACATAAGTTACATGGAAGCTATAGAAATGTTTAAGTCAAGACCTTTTCCAGTTCCAACATTGTAGATACCGACTTTACGAGGCTGAGCTTTCTCAAGAGCCTTCACGTGAGCATCCACGAGGTCAGTAACATCAATATAGTCTCTAATACATGTACCATCCGATGTTTTGTAATCTGTTCCTTTCACCTATCACAAAGCATATCAAATATATTAGTATGTTTCTTGCGAAGAACGCACTTGTAAAACAAGATGATATATTATAGATTCTTGAATATAAAAGTTTTTGTTTACTTGCAGTCCTGGAATGAAACCGCGAGCTGCGTCGAAACAAGCACCCGAAATTCGTCCTTGCTCACGAAGCTCGGGTCTTGGAGCTTCTCCTAATCTACCTCCTGGATCAGAACCAATCACATTGAAGTATCTGCAGGTTCATAAAATTCATCAAGATTTGCAATTGTATTCATTGATCATAGAGTAGGGCTCAAGGAATCTAACCTTAAGATCATAACCACCATGTCAGAGTTCTTGGAAAAATCCAAGATCATATCCTCTGCCATCTTTTTCGCTTTTCCGTAAGGATTAATCGGAACCTATACACAAATATTTTACATTTTAAAGAATGTATTCATATTGAAATGGTGATCTTCCGCGAAATTAAGGTTACGTACCTGCGGAGTATCTTCAGTAATCGGCATTTTTTCGGGCTCTCCATATGTAGCACAAGTGCTAGAATATATCAGTTTCTTCACTTTATGTTTAGCCATAGCTTCAAGAACTCCTAATGTGTTTGATGTAATGTTATGGTNCAGTTTCTTCACTTTATGTTTAGCCATAGCTTCAAGAACTCCTAATGTGTTTGATGTAATGTTATGGTAATATCTGCAACAAAACAAAACATCAAACAATGAGACTCATAAAACAAATTCTCCAGCGATGTTTAGAACAATAGAAGAACTAAGACTATACTTTAGAGGATAAAGAGTGCTTTCTCCAACATAAGCTACCGCAGCAAAATGCATCACAGCATCAAAAGCATTCTCAGAGAAGATTTTATCGACCTGAAAATTGTATCGGTTAAGAAAAAACAAACCGAAATCTTTTATGCTTTATAAGATTAACAAAGGTTATAAAAGTGTACAGCTTTGGGATCTCCTAAGTCAGCGTAAATGAATTGAAGTCTTCCGGTTTGTGGGAATAATCGCTGTAAAGTCTTAACCGCGCCAAGGTTCCCACGGGAAAGATTGTCCTGTTGAGAGATCAAAAGTTTAATGTTTCAAAATTTCATAAAATAGTTCTTTAAAAGTTTGGAACTAGCTAGTATCCAAGAAGTAGACTTTCAATTACCACAATGGTTACGCGGTATGAATCTTTAAGCAGCCTTAAAGCCGCATGTGAACCGATATATCCAGCTCCACCAGTGACTAACACATGAGTCACTCCTTCTTGTCTTTGAGAAAACTGAAATCAAACGCAACAAAACCGCAGAGAAACATCAACAAAATGTAAAAAAGTTATAAGGATTTTGAGTATTGAGTTGATGGAGATATACCACGCTTGGAGATGTGAAGCTTGAAGCTTGATTGATCACAACAAAGGCTAAGATTACAAGTGAAGCTAGTAAGAGAAGCTTTCCCATGAGATTTCTCTTTGTTTTGGGTTCTAAGTAATCCATATCTGCATTTGTTTTTCCCTAAAAACATCAGAATCCGAAATTTCTCTTTCTCGGAGATATGAACTAATGAAAAGCAATTTTGTTGGAGTAATAATCTCTGTACCTCCTAGAGGCAAAGTTCTTGAGTGTCTTCGTTGACTTCTGACTCCAGACAAACTTAGCATTGAAAAAAGACTTCAAATTGCTCTGTAACCTCTGTTTCTCAAACAGAGACTTGAGACCCAAAAAAAAAACTCCTAACAGTCAGCTAGAAACCATGAAGTTTATGTTGTTGAAGATTGCTGCAAAACAAAGTAAGAGAATTTACAAGAAACAAAAAAAATTATTATAAAAATTGGTTATAAAGAGAAAGAATATAGGTCAAAAGCTACCAAATTCTACAACCAATATGCATGTAAAAACAAAAGATAATAACATATGTTGGAAGTGGGACCTGAAGCATAAAAGATGAAACTGACAAAAAAAAGTTGAAACTGATGAAAGTTTTATATAAAATGAATTCAATTAGAATATGTGTTATGTTCATCAGTTCATCTATATATCTTATATTCATAAGTAAATAAAAAAACTTGGTCAAAAAAAGTTGCACAGAAAGAAGAACAGAACAGAGTAAAACAAAAAGGGAAAAGAAAGAGTCCAAAAACTGTAAGAAAAGTCATCAAAATTGACTAAAACTCCGATCAATTAAGAGAAAAAAAAAATATTGTGATCTGATTCCAATTTCGATTTCGATTCAATGTAATAAAACTAGGTAAAATCAGAAAAAAAAAAATCAGTAAAACANGAGAGAGAGAGAAAGAGAGAGAGATTTGTGCACCTGATAATTGTGAGAAGACGAGAAACAGAGGAAGGCGTTTAAAGATGGTGAGAATGTGAAACGCGCGGTGTTATTAACGGAGTGTTAGAGAAACTCGTGTGACGAGTGAAAACGTAAGAGAGAGAGAAAGAGGACGCGAGAGAGAGAGAGTCTGAAAGAAGATGAGGAAGAAGACGAAGACGCTCAGCGAGGAAACGTGAGTTGCAAAACGAGAGCACGACTACGACCTAGTCGCGACTCTCTTTCTCTATCGCGTGTGTTATGTGTTTTGTATTAGTAAATATTTTGTATTTTATTTTTAGTTTAAAAATAGGAAATAACTTCTTTAATATTTATCTCCTGTTTTAGAACACTTTTTCTTTTTAAGAAATATCTACCTCCTTTTTAGGGCAATTAATATTTATCACCTTCTATGTATTTTTTTTTAAAAAAACTCCATTATCTTCTTTTTTTCCTAGTAAACTCCATTATCGCATCCATTATTAAGAAGATGTCGTCTAATATGGAAGGATTGAGGCAATTGGAAATATTTTTGTTGACTTTACGTTGGGCTATTTATTTATAGATTAGTTGACTTGAAAATCCAATCAAAATAAGTTCAAAAATAATAAAAATATATCCAATCAAAATTATATGTTATTGATTTTAAAATATTTATCAAAATTCTATGTTATTGGTTTCATAATTTTTGAACCCTAATTAAAACTAAGTTGTATACAATATTAAGAATTGATTTTGATTTGGATTTTAATGGATTTGAAATATTTTCAAGTTAACTTAAAATTCAAGAAAAAACTTACGAATTTATAAATATTAGTTGAAATCAACAATTTTTATAAAAATTTCTAAATCCTATATATATTTAAAAACCAATTAAAATAAACAAACGAATTTAGGATTTAAACATAGTCATACCCTTTAAACATAACACTGTTAGGATTTAGTTTTGTAAAATATGTTCTGACCCCCAAAAAAAAAACATAAATGTGAAAAATAAACTTTGGCAAAAGAAAGCTCCTAGTATTTCAACTTTTAGAATCTACTTATTTTTAAACTAATTATGAAAATATAAATAGTATTTAATAGGTGAAATTATAAGAAGAATAAAAACAAGAAAAACAAGAAGAATATAATGCTGTAAATAATGATCATTAAGTAGTTCTAGTAAGAATAATGAAGATATAGCACCATAAAGTTATTTACCGTATATATCACTTCCAAATTCCAATGTAGTTGAGAACATACGTTACATCTAACAAACATGTTACATGTAAATGTTAAAAAAAAAAATGTTACATGTATATTTAATTATTTATACAGGATCAATCCAAAAAATTAATCAATATATTGAAAATTGCGAGTAGATCTAATTAAACTATAGTACAAAGGATACGTTGGCTTTATAATGCGATGTGTATTAACATTTTATAAAATAACTGATTTGTTTTGTCCTTATTGATTCTAGTATAGTACCAATAACTCAAATGGTTTCTTTTATAGGCCACCTAACCTAATTTCAAAGGCCGAATATTTAGAATTTAGAAGGCAATGTAGAGTGACTAACTACCCTATTCTTTAATCAAAGTCAAACTAGAATTATGAACCTTTTCTTGGAATTTTTTTAAAATAATGAATAAATAGAATAGCTATATATAATATACAAATAATTGATAATAAAATAGGTGCGGCTGCTTAGTTGTAGCGACTGCCCAACTATCTAACGTGTTTAGCCATCGCGGTTAAATCAAATGATTTGATCCTACATTTTGCGTTTTTTGTCAACTATATTTTTTTTTTTTTGACAGCCTATATTTTGCATTTACTTTACCAATTTCACATGTTACGCGACTATTAATATTAGACTTAAGTAAAGTGTAAACGTATAACATTTCTTTTAGTGGGAGTATAAAAAGGCTTCTATTGTAACGCCAGTTCAAAAAAAAAAATGGAACAAACCAAAGTGGTAGTGTGGTGGTAAAAGGAATTGATTTCTTTATGCACCGGATTCGAATTTTTTTTGAGATTGAGGTATATTTTTTAATTGGAATATAGAAAAGATTAATTCCAGATACTGAAGGAAATTATTAGTCTAGGGTTCGGAACTTCTACATTTAACTAAAAAATGACAATTCTCTTATATAGCACTAAAGCAAGTTTATAGATCAGATATATCACACACGCTGATTTTTAATCTGAAATAGCATTCATTAAAGATTAAAAGACAATTCTGTCATCTCTCATAAAATCAGAATATTTTGTGACAACATGAAGTCTTAATCGAAAGATCTCTTATCGAGAATTCGAAAAGAAGTTGTGTAGATCGTTGGCTCTCGATCCTTTTTATTTCTGATTTGGAATTTGGACATCAAAATTTAGGATCTGTGGTGGGAAGGGCTATGAATCAATCGATGGTGAGAAGGTGGGATTTTTAATCCATCGTTTAGGGTTTATTTTTGCATATGCAATTTCTCGTTTTGTAGTTGATTGCTTCGAGCGTGATTGCGGTACTCTGATTTCAGATTCATGGAGGTTTTGCCGGTTTGTGAACCGAGCTCTGCGAGCTCAATTTCGGAATATCTCGTTTGGGCTATGGTGTTCTTGCCAGCCGCCGATTGATTCGCCGTACTTCGACAGAGCAAACTCTCTCCCTTGCTTTCCTCTCACTTCGGATTCGGCTCTGGGTTTTGTTCTAGACATGGCTATTTCTCTACAGGTGCCTCGGGAGATTAGATGAGACCAACGGTTCGACCGCTCACATCCTTGGTTTTATGGCTTAATTATCACAACTAAATTGTTGTTTATCAACAAAAAATGCTCCTTTTGCTTTTGGATATTAACATTTTGTTTTGGTTTGCATGATTTCTCAGGTTACAACGCAAGTGAATCAGATGCGGAATCAGATTCTAATTAGCATAGCCGTCCGTACTCAAGAAGATAAATTCGTTATCGAAAGAGCTTGTTTTTGTGCTGTTTTTCTCGTCTTGGATGTTCCAAGTTCCAGCAATAAATAATTAGTATCTCGTTTCAGTGCAGATCTTTTGATGCTTTCTTGCTAAATCATTTTGTAGCTCTCTCACTATTGCTGGAATTCTTCTTTAGATTGATCTTCTTCGAGGAACGGACTTTGTTATTGTTACACACTCACACACATGCAAATGTTGTCTATAATCACCAAAATATCAATAGAATTCACTTGGAATTCTGGAGAAGTTCGCAATTATATAATGAACTGTGAATCGCTTGATCGATTTCATAAATTGGAAATCTTTTTCAGCATTAAATGGAGAATGAGATAGAAACATGTATGAGACAGAAGCTAAGGTTGAAATATTCAAGAAAACTTCTTTATTTAGGAATGATTCATACATATTTAGAAATGTCTTCCTAAGTTTGCATAAAAGCTTCCTAAATGGTTAGAAAGACTTCCTAAATGTTTAGAAAGATTTGCTAAAATGTTAGAAAATTTTCAAAATTATTAAAAAAGCTTCTTAGTCTTCTTAGATTTTTAAGAGATTTTCATTGACTATTATAAGACATTCATATATTCTTTAAAAAATATTTTAAATGTTTAACGGAAGGTATTCCTAAATGTGTATGACGGCTTCCTAAATTTGAGTGGATGTATAACAGACACAAAAGTTTTAATTACACATTTTAAGATAAATTACTTTACCATTTAAGAACTTACTAAACATTCAAGTAAGAGAACATAAAACTATTTTTAGTTTTCATATTGTGTCGACATATATGACCAAATTTGAGTTTTTATATAAATGGACACAAAAGTTATCATTTATACGTTTTAAGAAATTCTTCGTAAGTGTGTAGGATAGCTTCCTAACTTTGAGCTTTTGTATAAATTTATGCACACAAATTCTCACTTATACTTTTTAGGAAGACCTTCCAAAATATGTAAGATGGCTTCCAAATTTTAAATTATTGTATAAATATACATAAAAATTCTCATTTATACGTTTTAGAAAGACATTCCTAAACGTGTAGGACCTTCTTCATTGAAGAGCAAATCAAAAAGCATTAGCTTAGATGGGTGCAAGAAGAATGGCTCTTAAACACATTGAAGCTTTTGTTATAACTTGCATTGATCCTCAAACCCTTGTAGCTCCAACTGTTTCATCTACTCCTGCTATGTTGGCACAAGTGATAGAGAGAGCTAGCATACAAGAAGCTGGCCACTTGAGATGCTAGGTTAATCTCGGTGTCACTCACCATGAAAGAAAACAAGGATCTATTAAATTTCTTTATTGTCGTATGCTCTAAATTGTCTCATAAAATTTTCTCACAAGTAACACAATCAGGACATGAAATGAACATCTTAACCATTAAAAAAAAATTTCTAGAAGGCAACAGAATGATACACCCACGACCGCTAAAGATTCATGACATTCAAGTCGGTCCCTTGGATGTCATTCATCAAACGGAAGCAACAAATTTTTTTATTTATATGATATAGGAAAGCCTTCCAAAATGTGTACAAACGCTTCATAAATTTGAGTTGCTGAATTTTTTGTAGATATTTAGTAAAGTGTTTTATAAATGTGTACAAACACTTCATTTATACGTGTTAGAAAAGTCTTCTTAAATGTGTATAATGGCTTTGTAAATTTGAGTTGCTGTTTAAATAGACACAAAAGTTTGCATTTATACGTGTTAGGAAAACCTTCTTAAATGCATATAGCGGCTTCCTAAAGTTCACATTACACGTTTTATGATGAATTATTTGACCATTTAAAAACTTTATAAACATTCAAATAAACATAAAAAGTTTTTTTTTTTAGTTTTCACTTTGTGTTGACATATCTGAGAACATTTGAGTTGTTGTATGAATAGACACAAAAGTTTGCATTTATACATGTTAGTAAAGTCTTCCTAAATGTGTATAACGACATCCTAAATTTGAGTTGTTTAAATAGTACACAAAAATTTGCATTTATACGTGTTAGGAAAGCCTTCCTAAATGTGTATAACGACATCATAAATTTGAGTTGTTGTTTAAATAGTACACAAAAAATTTCATTTATAAGTGTTAGGAAAACCTTCCTAAATGTTTTAAAGATTTCTATATGTTTAGGAAGGGCTTCCGAGATATTATTTTATTTATTTTTAGTTTGTCATCACTTGTTTGTCTTTCTAAGAATAAAACAAAAAACAAAGAAGACTTCCTAAATGTGTAGAAAGGGTTTCCTAATCACTCTATCAAAAGTTCTCATTTAATTGTTTTACGAAGACCTTCCTTTGTTTTAAGAAGACTTTTCTAAATGAGTAGAAGAGTTTCTTAAAGAGTTGAATTGCCGTATAAATAGACAAAGAAACTTGTGTCAATTACAAACTTACAACCTTCTTTTTCTTTGTTAAAACAACTAACATTAATTTTAGATTTTGTTAGGAGACGAGGCTGAATAAGTAAATCTGGTACAAGTCAAATTTGAGGTTAAAGAATATGAGAACAATGATTCCTCTATCTCTGTATCGATAATGTCATCTAATTATTTTAGATGAAAAGAAAGATCTTCCATTAATTTATAAGTTTCCATCACAATCATTGTTACCTCTTGGCCTGCAAATGGCTGATTATAATCGGTCAGATATCTCTTATTGTAGGAATCATTCCTAAATTAAGAAACTTGCTTGAATATTCATTCAGGAAGGTCTTCCTATAACGATTTATGTATGTGAATTTGTTCACAAGTACAACAAATAGTACATTAAATTACATCATTAGGATTAGTAAGCTTCATTAGAAAATTCTAGGAGTGACATGCGTTCTTCCTCTGAATTTGGTAAAACACATGCTCATAAGAAAGGCCTGCTCCCGTTGAACACACACGATCCGTTGTTACTCTTTGGTGTTGGCAGCTTCTGAGAATCATAGCTTTAGAATCTTCTCCAGAACTAGTCTCTTCAGCTTCTATATAGTCATTCTTCCCATGATGAGTTTCTTCGGCTTCTATAGAGTCATTCTTCCCATGATGAGTTATGAGAAAATGGCGAGATCAGAGAAAACTTTCACCTAAAATGAGACATGGCTAATCACTAGTAATCAAACAAAGTTACAAGAGAGAAACTAGTAACCTCTCTACTATTGAGCGATTTGCTCTTTGGGGACTTTAGAGGCTTTGCGATAGGAGCAGCAGAACCATTTGATGCCACCACTTTCCCATCTTTTTTCTTCTTCACCAAAACAGATGCAATCTTCTTAACACCAGAGGTCTTCTCATGCTTGACCTTTCCTTGCACTTTTTCTCTTCTCATCTATTTTGAAGTACCAACCAATTGTTCAATCAATGTATCCTAGAAAATTGTAATGTCAGTAACGAGGATTTGTGTAAAGGGAAAAGCAAAATAGTTACCAACTTCAAAACTGAAAATCGGTTCGTTGTCGATCTCTGCGACATCTTTGATCTCTGTCGTCGTCTTCGATCTCCGCCGTTGTCTGCGATCTCCGTCATCTTCTTTGATCTCCATTCTCTGTCGTCGATCTCTGCGTCATCTTCGATCTCTGCCGTCGTCTTCGATCTCTGTCGTCGTCTGCAATCTCCGTCATCGTCTTTAATCTTCGTTCTCTGTCCCTCGTCTTCGTCCTTATCTTCTATTCGTTTTTTCATTTAATTTTAGAAAGGTACAATCGTCTTTACCTCCTACTACAAATACTATAGCTGACCATTAATATTTTTGGGGCTAAATTTGAACATAAAACTTCTTTTGGTGTCATTCTAAATAATTTTTCATTAAAAAAAAGAACAAAAGTTCAAAAACAAACTCTGTTATAGCGAATATTTTACATCTACGTATCATTTACCTAACTACCTCCCCCATATTTTACATTTACGTACCATTTACCTAACTACCCCCCAACGTAATAATATTTACATACATATATATATTTTTTTGACAATTTACATACATATATATACGGGTCTTTAGGTTTATTATCTAACTCCTTCGCATCATATTTATCATGAATAATTATATAATTATGAAAGTTTATGTTCGTTGGATTCAAAAACTTTACATATATGCTATTTTTAATATAATATATATCTATCTTTGATGTAAAATTTAACATATCTTATTATATAAAGTAGGATGCATCAAAGTTAGTTTTTAACATGATCGCAACACGTGTCAAGTTAAACGATATGATTTTGACACGTGTCATAATTAAAAATATATTCCTAAATAAGAAACTAAAATAAATAAAAAATTAAGAAAAAAATATATTTTTCCCTTTTCAAGAAGGAAAAAATTAAATTAAATTAACTTCAAAGTAGAAAAATATACAAAAATATACAATCAAATATTAATTCTTTTAAAAAAATCTTATTATATAAAGTTTTATGCATCAAAGTTATTAATTAACATTATCGCGATTTTGACATGTGTTTAAAAATTCAACCAAATAGATTTTAACATAATACTTAAATAAATCTAAAAATTAGTTTTAAAAACAAAAAAAGAAACCAATTATATTTTATATTTTTCAATTAGATTAAGAAAATTGTTTAATCGATTACTGATAATAAAAGGAAATATGAAAATTAAAAAAGTTAATAAATTTTTTTATGTTTTTCATTTAGATTAAGGAAATTTTATGATCAATTACTAATAATAAAAGGAAAAGAATAACAAATCAAAAAGCCAAATAAGAAAATTAATAAAAAAGATAAATTAGATTAAGGAACTTTAAAAATCGATTGCTAATCCTAAAAGGAAAAGAACTATTATTAGTCACTTCTACATAATAAGTCTATCGATCAAATTTTGATATTATCGAGTAGATTTTGTTTGATAATGTAAAACTTTTATTTGTATTTCTCACAACAAAATAAAATATTTATTTTGTTATATTAAAATCCTATCTGGAAATTGTAACAAAAAAAATATATTAATAAATTTTATATTTCTTTTTAATTTTATTTTTTTGCACAAGTGATCGGATTTTATTTTCAAATAATGTTTTACAGGTTTAAAATATTTTATTTGAAACCCGCATATATGCGGATCCCATTCTAGTCTCTTATTATATAAAGTTGAATGCGTCAAAGTTACTAATTAACATGATCATGACACGTGTCAAGTTAATCGATAAGATTTCGACACGTGTTAAAAAAATTCGACCAATTAGATTTTAACATAATGTTTACTTAAATCTAAAAATTAATTTTAAAAATAAAAAAGGAAAATAAGTTTCTTTTTCGATTACTAATACAAAAAGGAAAATAAAAAAATGAAAAGGTAAATAAAAGACTCATCAAAGTTAATAATTAAAATGATCGTGACACGTGTCAAGTTAATCGATTAATAATACAAAAAGGAAAATAAAAAAATCGGAAAGGTAAATAAGAAAATTAAGAAAAAGGAAAATACGTTTTTTTATGTTTAGTTTTTTTTTTCTATTGCTAATACCAAAAGAAATATAAAAAATCGAAAAGGTAAATAAGAAATTAAGAGAAAGAAAAATAAGTTTATGTTTTTATTTAAATTAAGAAAATTGTATGATCAATTACTAATACTAAAAGGAAATTCTAGATGCTAATGATATGACATTAGACGATGATGAGATCAATGAGAAGGAGGATATTAAGAATCATGTAGAGAGCCTTTTGATGCGAGTTTTAAGAATTAAAAAGCATAACTTCTCTAGAGAGCAGAGAGATCATATAATGGAGATGGATGTGAAGAGAAATAGAGACTTTATTTGATGGTAAGATCGTTAACATATTCGAATGACTCAAATTAAACACCCAAGGTTTTAACGCAGCGGAACAGAAAAAGATAGTTGATAAAATGTGTGAACTATATGAGAAGTAGGGTTAATGTTGCTTAGGATCCGCAACACATTCTGTGTTTTAAATATTTTAATTGAAAAAATGAGAATTAAAATAAAGAAATAGCTTTTATCAGTTTATGTTTCGATTTGTGTTTTTCTTATATATTTTTTAGTAGTGATTAGATTATGCTTTCTACTTTCTTAAAAAACTATATTAACGGGTTTTAAATTTTTTTTTTTTTAATTTTGTTATTAATTTAAGTTTTTTTTTCAATTACTAATATAAAAAGAAAAATATTCGATTATTCATTGTAAAGTTTCTTTACAGATTATTCGATTTTGTTTTTAACTTATTTTTAAGGGTTTAAAATATTTTATTAAAACCCGCATATATGCGGATCCTATTCTAGTTTTTTTATAAAATAGATGCAGAATTTAGTATCACTTAAAAAAGGATAGAGTAGTGGAAATAGTCAATCCATCAACTATCATACCTCCATATTATTTTAGAAATTATGTTTCGATTCAAAATCAATTAATAATGAATAAATTAATTCATGTTCATCATATGTTAATGTTAGATTTATCTTCACTTACAATGTAAACATTATAACATTCCAAAAAATTCAGTTTTGACATATTTATATAGTTATATCATCAAAGTTAAATTGTATTTGATTTATGTTGGGAATAGTAAAAGTAAACTTTTCGTCAACCACCTAATTTTGTTATTAATCTACCATTTTTTTACAATTAGAAGCGAACAAAAAGGGACATGCCAATGTTTTAAGTCTTACCTAACTTAGTTCTTACGTCTCTTTTGCATGTTTAAGTAGCTCGTACCACATTATACAATTGTCGTGATAATTTTTTTTAAATGAATAATTCTTTTATATATAATTAGATCAATCATTGGACCAAAATCTTTACCAGCTAACCAAATGTCAAAGGAATCAATCAACCTCGAAGACACTTCCAGCTATACAACAAACTCGAAGCAAAAAGCTCTTCGTCTCGGTTCCTAGTACTTCTTAGTGGTCGGGAGCAAAGCCAATTGAATGAATTTCAGGGTTTTGACCATCAATTTGAAGAGGAGTTGATTTTAAACATTACTTTGAACTCTAATGTGGGTACAAACAATAGAGGACGGACAAGAGGTAGTAACTTTTGGTTTTTTTTTTGTGTTTTGGGTTCAAATCTTGTTTGAGACAGAAAGTTAATCTTTAAATCGGATTATCTAAAAACTGATTCCGGGTCGAAGGCCTAAACTCCTTACGGTTTTCAAAAAAAAAAGAGAGAAAAAATTAACTCGGGGTTTGGATGATTCTTGAAGACATGATTATACACGACTTGGAGATAATTGTTGGAGCGAAAGCATAATGGCAAAAAAAAAGGGAAGATCCATGAATGGCCCTTATGTACCATTTTGTGTCAAGGTTATGATACTAATGGTTATATACTTGATTACTGACAGTTACTACCGATGTGGGATTAATAAAAGAACAGATCAAATAACTAAAACTTAAATCAAATCGCAAATTATATCTTCACGGGTCTTTAGTGGGCTAGTGGGGGCCGAAACAAGCCCATTCGCTATGAGAAAGGGCAGCCATTCCGAATCTCTCCCGGAAATCTCTCAAACCGCCGTGGAATCGTTCCGTCGTCTACGGTGGTCTCTTCTCTAGAGCTGATGGAATCTCACGGAAGCCCTTCGATCTCCGCCGCAAATGGAGCCCAGATCATTCATCTCCTCCTCCGAAGACTTCCGCTTCTTCTCCGATCGTACGGTTCAAGAACCGAGACCGTTGGGGACCGTCGCGTCGGAGCTAAACAAACTCCGTCGGATTACGCCTAGTATTGTCTCCGAATTGTTGAAGGTAGAAAATGACGCTACGATTGCAACGAAATTCTTTCACTGGGTCATAGACATGATTTCGCTGCTTACAATGCTTCTGCGTATTGCCTTAATCGGACCGGAAATTTTCGTGACGGCGATCAGTTGCCGGAGCTGATGGAATCTCCGGGAAGAGACTCCGTCGGGGAAACAATTCGAAATTCTGATTAGAATGCGTTGGGATAAGAAGAAGGGTTTAAGGGTTTATTACGCTTATGTAGTTATGTTTGTTGCAGATTATTAGTTGAATCGAACGTGAACAGAAACGCGATCAAGCTTGATCGAAGATGGAGTCAAGCTTGAGAAAGAAGAAATGTGAACGAAGAAGAAATGTGAACGAAGAAGAAGAAGATGAATATATTGGGAATTTTCTGTTGTGTTGACATAATGCCTGAAACAAAGTACAATACAGTGTATGTACAATTGATTCTCTAACCCGGACCAAACCGGTTCTATGCTATTTACACCTAAACCACATAAACCGAAATACATAAATCTGATACAGATACTTATGTATAATCTAATGTACATTAGGGTACTCTCACAAAGTACAATGTAAAGAAACACATTTGTTTCTAAAGAATCCAATGAAATATAAAACAAATAAAAATTTTGTTGTTCAAAGTTGAAGCCTATAAAGTGATTTTTAACTTCCCCATCTTTGTGTAGTTGGAAGTAATGGAGCAATGAAGAAGCCACCGGAATTGCAGTAAGTATCTCTCTGTCATTGGCGTTTTACGTGCGAAGGTGGGTTTTAGGAAGATGAGAGTGGCTTGTCTCCCACGTAAACATCTTCTCTTTCGAAAAATCCTAACATGCATCGCTCCTAAATCTAATCTTCTCCTCTGATATTGATACTGTTAAAACGCTTCCGCACTTACTATCCTCTTATTATCATTCTCCTAAATTTTGTTTCCCCCGTAGATAAAATCTTTGATGGATTTGACCTTTATGTTTGTCTTTAATTAGGCTTAGATGAAACTGTGCTACTCGCAACGATAAAGCAAAAATACGAAATCTGAATCTAGAAGTCTCATTTTCTTTTTACCAATAATTTTCAGTAATGGACGCTACACCGCTAGAGATTTTGAGATTCATGTGAAAAGAGGATTGTTCTCGCGAAGCACATAGTGACACGTAAGTATATATATACATATCAGGTTCGTTTCCATCTATGATATAATTTTCCACCATGTCTCACGTTATGAATAATCAATTTCCCGAATTTCCAAGAACTTCAATGTTTTTGATCGATTCACATCAAATAGCTTAGCTTTTCTCTGGTTTGTAACGCCTAATGGAAAAAAAAAATGTTGACAAGAAGATGCAGTTTTAAACAAAAGTTTGTGATTCTAGAAAACAAAAACATATCAAAGATTATATGCTTCTTCATGACTGTTGGTTTAACAACCATTGTAGGAAGCCAATGAACTGGATCATGTCAGGTTTTGAAGATACAAAGTAAGCTCAAACATGTTCTATGTGTCAATTATAGTAAGTCAAATTCAATTATGATGAAGCTTTGATATTGTCGGGGGAGGAGCACCAGAGTTTTCATCGGAAAATCTAAGAATCTGCTTGTATCTCCTTGAACCTTCTTGTATCTTCTTGTATATGCCATTACTTTGGATAACCTTCATTTGATTTGGCCAAATCATTTAAATTATACCCACCAATGATTATATTTCTCTTGGAAATCCCCCCTAATCTCTGTTTTTTTTCCTTTTCCTCAAGTGTTATTGGAATTTGATCTAGAGAATTTACATACCATTAGTGATTGTTGGCTGGTCTCTCGAGCACTCAGGTATAGCCAATTTTCGATCCGGCGAAATGTTTAGAAGGTAAATGGCTTCAAAACACTGAATAATGTGAATTTATGCATTCTATAGTATTTGAGTAATCGTAATGATGTGTTGCGTTTTTAAAGCTTTTTAACTAACGTTTTCACCCTGTTTTTATGTCCATTATCGAGTTAAAGTTTGTTTTATAGTCTTTTAGTCTCTATCGAATCATTTCAGGTCTCGGAGTGCGAATGAAGAAAATCAAGTCATTTGGAGGTTGTTTGAAGTCGATTGTACAAGTGGAGCAAAAGTTACATTAATCTTGGTGAAAACATGTAATGTTGAATCTGCTGGAAATCCCCATCGATATCCTCATCGGTCTCGCCAGTTCCAAAAGTGATCGATGGAAGAAACCAGATTCCACAACCATGCATCATCATCTGCTGAAATTTCCTGAAAATCCTCACCACACATCTCCATCCGCCAGATCAGTTTTCAAGCACCCGATTGCAGAAACCAGATCATAACGCCCAGATTTTACCATATTATAGACAAATTTCCTTTTTCGACCTCGATGGCTAAAAACTCGATCCAGAATGGTCTAAGACCTATTTATTCTTATTTTCAACCATTGTGGAGGCTGTGCTTTCTTTTTTAATTGAGACTTTTGGTTTTATCAATATTTCTTGAGAAGATTTATGAAGCCCTTTGGATTTATTATCTATTTATTATGAATTTCTTTTCATCTCTTTGCTTGTTCTCTGCTTTCATGTTTGAGTAGTTCTAAGGAATTCATGAATCACTGAGTCATATTTAAATAGGGATTTATGCGTTCTTCATCTACTATTGATCTTATTGATGAAACTTGATTAGCTACCTAGTTTATGATCTTAGGTTATTTAACTCATCAAAAGTGTTTGTTTAAAAGCCTGAAAGAACATATATGAGCAAAATGTCCTTAACCAACGAAAGCTGATGTTAAGATGCTTTGTGAACATATCGAACTTGCGCATAATGCTTGTTTAGAATTTTAAATTCAAACGACAGTTTAAAATCTTAGGTTTCTAGACATAGTATTTGATTCCACGATAGTTGATTGATTATACAATTGTGTTTGAGTTCAAGACTTGCGGTTATTTTGTTTTATGAATAATTGTCTGCTTTGTGATCTCTGAATTCCTGCGAATTTTCCATTCACCTAACACTTTGTTTTATTGTTTTCACATCGTTATTAGTTATTTTCGTTGCATATTTGCAAACAAAACCATATTTTCGTTTTAGCTCTACTTTATTCTCGCAGATTTTTAGTGTAACATTGGTTTTTGTGGATTTGATCCCTTCTATGCTATAGTGATTGTTTGTGCATTTGTAGTTACTTTTAAGAGTTAAAACTTGAGTATATCACGTAACCTTATTGAATGCATAATTTAAGAATAATTCCTCTCAAGGGTTTTAAAGGTATTATTAGCGAGCTTGAATCAAAACACTAAAAAAAAAATGAATATTGTTACAATTTTTTATGTCACAATATATAAATATTTCGTCACCAAATTTATATTGTGACGAAAATGTCACAACTTATAAAAAGTCACAATAAAATCATCACAAAAACGTTACAACATTTTGTGATGTCTAACAATAGTAACAATCCGTCACTACTTGTGACTATATTTAAAAAATCGTAAATTGATAAAGTTCATGACCAAAAATAATGTCACCATTAAGTCACAAATTGTGACAAAAATTTGTCATATATTTGTCACGAGTTATTACTATATTTAAGTCGTTAAAAAATTATGACCACAATAATGTCACCGATCCCGTCATAATTTTTGATTTTATAGTCATAAAATTATCACTGTTTGGTTCATATTAGGGACAATTTGATTCTTAATAAAATTGACATAAATGGTTACAAAATTAAAAATATCAAAAAAACTATTAAAATTTAGTTACTAAATATTTATAATTAATTGTAATCAAGTTTTTTTAAGAAATAATAAATTATATAATAAAACACTAAAATAAAATATAATAAATAATCTATAATATTACTTAACAAACTAACATCCAAATCCAAAACAAAGTTAATACATAAACATAATTTAAACAAAATAAAACTAAACAATACTAAAATTACTATAAATAAATAGAAACTAATATTACTAGATTAGCTAGTAGAGGTGGACGGTGGACGGTGGACGGTGGACGGTGAATGGTTTTGGTGGTATACTTACAAAAGACTGCAACATTTTTTCAGATTTTCTTCACGGTCTTGGTGGTACACTTGCAAAAGACTCCAACATTTTTCCATAGCTTCAACTCTTTTTGCAATTTCCAGATTTTCTTCAAGGCTTAGTTTTTAGTTCAGTTTCCAACTCTTGGAGGCGATTTGTTATCATCTCCACTTCTTCAGATGGTTGTGGTTAACTTGGAGAAGCATCAATAGATGGTAAATCTTCACTTAATGCTTCAAGTCCAAAGATATAGCCTTGTTTAGAAGATCCAGCAACATCAGCAGCCGCCTAAAAAGAAAGACCAAAAACATGAGAAAAAACAGAAGCGGTCATAGAACATTCAAATCACAGTTTAACGTATAGAAAATCCTCTCTGTTTTTTTAGCACTAACAATATGTGACTAAGACTCGATCTCAGTTTTTTCCAGAACGTAAAACAATACGTGACTCTAAACATTTAAATCACAGTTTAACGTATTGTTTTACATTCACTCTAGAACGTAACACAATACGTGACTGTGACCTCTAAATCCTAAAGCAGTATAAAGTTTAAAGAGAGCAATTTCATCTGTAAATCACTATTTCAGAGGGTAACAATACGGTTTAAAAAGGGCAATTTCATCTGTAACAGATTCACGAAAACAAAGATGCTAAAAATCTAGAATTATGCAAAAATATCTTTCAATGAGACCTCAGAAATAAGACAAACCAATCGCTCTAATAAAAGGGAAGTGACGAAAGAACAGTTTTTGATAGGAAGTGGAGGAGATGGCTAAATATTTACAACACTTTTTAGGGCTTTCCAATGAGTGGAAAAAATTTTGGCAAAAAAATAAAGCGGCTAAATTGTTCTATTAAATTTAAGGCGGCATAATAAAAATTTAAGGCGGTATAATAAAAATTAATAACATTTTGGCAACTCATTATATTAAATTAATAACATTACGTCACACGTTCATACGTGAAAAACTTGTTGGGATAATTTTCCGTTCCTTTGAGCAACCGTTCTCTTGTCCTGATATTGAGGATCCTCGGTGCTCAGCGCTGCCTGGAATGCAAGACATGACGCATGAAACATGTAAACCTTGAGAAAATGACATGAAAACTACACAGTAGTTTAGATTAAGGCACCAAAGTTTCGTAATTACCTAACTATTATTCTATCATACGGGTTATCTTCATCAATGAATCCATAGTTCAGAAGCAATTTTGCATTAGGTTGTGGCCCACACCTTAAAAAAGGATGAAACGCAAAAGTAAAAAAAAATAAATCAGAACGAAAAAGCTAGTGGCCGGAAGCAATTTGGCACACAGACGACTAGGCAACAGCAGTAAGCATTGCCTTACAGTTGGAACAGTAGGCCAACAAGGGAGGACCAAGAGGAACCAAAGCAAACCGACGACCCAAACTGACATTCTGAGTATAGGAAGGAGCATCGAAAATCTAAATTAGGAGAAGCAACAAGCAAGGCCTGACTAGTTGCTTAGGTGATTAGCCGCAATCTAAACTGTAGATTTTGCTATAGAGTAACAGAGGTAATACCATATTTTAAAAATTAACATTATGTATTCTTTCAAACACGAGCTAGACATATGAATTGTGAAGAGGAAGTCTAAAAAGAATAAAAAAAAATATTTGTGAATGCACCACACATGATTGAATGGCAACAAATGCCTATTTGAAAATCTCAAATGTAAAAGCTTCAGTTGGTATGTCAAATGGGTATTGCTGCAACACAAAAATCACTTGATGTAAGTCGGCAGCCGCTGTTAGCATTCAATATGCTAAAATAAGCAAACAAAAAAAAAGGAAAGCGGGAGTCTTAGGTAGCAAATAGTTTAGTCAAACACCTGAAACAAAGATCCAACCATAAACCACACGGTGTTAAGCTCCTTGTATTCTCTTTTGATCCCCTCGGCCCTCTCAAAAATTTCAGCTTGTACCATGTTAAAGAAGATCAGCACTAAGAATTGACCATGATAAAAAAGAAAAAAAACATTCTTAAAAAAGAAGATCTAACTTGATTTTACAGTAATAGAAGATCAAATCATAACTATATGTGTTGACATTTTCAAAATATAAACTAAATTTATTATATCAACCAACTCATGAAAACAATTTTTTTTTTGTCAACAGCCTCATAAAAACAGTTGTTGTTATTTAGATCGAATTCATGTTGAACTTTTTTCTCTCGAACAAATCAATCTCATGGGTGAAACTCTCCTCCATCTTCGTAATAAAACGTTTTGTTTAGATCAAATCCATGTTGAACTTTTTTTCTTTTGCCATGTTTCTTGAACAACTTGTACTTCTTCCCCTTTTTGAACTTTTTCCAACTCGAGCGGCTGTGGTTTCATTTTTTCTATGAACATGAAATAAAAAAAGTTATGGATCACATATAAAACTGTTTTATCATTTACGCCCTTCAACAAAAAAAGTGTTTTATCATTTATAATTTAAAGAACATAAATTATAATTTATTATAAAAAAAAATATTAAAATAAATATGAAAACACTTTTTAGAATATAATTAATTATTGAATCACATATAAAAACGTTTTTTAACTATAAAAATGATTGTAAATGTTTTTAACACACAATCAAACACTATTTAACATACAATTAAAAACATATAAACATATAAACATGTATCAATACATGAAATAAACATATAAGTGAAGAACATGCTTTCTATATATGGATTATTGAAATATATTTTTGAGCTTCATTATGCCGGAAAAATTGATCTTAAAGTCGTGGTCTTCAAATGTGATTGGTATGATTCAACCATTGGAAAATGTATATGAATAAACAAGTAAGGGATTATCGATATAAATGCTAAAGGGAATTATGAAAGATACGTTCCTTTTATGTTGCCTTCACAAGCAGATCAAGTATGTTATGTTTCATATCCACGGATGACTCATCCGAAAAAAGATCAACACTGGAAAGCAACAATTATGATACAACAAAAGGGAAAAGTATTGGTCAACCAAAATTTGGATTTCACTGCAATGCAACATGAAAATGATGATTCTATTGTTCAAACTGATTCATTGCAGGCCGAGACACTAACATATCTACATGGCCAAGCAGAAGATCTTGATGATCCAGAAATAGTAGCAAAAATTGGATCAGACACTGAAGATGGAAATTCTGATATCGAATTATCTAGTGACGAATATGAATAATATTTATTTTATTTTATTATGTCATTTATACTTTTTTCAGTTATTATGTATTTTTGGTTTTTTCACAATTGAAGTTATTCTTTTTTTTTAATTCACAATCTGGTAACAACTATGTCACAATCTATGACCAAACACAAAAGTCACTAAAACGGTGACAAATTATGATGTCATACTTACAAAACATTTGTAACTGTAAGTGACTTAAGTTTAGTCACAAAAATCGTATTATTTAGTTACTAGATTTGGTCGCAAATCCGAACAATATTTGTGACTATATATTTTATAACAATTACGTCACGATTAGTGACATAAGTTTGTTACCTTCAATTCTATCACAATATTATGACGAAATAGTAACACTTTTATGACTAAATAATTTTGTCACATTTTTGTATGTAAATCGTCACAATATTATGACAAAACAATTAGATACAATTTTTTTGTAACAATATTCACTTTTTTGTAGTGAAAAAGGCACCAAAGAGTTTCATCACTGGCCACTTGTTGTGAACCAAGGTTGCTTGAGCCCTACGTTGAATGTCATAGCAATTGAGGTTTTCTAAAAGTTTAGTTGTAATGTATGAATGATATTTCTAGATGACATCTTTCATAATTTTAACCATTTACTCAGATACCTAACGTCTGGAAAACATATAATTTTACATCTCATTGATAGTTAGTCTTACAGAGGCATCACAACAAAAATATCATACTAGAATAGTGGACAAATGATAATATGTTGTAGCAGTGGGTTTGCATTATTCGACGGGTTACAACATTTATAACTCATGTGTTTAAGCGAATTCATCATGACATATTGACATGCATCATCATAGTTAGGTGATTGGTACAATCGTTGGTGCCAAAGTAACCCGACTGCAAAGTCAACCAAATCTCAACAAGGAAGGAAGCAACTTTTTATAATCTAACATGTAACTAAACTTTGGAAATGCTTTCTATGCGTACTACCGCATTTGTCATATAAATTTTTTAGTAAGAGCTTAAACTAGCTTAACAAACAAAAAGGGGAAACAAACAAACAAATATGACCTAAAATTAGCGTGTACACGCAGTAGTATTTACATTACATCACCGTTAATGTATCTAACAATTTAATTAAATTTGTAATTTCTGCAAAAATCATGGGGTTGATGTTTATTGAGTTTGTTTTTTTTTTTATTGATAAGCAACCACAATGTTATTGAAGTACATTTTCTTGATTGATAACCTGCTGCAATGTTATTGGAATCTACTTCCTCGATGGGTAAGCAACTGCAATGTTATCGAAGTATGCTTTCTCGATGGATAAGCAGCTACAACTTTGAATGAGTCTCCTTTCTCTGTGGGTAAGCAGCTACAAATTCATTGGAGCATGCTTTCTCGATGGGAAAAAAAGCAAAATTCTTTGTAAGATTATGCTCCCTATATAGGTAAGCATGTAAGAATTCGTTGGAGCATGCTTCCATAGTGGATAAGCAGCTACAACTTTTTATAATTCTGCCTCCTCATGGGGCAGGCAGCTACTAAATTGTTGGAATGTTCATTTACATGTAAGCAGATAGCAACATGTAAGAATATGCTCCTTTTTGAATAAGCAGCTACTAAATTGTTGGAATGTTTTTCCTTCATATGGAAGCATACACCATTACCAACGTGTATGAGTCTGCTTACTCTTTGGGTAAGTTACTACTAATTTGTTGGAGCATGCTTTTTTTGATGGATAAGTAACTACATTTTTGTATGAGTGATATCTCTTCGGATAAGCACCTGCTAATTTGTTGGAGCATGCTTTATAAATGGGCACAACTTCAAGAAATTTACAATGCCATATTAATTATACTTCAAGTCTACAACAACCGCGTGGCGTCGACAAATCCATTTTCTCCCAAGACGTTGCATTCTAAAATTGATATCGTGATTTAGATAGGTAATTCAATGTGAAGTGGTTGGAGAGTAAACATCCAACTACTCATTTTGCCCTACTATTTTTTTAGAATGAGAAAAAGTGTGTTTGATCAAATATTCATAGATCATACTAAAAAAGGAAAAATTTATTTAATATTATATGTTATATAACTAGTTACATCAATTTTAATATATAAATATAATCAAAAAACATAAAACTTGAATAATTTCGGCGGCAGCAAACAAATTTATAGCTGCTTATCCATATAAAGGAACATTCCAACAATTTTCTATGAGTGATTCATCTTTGGATAAGCATCTACTAATTTGTTGGAGCATACTTCGTAATTAGGCACAACTTCAAAAAAAATACTTATAACTTCAAGTGTGCAACAACCACGTGGCCAATTAATCTATTTTCATCCAAGACGTTGCATTTTAAAATTAATATCATGATTTAGATTGGTAATTCAATGTGAAGTATTGAAGTGGTTGGAGAGTAAACATCCAACTCTGTTAGCAAATTACTCATTTTGCCTTACTCTTTTTTTTTAGAATGAGGAAGCGTGTGTTTGATCAAATATTCATAGATCATACTAAAAAAGAAAATATTTATTTAATATTATATGTTATATAATTAGTTACATCTATTTTAATATATAAATATAATTAAAAATACATAAAATTTAAATAATTTTGGCGGCAGCAAACAAAGTTATAGCTGCTTATCCATGTAAAAGAACATTCCAACAGTTTTCTATGAGTGATTCCTCTTTGAATAAGCACTTACAAATTTGTTGGAGCATTCTTCATCTATAGGCACAACTTCCAAAAATTTACATTGTCTATATCTTATATAATAAAGTAAGGTTTTTTTTCAGAGGAGCTTTGATATGCTGCCACCTGGCATTTCAAAATTTGACATGTGTCAATTACATTTAAAAAATAATTACACATAAAAATTGATATGTACTTAATTCTTTATCTCTTTATTTTGTTGTTCTTAATTTAATGATAGAGTTACAATCATCAATTCACAAATTTTATCATAAATGTATTTCAGATTAGTTATATTACAAAACAACATGTTTAAATAATTTGATATTTTATATGTTTACGATGAATAAAAAAAAATTCTCATTCACTATATAAATTATTATTCCACTTATCTTTCAAATGCTAAGAGGCTCTCTTTTTCCTCATTCGATAATAAGAAGGCGCATCAGTTTGGGGAATCATTCTCTATAATTGTACTTTATTCTGTAATTGTTGTTCTTGATTAAGGTCACAACACTTTTGATTACTTTCCGATCAGTTCATGAATATCATCAAAGGAAAGTCAATTTACCGAATACCAATTTCATTGATGCCATCATATGGTATTTGGATCTTCGGCCATCACAAATTCGGATGCAATAGCAACAATAGATGCTCAGCAGGAGGAACAAGTTTTGATTCCCCTAGGCATGTTCTTTGCTGCTTATCTCTTATCTATTATCATATCCAATTAGTATTCTTTTTTTTTTTTGTTATTGTCCCTAATTCACATTATTTTAGGAGATTTTTTAACTTTTAAGAGATGATTGTGCCATTGTTTATGCACAAAAATATATTTATTTCTTTAGGTTTTCTTTGTGGCCCAGCAAAAAATATATTCATTTATTAGCAATAAAAACCATGCATTGTTTGCTTTCATGAAATCTTTCTAGATTAATAGATAACTCCTTCATTTCATAATCCATCGAAACTCAAACCACCACCACTGTTGCAATATAGATTATACTTTCTGAGACCTTCTTTCTGTATATGCTCATGTGCTTTCTCGTAATGGTGACAGCTTTACCGCCCTAATAGGGTCAACCCTCATTCTCTATAGATATAATTAGTCTGCTAATTTTTTAATATAATTTATTTTTAAAATGCATGGTATTTACAACTTTAAAACTAATATTTACCTACAAACATTTAACTAACAAATATAATAAAATAGATTGTAAAATTGAAAGTTAAAACAGTCAAAATATCACACAACCTCGCGCAATGCGCGAGCCTTCCCCTAGTTAATTATAACTTCAAGTGTGCAACAACTGTTTGGCCAATTAATCCATTTTTTTCCAATTGCATTCTAAAATTAATATCATGATTTAGATTAGCAATTCAATGTGAAGTGATTGGAGAACATCCAACTCTGTTAGCAAATTACTCATTTTGCCCTTTTTTTTAGAAGGAAGAAGAGTGTGTTTGATCAAATATTCATAGATAGATCATATTATATACATACGATCAATTATCTTAGTTAGCTAAAACAGTCTGTTAATTCAGTCAAAAAGAGAAATATAATATGCAGATTTAAAAGAGAAATAGCATAGTCATATATGATTAAAAATAGAAATATTTTACGAGATATAAATATATATGTAATTAAATAATAAAACGGTAATTAAGATACAACTAGAAATAAGAAAAAACTAAATATTTAAAAATATGTGACAAAATTTAATTAAAACCCAAATATAGGAAAGAAAAGAAAAAAAAGAACCAAATTCAGTTATTTTATAAGTTATTTTGCGTCAACGCTCTGAAACTTATTTTTTATGTTCACAAGTGATCTTATTATTTTTGTATTTTTCATTTTAAGTTTTTTTCATTCACGAATTATGAAAAATTAAATTATAAACCAAAATATATAGGGATCATAATCAAGATTAAAATAATCGTGACGTATGTGAGTGAGTAGATCTGATTTTGACATGTGTATAAACTTTTATCAATTACAAAAATACAAATATGGTAAAAAGATAAATATAATTCTAATTATAATATGATAATCAATTTGTTAAAATTATATAAGTAGTTAAATCATTATAAATAAACATAATTCGTATAGGAAAATAAAAATTCTAAATATTTGGAAATAGTAATTAATTTTAGTTACAAACAAATGAGAATAAAAATATATAATAAATGTTAGATTTCTTTTTTGATAGTTTTGTTTTGATTATTGTTTTTATGATCTTAATTTAATTTTACTTTTTTTCATGGGTGATCCGATTTTGTTTTTTATTTTTTTTTTACGGATTTAAATATATCTTATTATAAATTCGCGGATCCTATTCTAGTAACATAATACAAGTGGTTTAAACATCACTTATTATGAACAAATAAGAAGTAATAATTTTATCAAAGTTACTCGTTTTTAATTTGCCTACTCGTTGCTCAATCACAAACGTAAATTACAAAAATTTGAAACAAAGAGAGGCAGATGAAAGAGGATAGCAATTTCATGATAATGATATATAAAAGTGGACGGCTTTGAGCCTTTGAGGAGCTCCTGCATGCTTAGGGTTTCTTTGATGATGGAGCTTCTGACCTGCGATCTATACAATGTTGCTTGGAATGTCTTATGATTTTTCAGAACATTCTTTTCTTGAGAGGCTGACTTAGACCATAGGATTAGCAAAGCGTCGAATACTAACCCTATGATTTAGTATTCATGGAGTTAGAGAGGCTTAATTTATTTGCAAAAAAGATTTCAAGATTTGATTCGAGAAGTCACACTAACAAAACAGATTGTCCCTGCCCGAGTAGGTAAGTGGATCCACGCAGCTACCGAACAAAAAAAAACGCATGCTTTGCGACGCGATCCACAAAACCACACGGCCTTGAAATGAAGGTGTAAAAAAAATTCACAGAATTTCAAAAAAAATAAAATAATAACAATGAATTAAAAGATTGATAGAATTAGCTGAACATACATCGTGATTTAACAAAATAATGTGATTGGTATGAACTTTCTAAACCACTGGACTATCATTTGGCTTCATTTGTCTGTGTTTAATAATCAATTCAGTAAAATAAATTATACTCTTGTTTCACAAAAATGTTATTTTTAAACTTTATTTTTGTTTTACACAAAATTGTTCGGCAGCATATTGGAGAAAGCCTTATAGGTGTGTATGTTTTTCGATATTGAATGAACTGGGGATGGAAAGTACTCGACAGGTGTGCTGATACGGAGGGTGATGCCTACGTTCATGAAAAAACACGTCAAAGGGCCTCCAGGAGGAAGGTTTCTCTCCCGAATACGCTTTGACGCCCAAATCAGACATATTCAACTGAGAGTGTATATCGGAATGTGTTTGAAGGGTTTATGTGAGAAATATTGTCTACGGATCAAGATCGTGGATATTTAGTACCAATCATGTCGCTCGGGAGTGAGATGGAGCTCTTCCGTGTCGATTGATGGTTTATTAGGAATGTTTTACTAACCAGGATGGGATATCCTCGTTCGGATGGGGACGTCAAATGGAATTCTCCATAGAGTGGGAGTCATGGATGGATCCGCTGATTGTTATGACCAGCTGGTGCTGGGTGACGTGTGGCGATGGATACCTTCTGGAAGTTGTTGCGTGGTAGATGAAAAGTGTCATATATGTTGGGCCCTTTATTCTCTTTTTCTCTCACTTTGCCGACCCCTTCTATGGTTCGGAACTCTCTTGTATTTATATGATTATGCGCATCTTCCTTATTGGCGGCTCCTCTATTTCTGCCGAGCTGTCTAATAGGGGTCAGGTTTTATCCTAATAAAACTACTGCAAGTGCACAGCAAAAGCAATCGTAGTATAAGGGGTATCGAAATCCCAAGAGAAGTAAATGCTACACTAAAGTTTCTAAGTTCAGATTATGCTAAGAAGAAATAATTAAAAGTAAAAATAGAAAGCAATTAAAAGTGATGTAAGTTCAGGAGACGAAACGCTAGGTTCAGATAAATTCTCAGGTGATCTAAATTGCAAGTCTAGACAGAATGTTAGGAATTATTAAGCACTGTTCTTGAACTCGAAACACTAATGTAAAATCAACCAACTCTCGCTGCGAAGATTATCTATGCCTAAACCCTAGAATTCCAAATCT
>JAHZTW010000001.1:221794672-221816369 GCA_020283515.1 Alliaria petiolata | reverse complement strand
AATGCTGGAGGCTAAATCTTCGAATCCCTCAAAATGGCCCAAGGATGCTCATTAGGAAGACCATGGAAGGGATGCTGAGCCACCAATGTGAACTAAGCAGGCTTCAGCTCAAAGTCATTCCTTTGGAATGTAAGAGGACGGATCGCAGCTTTATTAGCATAGAACTGGTCTGGGCGGTTGTACTCGCCTAATGTTCTTCCACGTCCAGCTTCTGCAGGGGCGATTTTTATCGCTGGTTCAATGATGACGGCGCCAGCCTCATCAAGTCTCTGTCCTATGGCATTCCTTCTATTGCCTTGTACGTCGAAAAGGTTGCCCTCTGCGTCGCGTACCACAACCATAGCCTCTGCCATCGTAGTCTGCGTAAGGTGTCGATCGATGCTTGTAGTGTCGATCGATGCTGAGGTTGGGTGTCGATCGATGCTAGTTGTGTCGATCGACGCTCGGGCAGATTTGCGGTTCGTACGTTCCAAACGGCCAAGCTCTTGGTTCAGTGCGACTAGTTCCTCTTCCTTGTTGCTTCTGGTACTGGGCATGCACCTGAAACCAAAGATAAGAAACTAAATTAGTAACAAAACTAAAAACAAAACTTAGTCAAAATCCTAATACTAGATTCCGTAGGCAGCTATTACTTCCCCGGCAACGGCGCCAAAAACTTGATAGGGGTCAGGTTTTACCTTAATAAAACTACTGCAAGTTCACAGCAAAAGCAATCGTAGTATAAGAGGTATCAAAATCCCAAGAGAAGTAGATGCTACACTAAGGTTTCTAAGTTCAAATTATGCTAAGAAGAAATAATTAAAAGTAGAAACAGAAAGCAATTAAAAGTGATGTAAGTTCAGGAGACGAAACGCTAGGTTCAGGGAAATTCTCAGGTGATCTAAATTGCAGGTCTAGACAGAATGTTAGGAATTATTAAGCACTGTTCTTGAACTCGAAACACTAATGTAAAATCAACCAACTCTCGCTGCGAAGATTATCTATGCCTAAACCCTAGAATTCCAAATCTCTTTGCAAATTCAAACAATTCAGACAAGCATTAATATCAGGTTCGATTGTTCACAAAATCCTAAACCAAATCTCTTTGCGAATAGGTATTTTGCTCATCTAACATTAGTTCAGGCAATTAATAATACTCTCGCATCTATTAATCAACCTAAGATCAGATTCTAGGTCTTGAAGCTAGGATAAGCATTAAACACAAATCCAAATGAAGAACTCTAATGATTTTATCCTAACAAATTTATTCAACCTAACAATTCATTAATCACCTTTGAAAAACCCTAAACCTAACTAGCAAACTACTCAGACATGATCAATGAAACATAAATCATTATTTGAATAGAAAGCATAAAAGAAATCAATAGAAGAAAATAAAAGAGTTCCAAATCAGCTCTAAAGGAGTCTGATTTTTTTCTCCAAAAACCCTAAACTTCTATGATTCTTAAAGTATGAGATAATGTCTAACCAATGGCTTTGACAACTATATTTACAGGCCTAGGTTCACATCTTCAATTCCTTGGAAGATTAGGAAAAGTCTTGGAGATTTCCTTTTCTTCAAAATATGGAAACTTCTCGATTCTGGAAATTGGAAAACCTGGTGTCGATCGACACCATTGGTGTCGGTCGACACTCATCGTGTTACAATTCGTGACTTCATTCCACTAAGATCCAAAATGTATCCAAATCTCCAATTGTACCTGAACCTGTAAAGACTCTATATAGACTCGAAAATAGCCAAAAGACTCTATAAAAACACTTATATCATGGTCTAAAAAATGGGTCAAAACCATGATATATCAATGTCCCATCTTTTCTTGGGACCGATAAAGCTCTTTTCCGCCTACTACGCCGGATTCGTCTTACATCTTCGCCGCCGATCGGATCAGACGTGCAGTCATGCGTTTGATAGGGCCTTCTAGTTACAAGGTGTTTTGGGATTAGTTCTCGTAAAACCGGTACCAACAAAAACATGACAAGTAGCACCACTGTCAATTATCCAAGCATCAAGAGGGAGTGTAGATTGAAGAGAAGAAAAAGGTGTTGGAAGGTGAGAGAGTAATTTTCGAAACAAACACTAGAAGAAGGAAAAGGAAATGAGACAGTACCAGAAGCTGAAGATTCGGCAGCCATGAAACCATTTGCAGTTATAGATGAATGATTGACCGATGGGGAAGGGACTGCATGCTTTGGAACTTGGACATGAGTATGGAGTTGTTGAATGAGGGAATGTATCTGATCCGTATTCATCTGGCTAAGGTCCATATTCACATCATTCGTAGCAGGTGGTGGCATATAAGGCGTACCATTATTCATGACATTAGCAGCCACTGCATACGGTTGAGATTGCAGGAATCTTGGTCTTTGTCCTGAAGGAAATTGTCCCCGGGGATTAAAATTTTGTTGAGTAGGATATGTAAGCCTTTGAACAGGACGAGTAGACTGATTCCCATAGGCAGGAGGTCTATATCCAGGAGGATAGCTATAGATCTTGAAACACTTGTTGACAGTATGACCAAGTTGACCACAATGAGTACATAATGGTCTTTGACGAGGACGATAATTGTTATGTGTTGTATCATAGACTTGATTCTCATCAGACCCCTCATAGTAAGAAACTTCAAAAACAGCTAGACCAGAATTCTGGAAAACAACATTATCAGACTTTGTAGAATTCTGGCGCTCATCTTGAGTGACCATATTGAATATTTCTTCAATAGATGAAATAGGTTTAAGCATCAGAATGTGTCTCCTTGTTGATTCATACGACTCATTGAGTCTCATCATAAATTTTGTGACACGACTCCTTTGCTGAAGTGATTCACACAACACAGCTGCATTACACTCACATTTCCCTCAAATGCACACAGGTAATTCAACATAGTTTTGATATTCTTCCCAAATAGTCACCAATTCAGTATAATAGGTGCTAATATCAAGAGAACCTTGTTGCAGATTACTCAAACGCTGCTCTATTTCATAAATTCTAGGCGCATCTTCCTGATTAAACCTAGACAACAAGTTCTTCCATATACGCTCAACCGTAGACATAAACAATAGACTCTGGCCAATCATTTTAGACACAGAATTCATTAACCACGTTGCTACCATATCATTGCAACGACTCCAAGAGCCAGCATCTCTATGATCAGGAGAAGGTTTAGGGATCGTACTGTCAACAAAACCGAGTTTGTTGCGAACGTTGAGAGCCATACGGACTAAGCGACGCCAGGCGTGGAAATCAGCACCAGTAGTGAGACGATCCGAGACGAGAACAAGACCGGCATGATCGGAGCTATGCAAGAAATATGGATTGTCATATTGTGCAAGAGATTAACGCGGATAGTCAAAAGAATCAGGAGTCGGAGGTCGCAATTGCAAATTCGACGCCATAGATGAAATTGAGATGGATTTCAAGCTTCAATAGAGAGAAATTGCACCGGAATAAGAAATCGGTAACAATTAAGGATCAATGAAAGAAAACAATAACGATCGGAAGAACAACAACCGCGAAAAAAAATTGGATAATCGCAACAACGGCGAGAAGCAAGGAACGAAGGAAATTTGCAAGCAATTGATGTGTGGACAAACTCATCGGAGAACTGAATCAAGCAAATCGGAGAAGATGATCGGACGATTTGAATGAAATCGGAAAAGTTTGTTACGCGGAAAGAGTTTGTTTCTCTGATACCATAATAAACCAAAAGAGATGAAACGAGAAAATGATGATATAGAAATTGTTTTTATCCGGGGCAAAAATAAAAACTATTAGTATAATATCATATATAAATAGGGGCATCATTAGAATCTTATAGGAATTATACTAAATTTAAAAATGTCATAGGGGCAAGTGCCTCTCCCTTACTCCAGGTAGTTTCGCCTCTGAATATGTACATAGACCGTCTTATATACTATCGACTATACGCTATACACGTCAGCTATACAAGAGTATTATCTACACTAATATCATTTTTTGTTTTAAATAAAACGTTAACATTCTTTTTTTTTTTACTCTCCCAAAATACGTACCACAACTTTTAAATTTTTTTGAAACTATCACAAAACATCTCTTTAAAAAGAAACGTTGAAAAAAATTAGAACTCTCTTCCTACAATGGCAAATGATATAGGACTTATTATGGGAAGTTTAATAATTCATCTTCTTAAAATATTTTTGTGGTTCTTAATTTTCTTGCTTAAAAAAAATATTGTGGTATTTTTAAAAGATAATTTTGAAAGTACCACCTAGACCCAATTGGAAAAATCTGAACACGTAGAATTTTAGCCTATAAATAGAACAACAGATGACGAAGAGGAGAGACACAAACAAGTAGAACAAAAAAAACATAATTTGAATATTGCAGCTATGGCTCTGACTTTGCAAGGCGAGTGGATCAATGTAATTGGCTTGATTAATTAAGGATTTTATTTAAAATGTTAGTTTAAATTCTCACAAATTCATAATTTTGCACGATTATTTGTAAGTTAGCTATGTATTCGTCCTGAAAAAGGGATATTCATGGTTTCTGAATCAAGTAAAGAGTATTAATATTTTATTATTCGTACATAAAAATCAAAAATATTGGCAGTTTAGGTTAACGACCAACCATGTCATGTATTCTTCGAATAATTAACCGACTCATAAATATGCTTTTTAATTGTCATAAATCATATCATCATCATCATGGTTTTGATTTATCAGGTGAAGCAGAGAGGAAGACAAGGGCCTGGAAAAAGAAGCTCACACGGCATAGCTGTGATCGGAGACAAGCTCTACTCTTTCGGCGGCGAGAATCCGGCAAACAGTTCCATCGACAAAGACCTTTACGTCTTTGACTTCAACACTCATACTTGGTCAATCGCTCCTGCCAACGGAGACGTCCCTAACGTCAAAGCCTTAGGCACCCGCATGGTGGCCGTGGGAACTAAGCTCTATCTATTCGGAGGCCGCGATGAGAACAAACGGTTCGACGACTTTTACTCGTACGACCCGGTGAAAAAGGAGTGGAAGTTCCTGACGAAGCTCGATGAAGAAGGAGGATCCGAGGCTCGTACTTACCACTCGATGGCCTCGGATGAAAACCACGTCTATATGTTCGGTGGGGTGAGCAAAGGAGGGACGATGCAAACTCCCTACCGGTTCAGGACGATCGAGGCGTATAACATTGCTGATGGGAAATGGGTTCAGCTACCGGATCCTGGAGAGAAGTTCGAGAGAAGAGGAGGAGCCGGATTCCTTGTGGTGCAAGGAAAGATTTGGGTGGTTTACGGGTTTGCGACTTCGCCTGATCCAAGTGGAAAAAATGACTATGAGTCTGATGCTGTGCAATGCTTTGATCCCGCTACTCAGAAATGGACAGAAGTGGAGACTAAAGGAGAGAAACCTTCTCCGAGGAGCGTGTTTGCGCATGCGGCAGTGGGGAAATATATACTTATATTTGGAGGTGAGGTCAAGCCGGATCCAAATGGACATTATGGTCAGGGGACGTTGACCAATGAGGGTTTCGCGATGAACACTGAGACATTGTTGTGGGAGAAGTTCGGAGGAGGAGATGGACCGGGGACACGCGGTTGGCCCGCCTACACGACTGCCACCGTCTATGGGAAGAAAGGCCTCCTCATGCATGGAGGAAAACTTCAGGATAATAACCGAACCGACGACCTCTATTTCTACGCAGTCCATTCCGCGTAATGACCAATCCTCATGCTCTAGCTCTATCACTTCATATCGGTTTGTGTTGTGTGGTGAGTATTAATTACTAGGACTGTATGATATCCAAAAATCCAATAAAGGTTTATGAGACCTACGAAATCAGTCAACTATGCGTGGCTGTTTATTTTTATTTTTTTGTGCGTTTGTGGTTTGCATTGTTATCGTTGGAAAAATCTGTACTGTACTGTCTACGTGTGTTTCTAATCAATGATATGAAGTTATGTACAATTTTGTGTGCGTTTGTGGTTTGCATTGTTATCATTGGAATAATCTGTACTGTACTGTCTACGTGTGTTTCTAATAAATAATATGAAGTTATGTACAAATTTGTTGTATCATTTCATTTCCTGCAATCTTTTTAACATTTTGTTCACTAGACCATGAATGATACATCTAATTCTTTATGTGAATACTTTTGATTTGTCAACAAAACATAATCATAGTTAATGTAACAATGTAACAAAACATATATGGAAACCTAAGGAACAAGTGATCTCGTGTTTCACCATAGATCTCACAAAAAAACACAAGTATGCATTGTCCTCAACCAAACCCCAAGAGTTGAGCCGAGAAAGAGTGGGGAGCAGGCCCGTCTTAACCTTTTTAAGAGTCCTAGGCAAAAAAATTGGTTGAGCCGTTTTTAGTATAAATATTTTTTTTTAAACAATTGAAACCTTTTCTTTTGGGAATTTTTAAAAATTTTGGCATGGTCCCCTCCCACCACCTCCTAGAGCCGGGCCTGGTGACGAGACGGTGAGAATGCAGACTTGCTCGAACTAATTATCGTAGGGCCAGGAAGGACGTATACCATTTTCCTTAACTCGAAATCCTAGAAGAACCCTAAATTATTATCTAAGTAATAACTATAGGGTCCCATAAATATATTTGAAAGTTATTTAAATATCTCGCTGCATTAGTTGTGTGTTACATGCCCTGTGGACTAAAAGCTGAAAATGTGAATTGTGAAACCACCCTGATAAATAAGCACAACAAGTCAAGAGAAGTCACGTGTTGCTCACGCGGTTGAAAAAGGCTGAGTGAAAAGACTGCTGTTACAAGAGTTTCAATAGCTTAATATACGATTGTTCTTGTTGTTCTTCGGGGGCATGCTTATTTTGTTGTAAAATTGGATAGTCGACATGAGACTTTCAATGGAGGCGATCGCCATGAGATCGGCCTAGACCTTAAGCATCTTGTATTCGTTTCTTTCTATCAATCAAAGGATTCATGTTTGGGATTTTACAACAGAGATCAGACTTGTGAACTTATCACACGCAGTCACCACAATTCCCCTCTCTCTCTCTCCCCTGTTCCCAAAAACTGGTTTGGGGAGAAAAAATTAGGGTAAACTGGTTTGGGAAGAAAAAAAAGGACGAGAAAAGGAAAAAGAATCAAGAAACGAATATCCCAAAACTGACAGCACGAAGCTCCATGGTAACTAAAGAGAAACCGAACAGGCCACTATTTTCATAGATGAGAGACAATCAAGAGTTGAACTCAAAGAAACATAAGTTATGATCGGAGAAGGATATTCTTGACACTACATAAATAGTTGCCGACATCATGGAAACTCTGAGCAATCTTTCATATGGATGCTTGACTCACACGTAAGACTTTGGGGTTTCGTGGGGCTGCAGTTGCGTCAGTTTATAAATGATGAAGCCAGAGCTGAAGAGAGTCAATGGCTGAGATTGGTTGGATTTTTCAGCGTTTTCCATGGTTTTAATATTCTCTCTGCCGATACAAGATCAATAATTATGATTGTGCAACAAAAAAAAACCAATTGGCTTTGGCTCATGGATCTTTCCCATTTTAGATGATGGGTCGATGACAGATCTCTTTATCATATCGTATCAGTATATATTAACCTTTTTGTTTCAAATTGAATTTACCCTTGTGGGTCAAGGTATTGATACTATGGGAAGATCGATGAATGAGTTTACAACTCCAAAGCCAATTGGTAACTAATGGTTGTACTAATCCTTCTTATATACTCGATCAAATTAATAATAGTTACCGATGTGGGATTAAAATTGTGACGCTTCCAACCGACTCAAATCACATAACTAAACCTAACTTAACTTGCAAGTTATATATTCAGTGGGTCTAAATTGGGCTAGTGGGCCGAATCAAGCCTATTTTTTAAGAGAGAGTTGATGAGGTCAAACCAAAATTTCTTAGATCCGAAAAAAAGAAGTTCGAATCAGACCAAAACCAGAACATAATTTCTTTTCTTGTAACAAACATAACAGTAACACAAGATCTATCTGAAATTGTTTTGCATTTAAAGAGAAAAATTAAACGAGAAAGTTTTATCTGAAGATTAATCAAGAGGAAGGGACAAGAACAGTTTGCATCATGTTCTTGAATTCGAAAAAGTCAACGCGACCATCGTGATTGACATCAACAGAGACAATCATCTTCTCCACTTGCTCGATCTCTCCTGCTTCAGGAAGCCCTAGCTTCTTCAGAACCTTTTGCAATTCCACGGCGGAGATAAATCCGTCACCGTCTTCATCGAACACGTTGAAAGCTTCTTCAAGATCTGATTCCGGAGATCCGTCGCACTCGCAGTCTACTCCGAAGAAGGATTCGTCCAAGGTTTTGTGGAGTGCTGCGAAATCGTCGAACCGGAGTCCGGTTTGTTCTGGTTTGATGAAAGACTCGACGGTTGATTTGAGCTCGGTAAAATCGGCGTCGAGGCCGAGTCGTGAGAGTGCTTGACTCAGTTCGTCCACGGTGATGAACCCGTCGCTGTTTTTGTCGAATAGGTCGAAGATTCGGTGGAGACGGAGAGCGTTTAGACTCGGACTTCTTAGCCTGAAAGAAGATGATTGTCTCGAGAGTTTCTTCTTCTCGTTACTGATGATCTCCATTGTTGCTCTCTTCTTCTTCTTGTTACTCGCTCTGTAAATATAATCGGAGACTTGAGAATCACAAGGCAGAGACTTATTACTCTGTTCTTTATTTAAAGGCTTTTGAATCACGAGGCGGAGACTTAGAGCAGCTCTATTGGCGTTTTTTAACGGTTTATTAACGAGTTTCTAAAAAAAAAAAAAAAAAAAAATGTTTAATATGTTATTAGTTAGCGAATCTATCTTAGGTAAGAATTTTAAGAACATATTAAAAACTCATATGTGTCACCGATTTGTTTGATGGGTTTAAAATATAAAAAAGAAATTTTTTTTCCTTCTTTATTTCTCTGTTCGGTTTCATTGATGAAACCGAGAAAGAGACGATTCAAGCGCCGGTGTCGATGTTCAAGCTCGATTCGCAATCAGGTTCATGGTGAAGCTCGATTCGCAATCAGGATGAAGATGTGTAGCCTCTTCTCTACATCAATTCGCAATCAGGTTCTCTCTCTCGATCTCTCAATCTCAGTCTCTCTCTCAATCTCTCAATCTCTCTCTCTCGATCTCTCAATTTGAATCTCTCTCCCGATCTCTCAATCTCTCTCTCTCGATCTCTCAATCTCATCTCTCTCTCGATCTCTCAATCTCAATCTCTCTCTCTCGAGCTCTCTCTCTCTTGGCCTTTACACGGGTTTTTGTAACAATCTTTGTGTCTGGCTGCTTTGTTTTATTGATTAGCTCATACATAAGTGGAATTAGCTCAAAATCTGATTGATCAACATTGTTCGTATTTCATGTAAGTAGAAGGATGAGAACTCCAATGAATAGAAGCCTCCTTTTGTCATTCTTCTATCTCGGCTTAGCAAGGTAAGAAATAATCTCTGTCTAATCTCCTTACTCTTGTAATCATGTTTATAGCTTCTTTCTAAATTAATTTTTGCAAAAATTAAATGAAGTATTCTGTGTTCTGTGTTCTGCATTCTCTCCGAGATCAGATCAATCTTGCTCTGAGATCTTCAGGTGCGACAAGGAAGAAGTTGGTGTCTGAAGCAGTTGCTAACAAGGTATTCTTCTGTCTTCACCTCTTATTTTATCATTAATTGATGAATGGTTTAGAAAGTTGTAGATTAGGTAGTGTGGTTGTGGTGTTATAAAGTTGTAGATTAAGGAGCTGGTTTACACTTTTAGTTTGGTTTTGCTATTGAAATTGTGATAAATGTTTGTTAGATTATGACCAGATTAGGACTGTTTTTAGTTCTTGCAATTGTGATAAATGCTTGTCACATCGTCTATTGTGATCAATTCTTGTTGTTGTAGATTAGGCACATAAGTGCTTATTATGATCAATGCTTGTTAGTTGTAGATTAGACAAATACATAAGTGACATCTCCTACCTGTAAACACTTATTACAACTTTTCCTATATATTAAACCACCACTTCTCTTCATCGTTAAACCACCACTTCTCTTCATCCTTAAACCACCACTCAATCTTCTATGGATTCATGTAGTAATTTCATGGATCTTTTAAATAGCCAAGAAGAATCCCAAATCCCTATCCCTGAGAGTTTTTCCCCTTCTATGGGACTTGGATCATCACAAGTCCCACCATTTGGTACACAAGTCCCAGCTTTTGGTACGCAGATGCTTGAGGATCCTGAGCAACCTGAAGAGATAGGTGAGGGGCGTAGAGAAAGACGCAAATGGACTCCAACTGAAGATATTGTGATATGCAGCTCGTGGTTAAACACAAGCAAAGATGATGTGGTGGGGAATGAGCAAAAAGGATCAGCGTTTTGGAAACGTATAGCTGCATATTTTAACTCTTCTACTAAGCTTGCTGGTTTTCAAAACCGAGAGGCCAGCAATTGTAAGCAAAGGTGGCACAAGATAAATGACTATGTCTGCAAATTCGTGGGCTGCTATGAGTCTGCAAAGAGGCTTAAAACCAGTGGGTACAATGACAGTGATATTCTCAAGGTGGCTTACCAAATCTTCTTCAATGATTACAATGCGAAGTTCGGTCTTGAGCACGCATGGTTAGAGCTTCGCAATGATCAGAAGTGGTGTGGTTCTTCAACTAGCAAAGGTGAGGGAAGTTCAAAGAAAAGGAAGCTTGATGTTCAATCTGAAAGCTCACAAACAGTTACGCAACCAGAGGATCAACCAATGGCTCGTCCTGAGGGTGTGAAGGCAGCTAAGGCGAAAGCAAAAAAAAGTGTCAGCAAGTCCGGTACAGAGGAAAGCCCTCTGTTGGAGTATCAGAACATGTGGACCATCAAGCAGAAGGAGTTAGCTATAAAACAAAGATTGTCCAACAACCATATGCTTGAAAGCCTTATTGCAAAAAAAGAACCACTTTCAGAGTTGGAAGTGGCTGTGAAGAACAAGCTACTAGCTGACATGCTTTCTAATGAGTGAACTTTGTATTCGCATGAGCAAGCAGTTTAAGTCTTCTTTGTAGTAGATCGAAATAAGTTTATGTCTTCTTTGTAGTAGATCGAAATAAGTTTAAGTGTTCTTTGTAGTAGATCGGAATCAGTTTAAGTGTTGTTTGTGATGAATGCTTGTTAGCTTAAGTGTTCTTTGTACTTGTACTCTCTGTTTCAGTTTAAGAAATGCAACTTTTAGTTTAAGAAAGTGATTGTTATGTTTAAAAAACAGCTACTTAATGTTTCATTGTTTTTGTATGAATTCAGATTTGCAAGGTCACACAGAAAGGGAGAAACCTTTATGACTTCGCCCGTGAGAGAGTCTTCATTTCTGACTCCCAAAAAGAAAGTGACGGACAAAACCAAACAAAATGAAGCTGTACTATCACACACCCGTGAGTGAGAGAGTCTTGTATTTTGTAGAGTTGTATTATCACACACCCGTGAGAGTCATTTGCTTTGTAGCTTTGTATTATTCTTGTTAGTTATTTGTTTGTTAATACCGACACATCTAGTTGTACAGATGTACTATCACACACCCGTGAGACTCTTTATTTTGCTATATATGTCACTCTTACTTTTTTCTACAACTCACTTCTTACCAACACATATAATTTGTACACCTTTTTTCTACATCGTTCTTACCAACTCGAACGTACAAACACTTATTCTTCTTCTACAAACACTTATTCTTCTTCTACAAAACACAAATGGCATCTTCTTCTCATGATTTTTTCGAAGAAAATGAACCATTTGAGCAAGCATTCGATGATGCATTTGATAAACCATTCGATAATATGTTCAATAATTATGTTCTACCTACGAAGGAAAAGAAAAAAAGACGGTATATAGAAAGAGATCGCGAGCAAGGCCACAACCGCTTATGGATTGATTATTTCTCAGAAGATGCAACATTCCCGGCTTCTATGTTCCGACGACGTTTCAGAATGAACAAGCACTTGTTCATGAAAATAGTTAATCGACTCTCTAATGAAGTTCCATACTTTCAACCCAAAAGAGATGCTACCGGAAGGTTTGGTCTATCTGGACTACAAAAGTGTACAGCAGCTATCCGTATTATGGCATATGGTTGTGCGGCTGACAAGGTTGACGAATACCTCCGGCTCGGTGAAAGTACTGCGCTCTTATGCTTGAAAAATTTCGTGGAAGCAATAATATCTTTATTCGGGGATGAGTATCTAAGAAGACCCACACATGATGATCTTCAACGGCTACTCCATGTTGGAGCCGTACGCGGATTTCCCGGGATGATTGGGAGCATCGATTGTATGCATTGGGAGTGGAAGAATTGCCCCACTGCTTGGAAGGGGCAATATACCCGTGGATCTGGAAAACCAACAATTGTTTTAGAGGCTGTAGCTTCACATGATCTCTGGATTTGGCACGCGTTTTTTGGACCTCCAGGTACCTTAAACGATATCAATGTTCTTGATCGCTCACCAGTATTTGAAGATGTTTTACACAGTCGAGCTCCAGCAGTGAATTACTTCGTCAATGGACGTGAATATCATTTGGCTTACTATCTCACAGATGGTATTTATCCAAAATGGGCAACTTTTATCCAATCAATTTAAATTCCTCAAGATCCTAAAGCATCATTATTTTCTACAAATCAAGAAGCTGTCCGAAAAAATGTCAAGCGTGCTTTTGGAGTCTTGCAAGCTCGATTTGGATTGTTAAAAACCCGGCTCTTTTTTGGGATAAGATAAAAATTGGAAAAATAATGAGAGCATGTATCATACTTCACAATATGATAGTCGAAGACGAACGAGATGGATACATTCATTTTAATGTATTGGAATTCCAAGAAGGAGAAGGCAACATAACTGCACAAGTGGATTATACGTACTCTACCGATATGCTTACAAATCTCGTCAATATAGTGGAGAATAGAGATCGAATCCGTGATAAAAATATGCATCAACAGTTGAAAGCTAATTTGGTAGAGCATATATGGCAAAAATTTGGCACAAATTAAGTTTATAAATTCAGAGTTTCTTTTTGTTTATAAGTTGCAAATCTCTATTTTAAATGTTTTTATATGAGTTGTATGTTTCAAATGCAATATATTTAAGTTTTTTATTAATTGTACTTATTTTTTTTTTAAGAAACTCTTAATGGATTCTACCAATGGACCATCAAAAAATGAAAATCAAAGTAAAAGTTCTTAGAAGAAGAAATAAGTATAATTTATATTAAAAAATATTTTAGATACCTATATGGGTCTCTACCAATGGAGATGGTTATGTTGGCCCAATCAGAATTATACACATCATATTTTTATTTTGTTTTCTTTTAAATGTTTGAATTTAAATTTAGAAAAGTAAATTACGTAGAAAATTAGTAAATTCTAAGCGAAATTGATAAGAAGTGATACTTTTTTTTTCTTGGTCAGGATTGATACTTTTCTATTATAAAATTTATAAAAACTAGTATAGTACATATATTTGGAGGCTAAAATCTGCTAAGATCTCGACAGTCAAAAATTGGTATAATACATATATTTGGAGACTAAAATAAGAAAAAGATTCTCTTTTTGGTAGAGTTGACCGTTGACGACTATAAGACATGATAAGTTTGTTTTGTTTCACGTTGATAACGTTCACATTTCACATTGGTTCCATCGTCTATTTTGTTTTCCAATTTAACAAAGAGAGACATGTTACTAATGTCAGCGTTATATAGAGAACTTGATTCTGTTAACGGCTTTTAGCGTTTGATAATAATTATTGTAAACATTTTTTTACCATTTCTTATCATTTTAAATTTTTCAAAATCAAAAAATCTTTCCTACGAAGTTACGCAAAAATAGATAATTAAAAAAATTAAAAATTAAAAATACAAAATTTATATAAAATCAGGAGATACATAATTAATTTTTTTTAAAAAACTTAGATATTATAATCATAAATTATATAAACAATTTTGACAATTTTAATTAATATTGATCAACAACATATCATAATTTTATATTTATAAGATTTTTAAACTAAAATTTTCTGGATAAAATTTTTCTCCATCACTAATATATATATATATATATAACTAAAATTCTCATAATCTAATCTTAATCTTCACCAAAAAAAAATCATGAAAATCATAACTTCATGCAAATTAAAGAAAATTAAGAAATAAACGGTAAGTATTCTCACATATTATTTTTATAGTTTTTTATTATTAATTATGTTGAACTAAAATTTTTATATTTTCTCATAATAATATTATGGTTTTGATTTTTTAATAACTATTCGATGTATTTATAATATTAATTTATTATTTAGTCGTTACTTCATCCGCAAATCATAAATATTTTGGTTGTCGTACAAACGATTTAGTAACACTGTAACTCATAATCGTTTGTTGTCACAAACTTATATATGCGCAATTAATGCCTTTGATTAAACTAAAGAATCTGGGTCCAGTCAAATAACTAAAATAAGCTTGGTTTGACTTTGACCCGTTAAAGATACGAAAGCGAATCGGGTTGAGTTCTGGATAGTCCGAGACCCGGCTTTGAATTAAAAAGCCACGAAGCCCTAAGAAGCCCAATAACAAAACGAAATGTCCCTTTCCCTTTACAGCCCATTTGTTTCCACTGGGCACTTCCATTCCAACCACCAAAACCATATCTCGCCGCCGTCGACGACGACGTTTGCTGCGCCGCCGTCTCTGCACCAACGGAGAAGAGAGAGAATAAACTTTTTAGCTCGCTCGTTGGATCCGATGGAGGTTTGTGGCATTGATTCCGAAGGGAAAGAGTTTAATAGCGCACAAGAGATGTGGAGAGAAGAAATTGGAGAAGATGGAGATGAAACGAAGAAAACTCAGTGGTACAGAGACGGAGTTTCTTACTGGGAAGTAAGTTTCCGAGTTTTCCATGTTCTTTGGCTTAATTTCGATTTTGTAATCCCAAAGTTTACATTTTTCTTTTTCTTTGTTTAGTTCTCTGTACAGTTTCTTAGATTTGATTGCCTTATTAAGCTTACATGTTTAGTATGGATTCTAAAGCTGAAAATGGAATAAAAATTAGTTGTGTTTGTGTGTTTATGTTCTTGATTAAGGGTGTTGAAGCTTCTGTTGATGGAGTATTAGGAGGATATGGGCATGTGAATGATGCTGATATAATAGGAAGTGAGGTTTTTCTCAAGACCCTTATGCAAGAAAGATTAGTTAATGGAGGAACAAATCAGCATCTAGTAGCTCTTGGTAACTCTCCTCTCATTAGTGTTTATTGCTTTTTTACAAACTATGTGTTTCTTGCAAATCAAACAACTTTGTTCTTGCAGATTGTGGATCTGGCATTGGGAGGATCACCAAGAATCTACTGATACGGTACTTCAACGAGGTGAATGTTTTCTTCTCTGCTTCTATAACTTAGGTTCTGTTCTTCTCTGTTTTAAGTCATCATTTGATGAACCCTTTTCTTGATCCAGGTTGATCTTCTTGAGCCCGTGGCGCAGTTTCTCGATGCAGCGCGTGAAAATTTGGCGTCTGCGGGATCAGAAACGCACAAAGCAACTAACTTTTTCTGTGTTCCTCTTCAGGTACCGTTCTTGAAGTATCTCTTCTGATTTTTGTATCTTATCTTTTGTTTTCAATTCTCCTTCACTTTTGCTTTGTGAATGTTTATATAATCATAGGAGTTTACTCCAGCTGCTCAGAGATACGATGTCATATGGGTTCAATGGTGTATTGGGCATCTCACCGACGATGATTTTGTTTCTTTCTTTAACCGAGCAAAGGTAAAGACTTTCTCTCTCTTCTCTTCTGTTACAGGTCAAGTAAAACCATAGTTCCTATGTATGCACTGTGCTTTTACTGATTAGTCTCATGTGTTCTTGGTTGATCTCAGGGCTGCCTTAAACCCGGTGGTTTTTTCGTCGTGAAAGAGAATCTCGCTCATAAAGGTCTGTTTCGTTCTCTCTGTGACCCGCACTTTGACATTCTTATGGAAAAACAATCTCTGATACAAAAATGCGTATACTTTCTTTTTGTTTTGCGCAGGGTTTGTTTTGGATAAAGAGGATCGTAGCATCACCAGATCGGATCCGTATTTCAAACAGCTCTTTCGTCGGTGTGGGTTACATCTCTATCAAACAAAGGTCGAGTTCTTGTCTTTATTTTTATCTTGAGACCGCATCTAAGCACTATTGGTTTAGAATTTAACAGTCTTTTTCACCAAAACCATTTGCCAGGATCAAAAGGGTCTTCCGAAAGAGTTATTTGCTGTGAAAATGTATGCTTTAACGGTTGATACACCACCCAAAGTCCACAAAACCAGATCGAAAACTCGTGGCAACAGACCGCAAATTATCAAATGACAAGCTTCTGATTGGTTTTTATGGAGTCTTCAAATTTTTTGATTATAGAGAGAAACTACCAAATGTGTTGTAAGATCTGGTTCAAGGCTTGATTTCTTCAAGAAAGGGTTCACAGTCACGTGGTTTGGTTTTAGTAGCCCTGCTCGAATCTCTTGTCCTTGCCTCGTTTGTGCACCTTCTTGTTCATTCATTGTCTGATCATTTGTCCGAAGTTGAAGATATCTGTACTAAAGTTTACACATAAGTTAAGAGGATACCCTTTCAATGTTGGTTTCATATGAATCATTTTTGCAGTTGAGGAGCCTTTTGTTGAGTTGTTGCGTTCATCTCCAAACTTGAAACATAATATAAGACAGCACTCTCTGTTTTTTTTTTTTTTTTTTGGTTCTCTTAAATATATTTTGCTTAATTTTCACAAAGTAACTTTTTTTTTTTTGGTTAGTGAGTTGGTTAAGATAATAATAATAGTACGAGAGAGGTCCATAATCGTATTTGTTCAAAAGATTTTTGACAATTTTCTTCACTCTAAATCTTAATAGTACGAGAGAGGTCCATGATCTATGATCCACAAACTAACGGTCCGTCCAATCGAGAAAAACTCAATCCAAAAAGCATTTATTGTACGAAAATATTAAATGTTGATTGACCTGAATTCGGCATGGAGAAACAGAATAAATGCTTCCGAAGACAGTATGTCAAAAGAGGACATGTCAAATGTGATGATTTGGAAGTTTCTTTTACCTCTCAGGCCGCTTGCAAGCTCTCTCTTGACCTGCAATATTGGAGATGGAAGGAGATCAAGCTTATGGTATGATAAATAGTGCTCCCCATGGTCCTCTTCTTGAATTTGTAGGTACTAATGGGCTCGGCAAATGGGAATTTGGGCTCAATCGTCGGTCGCAGATGCGTTATTTTCTCACGATTGGCAGGTGCCATCTCGGTCGAGAAACATTAATATCTCCACCATGAGAAGTACTCTCCGGTCTATGCCTACTCCGAATGATACAAGAGGCCATGACTCTTTTCTTTGGGGTCCTCCAAACCAGAGAACTCTCGTCTTCTCAACCAAGACGACATGGGATTCTCTGAGACCAAGAGAGGAGGTTAAAGATTGGTTCAAAGCATTTTTGGTTCTAGAATAAGGTCCCGAAACACGCTTTCAACTTCTGGGTTGCTAACCTTGACAGGCTTCCGGTTAATGCGAGGCTTGCTCAATGGGGAATGAATGTAAACCTGGCCTGCACCCTAGGCTCTGTGCTAGATGAAAACAGAGACCACTTTTGTTCATCCATTGTGATTATGCTGCTGAGGTATGAAAACTTGTTCTCCATCGCTTCGGGAAGCAGACTCATCAATTTAAGTCTTGGCAAAGTCTGATTCAGTGGCTTCTCACTCGCAACCGATCTGGTAACGTGACGCTTCTTAAAAAGCTAGCTTGCCAAGCAAACTATCTATCTCATTTTAGAAGGAGAGAAACAACAGAAGGCACACTTTTCTATCTCTGCCACCAACAACACTTTTCAAGCTAGTAGACACCGCAAAGGTTGTTCTCAGCTCATATCAGCTTGGTTTAGTTCTAACAAATATAGTTTCTCACTGGTTTTTCCTTTTTTTCGGGCCATAGTAGCATTATGCTAATGCAGCTTATGTAATTAAACTTTGCTTTTGGTAATATAATTTACATTTTATCTCTCGATTTCACCCCAAAAGAGTTCCACAAAACTATTTTACAGATTAGACGATTACAAAAAGCCAAATTAAAAATAGCAAAACAAATTATGTATTTCTTCGATGGGCCACACTCAACTTCAAGCCCAATACGTGGGATGGACAATCTACTTTTCCTCCGATAATCTATGAGGGGCTGGACATGTCTTGGTTATGGTTCGGTTTTTCCAGTTTATTGATTTTATAAAACTTCAAACCATATAAAAACTATATATATTTTGGTTTGATATGGTTCAGTTTTCTTCGATTTTTAGTTTTTCGGTTTTATAAAAATTAAAACCATACAAAACTCATATGTAACTTGGTTAGTTTTGGTATGGTTTGGTTTCGATTTTTCAGAATTATACTATTACAGAAAACTTTATTCAAAGTTTCAAAATATGAATGGAAATAGTAATAATAGATATGAGTGAAACAAAATAAAAATTTCAATGAATAGAATCCAAATCATAAGAATTTTTGTTAATAAAACTAAGTTTATAAAAGCCAAAAGCTATAAAAAATATATATATATATATATATATATATATATTTCCATTCATAGTTTTGTAAATGTTATATTTTAAATATTTATATGTAGATATTTTTGTAAATATTATATTTAATTTATGAATAAAAATTTAATAAATTATAAAGATAATTATTATTGTTTTAGTTATCCCTAAAACAACGTAAACCACCTTCATCATCCTTTGTAAGACTCACTCACTTTTTATATAGGGAGAGGTGGTTTACGTTACACACTTGCAGACAAGTTTGTGAGGCACGTACTGATCAAAGATACATGTTCTGATTCCTTAAGACAACGTTACGTCTTAAGATACACAAAGTTGAGATAGTAACTAAAGCCTTTTCTTAAATTGCTTTGATTCTGAAATTTGTATGTTTTGCACATGAGATTTTTGGCTCAGAAGCCATACCAAGCGTGTTATTTAATGTTATAATCATACCAAATTAGGTGCTATAAAATGTTATGTATTTTATGTATTAATGCCGAAACACTCATTCTTTCACGGATATCTTCATCTCTCTTTTTCTCTCTCTCAATTTTTTGTCTCTTTATTAAAGCTACATACACCAACCCATCTTTTTCAAGGTCGACTCAGAGTTCTACCGCCGTCCTTTCTTCCGCCATCACCGCAGCTGCCACTTAAACAAACCATACCCAGATTCAAAGAAGCCAATCGGGTCGATTATTTGGAACCACTTCCTCTCTCACTCTTGTGAGTTTCCTCTCCATTCTAATTTTTAATTTCATGACTTTTGATCATCTGTTTCAATTGATTTGGTTAGACTTAATAATATGAATCATTCTTCAAAAAATGGAAATTTTCAAACTTCAGTTTGGCTTCGCTAAATGTTTTGTGTTGCGTGTGGGGTTATAATTTTACTATTCTAGTTGTAATATATAGTACAGATTTGGTAATAGGGTTAGGGCCTGATTGGTAAGGACTGTGGCTATAGACTGTGGCTGTAAACTTTTAGCTGTAGAGATTTTGGTTTTAAAAACTGTGACTGTTATTTTAATTTTTTTTTAAAATCTGATTGTTAACAAAAGCTGTAGAAGGTGTGACTGTTAGATATTTTTTTTTAAAGGTAAAATTAAATTGAATTTAAATATATGTGATTATATATTTATGGAGGTACATAAATTATAATGTTAAATTTTAAATATATCTTCATCTGTATATAAATTTTTATAATTAAAATTATTTTATAAAAAATAGAAATTAATTTTAGTTTTAATGTAATTAGTCATATATTATAAAAATTAATTGAATATGGGAAAAATGGATCTCCAAAGATTGGAAAAAAAAATTAATTATTAATTAGTAAAAACACTTTTATGATAAATTTAATATATAGTCTTAGAAAGACTTTTCAAATGTTTTGGGAAAGAAGAAAACAATAAAAGAAAATTTTCATTTATTTATGTGGAGAGAGAGGCTGTTAAAATTTGTAAAGTTCCGAAAATGAGATTTAAAAAAATATTGAAAACCAAGAAGAAAAACAGTTATTAGGCTTTAAAGACTTTAAAAAATAATACAATCACAAAAGTTTGATTGGATAAATAAATACTGTAAAGGCTGTTAAATGCTCTAAAGTCTCTACAGTCCTAACACCAATCGGCCCCTTAATGAATTAGAATCGCGTACTTCTGGTTTCAGTAGAGGTTTTATATGTCGTATATAGTACTGTGTCATGGCTAAATTGGCAAGCTTTAGAAGAGAGGACGACAACTCTCATGAAACTGATGCATGCAAAATCGATAGATGACTCGGGAGTGAAGAATCCTCCCCCGTAACCGTTTCATGTTCTGATGTACAACAAAGACGGAAAAAGCAACATACAACGACTGGTTATACACCATAATAAACGTCAACCAACACATCATCAACACATACAAGTTAGAATGTACAAAGCATTAGCAATACTATTTTTTATTGTACTACATATTGAATAATGTTGTACTCCATAAAATATATAGTATAGCTTAATGTGACACATTACCACCATTATTTTCTTATAATTTGTTATATTATGTGTTATTGGCCACCGTTTTATGTTGTTGTTTAATGCAAATGTTTAAACTGACTAGTATGCGTTGTAAACTGACAATAATCATGAACAATTTCTTTGCATAATTATTGCAATTTCAAAGTGATTTGCAAAGTGACTATTTTCGTATTTTTGTAGTTCCATTCTATTTTATGTGGTATTATGTAGAAAATACTAAAGAATCGATGTATTATACTACAAATGTGTAGTATAACATACAAAAAAACATAATCGATGTATTATACTACAAATGTGTAGTTCTACATTAAAATAAAATAGTATTACAAATGTGTTGTTCGACATTAATACCACATAAAATAGAATTATAATGCTCAATATAATGCTCAAATCACATGTCATGTATTATTCCTACTATTTTATTGGCGATTCTTTAGTATTTTCTACATAATACCACATTTTAAATCTCATAGTATTTTAAATCTCATGGTTTTTACCCATTTTTAGACCATGATATAAGTGTTTTTATAGAGTCTTTTGGCTATTTTCGAGTCTATATAGAGTCTATGCAGGTTCAGGTACAATTGGAGATAAATTAGAGATTTGGATGCATTTTGGAGCTTAATAGAATAAAGTCACGAAGTGATGAAGTCAGCAGTGAATTTACACGCAAGGTGTCGATCGACACCATCTGAAGCAAGCTTGCAGAGCAAATTCTAGAACTCGAAACACTAATGTAAAATCAACCAACTCTCGCTGCGAAGATTATCTATGTCTAAACCCTAGAATTTCAAATCTCTTTGCAAATCCTATCAATTCAAACAAGCATTAATATCAAGTTCAATTGTTCACAAAACCCTAAACCAAATCTCTTTGCGAATAGGTAGTTTGCTCATCTAACATTAGTTCAGGCAATTAATAATACTCTCGTATCTATTAATCAACCTAAGATCAGATTCTAGGTCGTGAAGCTAGAATAAGCATTAAACACAAATCCAGATGAAGAACTCTAATGATTTTATCCTAACAATTTAATTCGACCTAACAATTCATCAATCACCTTTGAAAAACCCTAAACCTAACTAGCAAACTACTCAGACATGATCAATGAAACA
>JAHZTW010000001.1:221464730-221793374 GCA_020283515.1 Alliaria petiolata | reverse complement strand
GACCATGATATAAGTGTTTTTATAGAGTCTTTTGGTCTTTTTAGAGTCCTATTAGAGTCTTTACAGGTTCAGGTACGTTTTGAGCATAATTGGAGATTTTGGAGCATTTTGGAGCATTGTGGAAGAAGCTGCTGAAAAGATGAAGTTGAATTGAAGAATTGGATGAACAGTGTCGATCGACACTGTTGGTGTCGATCGACACCAAATATTTTCAGAAGAAAACGCGATTTCTACAAGTTTGGAAGAAAAGGAAACTGCCCAAAAAGATTTCCTTATTTGCAAGAGTGCCCAATTCGTGTTTTGGACCTTATATATAGTTGTCAAAGCCATTGTTTAGGCAGAATCTCATACTTTAAGAATCATAGAAGTTTAGGGTTTTTGGAGAGAAAAATCAGACTCCTTTAGAGCTGATTTGGAACTCCTTTATTTTCTTCTATTGATTTCTTTTATGCTTTCTATTCAAATTATGACTTATGTTTCATTAATCATGTCTGAGTAGTTTGCTTGTTAGGTTTAGGGTTTTTCAAAGGTGATTAATGAATTGTTAGGTCGAATTAAATTGTTAGGATAAAATCATTAGTGTTCTTCATCTGGATTTGTGTTTAATGCTTGTTCTAGCTTCGCGACCTAGAATCTGATCTTAGGTTGATTAATAGATGCGAGAGTATTATTGATTGCCTGAACTAATGTTAGATGAGCAAAATACCTATTCGCAAAGAAATATGGTTTAGGATTTTGTGAACAATCGAACATGAAATTAATGCTTGTTTGAATTATTAGAATTTGCAAAGAGATTTGGAATTCTAGGGTTTAGGCATAGATAATCTTCGCAGCGAGAGTTGGTTGATTTTATATTAGTGTTTCGAGTTCAAGAACAGTGCTTAATAAATTCCTAACATCCTGTCTAGACTTGCAATTTAGATCACCTGAGAATTTCTCTGAACCTAGCGTTTCGTCTCCTGAATTTACATCGCTTTTAAATTGCTTTCTGTCTTTTACTTTCAATTATATCTTCTTAGCTTAATTCGAAATTAGAAACCTGCTGTGTGACTATCCCTTCTCTGTGGATTCGATCCCTAAGTACTACAATTGATCTCTTAATTTGAGAGAGTTGCTTAGGGTAAATTTGACCCATATCAATCAGCTCGTCTAGTCTAAATAATTCATGGAAACCAAAGAACTGCACTAGACAAACACTTAATCACGAAAAAGTAAACAAATTTCTTTTCAGGGTTTTCGTTTTATCAAAGCAAGAGAAACAACACAAACAAAACTTCAAAAGAAATAAACAAGTGCGGCAAAGACAGCAACACTACTTTGTTTTTATGGTTTTAATGATACAAAACTAGGAAACAGATAATCACATCAACTCGTACAATCAAAGGAAACCACTTGACTGCAACAACTTAATCGGATCTAACTAAACAACAACTTTTCTTTTAGGGTTTTAGCGGATCTAATAAGAACATAATCTAAACAAGAGCACGCAAAAGCAAAGACTATTTTTATGGGGTTTTCTTATTGAAACATAAACGAAACAAACTAAAACAAACCGAAAGGTAGAGGGATAGATATCACTTGATGCTAGGAACCTTTCGGCTCTGATACTAGATGGTGTGATCCTCGGATGGGATGAGATTCAAAGGATGGAATCGAACGTGCTGGTCTAAAGACTCTCTCACGTTGGATCGGTTTATGGATTGGATGATGGATCGATGACACCACAGAGAGGATGGGAAGGTCTCTGATACAGCGAGGGTGCTTGAAGCTTTGGTGAATCACACACGCAAAGGTTTAGAGCAAGGGTTTTCGCAAGACTTTACTTGAGAAGAACTGCCAATTTTTATTGATATGAGAAAAGTGTAACGAGCTACAAGCCGAAGTGGGACTTTATACACAGTCCGGCGGCTGTGACCTTCTAGGATCTCCCAAAAGGAAATAAATAAAAGAAAAATACAAAAATAAAACAAAAGAAAGCAAAGGAAAAGCGCCTAATACAAGAAAAGGAATGTCTGAAATGGAGCTTGTACCTGCATGCATTATAGAAATTGAAAGTACCTTATTCATGCCTAGAAGCGGCCAGACTTGTTGTTGAACGGTCTTGATGGTTCTGGTGCGGCTTTGGTGAGATTCCCGTTGCTTTGATAGTCTGGAGTGTACTTGATGTGTTGCTGTGGATGTCCTCACTGGAACGCTCCTCTTTGTCTTCAAACTCTTCCAGAAGCGCCAAATGACCCATCTCGGCTTCTAGACTTGTGATCGCGGCGTCTTGAGGCTCAACAGCGGTCTCCTCATTCTTCATGTTGTATTGCACTATAGGATCAATTAAGAAAAGGGTCATACCTTGGTCTTGCTGAGAAGAGGCTTGTATGTCTTGCTGGGGTAATTCTTCCCACTGCTCCTTCTCGGGTCCTTTGGAGCCTTCAAGCGCGGTTGATTGAGGTGGGTCTATGGTCTTCGGTTCAAACGTACTCATGATTCTCTTTACGGTTAGGTTGAACTTCTAACGTAAGGATTTAGTCTTGGATCGAGTCATCCTGCCCTCTATGACCGTGGGAATGTCCTGGTCGGTTTGGTCAAGTTCGGTGGTTCCACCAATTTTTTTTTTTTTTTTTGAATACTAATTTTTAGATTTATGTAAACATTATGTTAAAATCTAATTGATTGAATTTTTTAACACGTGTCAAAATTTAATCGATTAATTTGATACGCATCATAATCATGTCAATTAGCAAACGCATGCAACTTTATATAACGCGTGGCCTGCTCTTCAAAAAAGAAGAACTTATGAGCTAACACATTTTTAAATTAAAATGGTCATAGTTTATTAGGGTGCATTATTAAAAATGAAAAGGTAAAACATTTTTAAATTCACGGCCTTGCCCTTCCCATTTGATTTATAAAACAATATAAACCATATCTAAAATATTTCTTAGCACGTGTTTTGGATGGCTATCATGATGATAATACATGACTTTTTTATAGACCATTTGATAAACAGAAGTGTAATCCATTCCTACCGACTCTTTCTTTGTCATTATCCATACCATACCTACCTATAAATTGTCTAACAATTATATTTAAGTATATATAAATCGATTCGAAATTGAAACAGTTCCACAAAATAACAAAAATTTTTTAATAATAATAAATTTTAAATTACAATAATTTTTCTAGCATATACTAATAATTATTTTTTTTAAATAATTCATTTAATTTAAGATTATAAAATAAGCACTAATTTATGCAGTTTTCACGTTCTGAAAACCTGATCTTTATTAACTCTCTTGATCTTATCATAAAATTAAAAATTTATCATATGGATTCATATAAATTTATCAATTTCATCGATTCAATTATTTTAAGAAATTCATTTGAAATTTTTAAATATCATTAAAAATTTCCAAAAATATTGGGAACTTCCAAAAATCTTGAAAGATTCCAAAAATAATGATTTCGAACGAGATCTTTTACTTTAGAAACATGTGGAGTTCTAAAAACTGTTGTAAACTTTAAGAAAACTGTTGGAAGTTTAAAAAAAAAAAACTGTGAAAAGTTTATGAAAAATGATAGAATTAGTTGCGACTGATTTTTTTTTTTTTCCAAAACTCCATCCAAATATATATTTACACATAGCATCGTATTCTTGGCATTTCATTAGAGAATATTATTCCAACAAATTTATATAAAAAGATATCTGAGATTTTTAACAATAATAAATATATATCGATTTAAAGCATCCAATTTTCTAACAAGACAATTATAAATTCACCTAGATTTCGAACAGTTTAAAGCTTATAAGTTATATAACTTTTTTTTAACCATGTATTTGAACTACTGTTCGTTTCTTCAGTCTGTCAAATTGATAATTGGATAAGTGGCGCAGCGTAAATAACCGATAGGTACCTCGATCAAGAGAAACAAACGATTCTCTTGAGACCTATTTCGCTCAATCAAGGGATTCGTATGAATCTCTTGAGACAGACTTCTTATCTCGATGAATTTAATCAAAATCGACACAAGGTATGAAGAGAAGCTCTCTTTCTATTAATCTCCAAAACTGAATTACAATAACGTCTAAGCAAAGGTTTAAATAAAACTCAATTTCCTGAATCACAAGTCGATTAGGAATAGGAAAATTTCTAGTTTTAGTAAAGAAAATAGAAAAACTTCTAGTTTATCAAAACTCTAAATATAAAGGAATAATTAAGATAAGTAAAACCAAAACCAACCCTTTCCCGCTTTGTCTATGATGCTGCATCAGGTCCCCCCATGTAAAAAATATTAGACCTCGAATCAGGAACTGGATCAGCGGGTAAGAAACGAGATAAATACCGAACGTTAAAGACATCGGAGGTGGAAATATCAGATGGCAATTCCAGGCGATATGCATTATCATTAATCCGCTCAAGAACCTTCAAAGGACCAATTTTCTTCGACTTGAGTTTGTTATACGCATGTGAAGGCATTCTGTCTCTGGTAAGGACCGCCCATACCAAGTCATCCACATCAAAAACTAGCCGATGACGACGAGAATCTGCAGCAGCTTTGTATTTGGACGAAGATGCTTCAAGATTGCTTGATGCTTGAGAATGAACCGTGACAATGTTGTCAATGAAGGTTGCAGCATCACCGTGAATACGTGACATGTCCGGCAGCGTCGAAAGATCAACTGGACCACGCGGAATAATACCGTAGATAATGTGGAAAGGACTAAAACCTGAACTTCGATTGAGAGCATGGTTGTGAGCAAACTCAGCTTGAGGCAACTTAGAATCCCACGTCTTTATCGAATCACCAACCAAACAACGTAACAGGTTACCAAGAGAACGATTAACAACCTCTGTTTGACCATCCGTTTGAGGGTGATAGGCTGAACTCATATCCAAACTTGTGCCCAATAGTTTCCAAAGTGAACGCCAAAAATGTCCTAGGAAACGTGAATCCCGGTCGGAGACAATAGACGAAGGAAGACCATGGAGACGATAAATATCACGAAAGAATAGTACAGCCACTTGAACCGCATCAGTAGTCTTCTTGCAAGGGATGAAGTGTACCATTTTGGAGAAACGATCAACAACCACAAAAATAGAGTCAAACCCTCTTTGAGTACGAGGAAGACCCAAGACAAAGTCCATACTTATGTCCGTCCAAGGCTGTGTTGGAATAGGCAAAGGCATGTACAAACCGGCATTGGATGCGTGGCCTTTAGATTTTTGACATACAACACAACGTTCCACAAAGCGTTCCACATCACGTCTCAAGGTCGGCCAAAAATACGAATACATCAAGAGATGCAACGTACGATCACGACCAATGTGTCCCTCGTTATGTAGTTCCATAATAAGTTGCTGTCGGAAACTACACTCCAGAATACACAATCGAGTACCACGAAACAAGAACCCATCAAGGACACTGAAATCTCTCGATCTTCCAGCCACTGCTTCCTCAAAAATTTTGCCAAAATAGAGGTCAGATGGGTAAAGATCGGCAAAAGTAGCAAGACCCGGAACGGAAACATTAAGAGTTGCAAGTAGTGAATGACGACGACTCAAAGCATCAGCAACGCGATCAGAAGACCCCGAAGTGTGTTTAATGACAAAGGTAAACTGCTGGAGATAAGAGATCCAAGAAGCATGTCTAGTCGAAACCTTGTCTTGATTACCCAAATATTTAAGAGCATCGTGATCGGTGTATAAGACGAACTCTTTGTGAAATAGATAATGTCGCCAATGCTTCACTGCTTGAATAATAGCATAGAACTCGATGTCATACGTGCTGTAACGCGAACAAGCACCAGCTATCTTCTCACTATAAAAGGCAATAGGACGTCCCCTCTGACTTAGAACTGCGCCTATCTCTACCTTAGAAGCGTCACAATGGAGTTCAAAGACGAGTGTAAAATTGGGTAACACCAAAATAGGAGCGGAACTAAGCCTGTTTTTAAGTATATTAAAGGCGTGCGTAGCTTCTGGTGTCCACACAAATGGGTTTGCTTTGACACAATCTGTTATTGGAGACATTAAAGCACTAAATTGCAGCACAAAACGCCGGTAGAAGGAAGCCAGCCCGTGAAAACTCCTTGTTTCCGTTAGTGTGTTCGGTATAGGCCATGATTGAATAGCGGATACTATACTCGGATCCACCGCTAAACCTTGTGCAGAAATGATGTAGCCTAAGAAATGTACTTCTGAAGAACCAAACTCACACTTTTTTAAAGTAGCAAAGAAGTGATCACGTCGCAAAACACTCAAGATCTGCCGCAGATGACTAATATGATTGTCGAGGGAGTGACTAAAAATCAAGATATCGTCAAAATAAACCACAACGAATTTCCCAATAAACGGTCGTAATGCTTGATTCATGATACGCATGAAGGTACTCGGAGCATTGGATAAACCAAACGGCATTATTAACCACTCAAACAACCCTTCACGAGTTTTAAATGCTGTTTTCCATTCATCTCCAGGGCGAATGCGAATTTGGTGATAACCACTCTTTAAGTCAAGCTTTGAAAAAATACTTACAAAACCAATTTGATCAAGCAAGTTGTCAAGTCGAGGAATCGGAAAACGATAACGAACCGTAATCTTATTGATAGCACGACTATCCACACACATTCTTCAAGAACCGTCTTTCTTTGGAATCAATAAAGCAGGGACTGCACAAGGGCTCAAACTTTCACACAAAAATCCCTTGACGACAAGCTCTTCAACTTGACGGCGAAGTTCTTCGTGTTCGCTTGGACTCATTCGATAATGGGGACGATTTGGAAGGACAGCGTCTGGAACAAGATCAATACGATGCTGAATATCCCTAAGCGGTGGTAGTCCTGTGGGTAGGTCATCCGGGAATACATCACAAAATTCAGCAATCAAATCTTGAAACAGCAAAGGAATGGGAGGAGATGGCGTAGGGGAGCTCGAGGACGCTACTAATATGAAAACTAATCCTTCGTCTTTCATAGTTTTCACAAAAGGTGATCCTTTCAAATATAAAATTGGTGCAGACGGGGGTTCTAAATGCGGAGCTGAAGGTTTGAGGGTGAAGTGGCGATTGTTGAAGTGAAAGTTGTAGGTGTTAAGAAAACCATCATGAAGGACCCTACGATCGAATTCCCAAGGACGCCCGAGTAACAGGTGGCACGCATCCATTGGAACTATGTCATAATAGACTTGATCTTTGTAAGCATCACCAATGGAAAAGGACACAAGAGCACGACGAGAAACACAAACTTCGTTCCCTTGTTGCAGCCAAGTCAACTTATAAGGAGCAGGGTGTTGTGCATCCGTAAGACCCAACTTCTCTACAGCCGTTTGTGCTATCACGTTTTCACAACTTCCCGAATCTATAATAAGATTACAAACCTTTCCACTAATTGTGCAGCGTGAATGAAATAGATTGTTACGGTGTGGCGTTTCGGTTTGAAGACGAGGAGTAAAACAGGCGCGTCGTAACATTAGTAACGGACCGGAATCGGGTTCAAGTTCCTCTGTAGCAGGCTGTTCCTCATCATAAATGACTTCAACGTCGTGTCCCGTATCATCCCGAAGCAACCCACGACGGTTACGTGTTGGGCATGCGGATTGACGATGACCAATTTCACCGCAATTGAAACAACGTAGAGTACCTTGGCGAGCTGGCCGAACTGTGTCAGTAGGTGTAACAGCTGGTTCGGTTGACTTAGGAGCTAACTCTCCTGTTGCTGAAGGTAACTGGGCAGGACGAGTTGAACGGGAGCCACTCCAACTTGAAAATTTACTTTTAGTTTTAGCTTCAATGGTCAGAGCCTGTTGATGAGCTTCAGACAAAGACAACGGATTAAACAAGGTGAGAGTATGCTGAATTTGTTGACGAAGGCCACCAACAAAACGAGCCACAACTTGTTGAGACGAATCATGAACATCAATTTGATTAAGGAGCAGAAAAAAATTTGTAGCGTAATCTGCGACGGATCGAGAACCTTGACGAAGATTATGCAAACGTTGGAACATGAGTTGCTCATAATTGTATGGTAAAAACGTTTTGCGCATCTTTGATTTCAATTTAGCCCATGACATCATTTTTGCTTTACCTTCTCTGGCAAGAGATGTTTTTAACTGTGTCCACCAAGCGGATGCTCTGTTTCGGAAACACATCGTTATAACAGGAACACATCGATCAAGTGGGACATGCTTGAATTCGAGGATTTCTTCAACGGTTACAATCCAATCGAGTAGTTCTTCGGGTGATTGTCCTCCATGAAATTCTGGGATTTCGAATTTAAAACCACTCTCCCACCGATCAACATCATCATCATGGTCTCTGGCACGTTGGTGATGTTGGGCAGCGAACGGGTTATCGTCGTAAGTTGATTCATCGTCTTCTTCTTCCTCACGCTCGACGCGTTCGTCACCGACGACGTTTGGTCGTTGTGCCGCGAGTACTTGGATGGCGATGGTCATGGCACGCATCTGATCTTGAAGATCAGCAAAGACTTGACGATTCAGCTCTGCATCTGTAGGAGCAACGACTTTCTTTGCGCGTGGCATTGTGAACAAGGAGCGAACCTGTCTCTGATACCAACTGGCGCAGCGTAATTAACCGATAGGTAGCTCGATCAAGAGAAACAAACGATTCTCTTGAGACCTACTTCGCTCAATCAAGGGATTCGTATGAATCTCTTGAGACCGACTTCTTATCTCGATGAATTTAATCAAAATCGACACAAGGTATGAAGAGAAGCTCTCTTTCTATTAATCTCCAAAACTGAATTACAATAACGTCTAAGCAAAGGTTTAAATAGAACTCAATTTCCTGAATCACAAGTCGATTAGGAATAGGAAAACTTCTAGTTTTAGTAAAGAAAATAGGAAAACTTCTAGTTTATCAAAACTCTAAATATAAAGGAATAATTAAGATAAGTAAAACCAAAACTAACGCTTTCCCGCTTTGTCTATGATGCTGCTGCATCAATGAGAGATTACAGATTCAATCGTTTTAAATTAATATACGAATAAATTAAGAGAGAAAAGGGTTTGAGTATTTCTCGTGTATTAGATTTGAAAGCTAATTGGTGTTTAAATAGACCTTACAACTAAAAACCGAAACAAACTCTTCTAAGACATTCTAAAATTAACGTGATAAAGTTAACAATCTTAACTCCTACAAAACAAGAAGACTTATTCAAATTTAAACATTAAAACTTAAATAGATAAAAATCAAATCAAAGATTATTCTTCACTTCTTCCCCTAAATTGGAAAGTACATTACAAGAAAACATAAGATTTGCCACTATTTTTTACGAGAAAAATAAATCGTAGTAAATTAACGTTGAAGTGACGACGAGTATACAAGGAAATTTTAAATTGTCGGTAATTCGTCAAAATGCGGGAGGAAATTATTTCTTCGTAAATACGGACGATTTACGACGAACAATATTTTCCTCGTGAAATATCGACGAAGTAACGTCGATATATATTGGTCGTGGATTTCTCGGTAATTTTTTGTTAACTAACGATGAATTACAGAGAAAATGAAATCGATGTACCTTAACGACGTATTAAATAGGAAAATAAGTTAGATGAAAACGTGTTTTACTGGTTTTTTTGCCACGAAATTTTCAATGTGAATTCGTTGTAAATTTTGAAATTCGTTGGTAATTCGATGTGAAAAAGTCTGTATATAGTAGCAAACAATACATTATCACAACTTAAAAAACAAAAACAAACACTTCTCTCTCTTCACCAAAAAAAACACTTCTCTTTTAGAAAAAAACAAAAAAAAAACATTTCTCTTAGCAAAAAAAATAAAAACTTCTCTCTTACTAAAAAAAATATGCCAATATACGAATTACAAAATTGGATATATAATCGTAAAAATTCGGAGGGATCGCTGACGAAAGAGTTTCAAGATGGGCTAGAAGGATTCATTTAGTCCTTCATCCATACTGGTGGTTGTCTCTATCACCCTTCTCGCATAGGATTTTGATGAGGACTGACTTGTTGCGTTTATTCTTCTTTCATTACTTCATCCTCTGTGTTCTCTTCTCCTTCAACATTCTCCTCTGCATTTGGCTCCTCAGCTTCATCGCCTTCTTGAGGTTTCACAGGTAATGTTTTAGTGTTCTCTTCTCTTTCTGATTATGTCACTACTTCATCCCATGATGGTCCTTACTTTGCATATTTCCTTCCCATTTCCATCTTTTGCTCTCATCAAAGAGGACATCTATGTTCATTAAAATCTTTTTTGTCTCTGGATTGTAAAGACAATATGCTTTTGATTCTTTACTCCAGCCAAACATCACACATTTGATACTCTTCTCATCAAGCTTCATTCTTCTTTCATATGGCACCAAAGTGAAGGTGACACAACTTAATATTCTGAGATGCTCCACTGATGGCTTGTGTTGGCTCTACTTTTCTTCAGGCATGACATCCCCTAAAGCAGCTGATGGGCTTCTGTTCAGTATGTGAATTGGATATTAAACTGTTTCTGGCCAAAATCTCCTTGGCACTAACATTTCCAGCAGCATACACCTTTTCATATTCATGACACTTCTATTTTTCCTTTTGGTAATACCATTTTGTTGTGGCATGTATACTGCAATAAGCTGCCTCTTTATCCCATTCTGCTCACAGTAATCTTCAAACGCCTTTGAGTTGTCCTCTATCTATTCTCAGACATACTAAGTTTTGCCCCAATTCCCTTTCTGCTGCTTTGAACTCATTGAATATCTTAAGAGCTTCAGATTTCTCTGACATAAAGTATGCCCAACATTTTTGGCTATCATCATCATTAAAATTGATTATATACCTCTTTTCACTCTCTGAAATTGGAGAAATAGGTTCATACATGTCGTTGTGAACAAGTTGAAGTCCCCTAGTTGATTTCCACTCGCTCTTCTTTGGAATGCTTTCACGATTCTGCTTTCCTTTCATGCAGATTTTGCATGTGGCTTCAGCTTCCTCCAAACCGATGATTGGTAATCACACCACCATCTTCTTCTCTGCGAGTGACTTCAATGCCCAAATCTCATATGCCATAACTGTTATGTCTTCTCTGTCATAAGTAAATATTTTGTCTCCTCTGCTTCTCTTGCTTTTCTCACTGTGGCCAGAATGACAAACATTTTGTTCTTAGACATGGATGAATGCATGATCATTCTCTTTTTCTGCTTGTGCCAAATCTCACACACGTCATCTTCAATAATCACTCTCAATCCCTTCTGTTGCAGTTGTCTCACATTGAACAAATTATTTTTTAGGCTTGGCATAAAGTAAATAGACGTGATCACACGTATAATCCCATTGATCTCAAGATGTAGACTTCCTCTTCCTTCTTCCATCATTCTTTTATCATCACCAAGTTTAACATTATGTCTGAAGCTATTGTCAAATTCAATGAACCACTCCTTCGTTCCGCACATATGATTGCTACAACCTGAATCTAGGAACCAGACATGTTCCTTTGGTCACGTCAATATGCGCCATCATAAGCATATCTTCATCCATCTCTGCATAATTGGCCTCTTCTCATTATGGACACTCTAACTTGTAGTATCCCATCTTGTGACATTTGTAACACTCCATCATTTCTTTGTTGGAGTTTCCATGTTCTATTCCTTGATATCCTCCTCGTCCTTGTCCTCGAGTTGGATATCCTCCCCTGCCTCTGTCACCATTCGGTTTCCACTATCCTTCCACTTTCAGAGCATACTCTTTTCCTACATGCCTGCTCAGGATATCCTACCATGCCTCTGTCACCATGCGATTTCTGCAGATTATTGGAGGCAAATTAGATAAGGAAAATTTCGAGAAAGGTGCAAATAGAGCTATTCGTGGTGGACGTGCATATCTATTGTGAATCTTTGTGAAATAGATAAAATTGTCATTTAATACAATTTTTTAATCTAATTGAAAAACATATATAAAAAAAACTTATTTTCCTTTTTTATTTTTAAAACTAATTTTTAGATTTATGTAAACATTATGTTAAAATCTAATTGGTTGAATTTTTTTAACATATTTTAAAATCTTATCGATTAACTTGAAAAATATCACGATTATGTTAAATAGCAATTTTATATAATAAGATATTAACATTTGAAGTATCTAAAGTGATCTAAGTTCTGTAATTATATTGCAATATCAAACTAAGGCTTAGACAAATGTGATCACAGCTCTCATTAAATTTATATAAACACATATAAAAATAAATAAACATTGCACTTCAAGAAAATATTTGAAAGCTAAACTTATATACACACATATAAAAGTAAATAACGATTATTATTTGAAAGATTTTTTAAAAATAATATCTATACGGAGATATTTATTTAGTATCTATAACGCATGGCCTGCTCGCCAAAAAAAAAAGAACTTATGAACTAACACATTTTTAAATTAAAATGGTTATAGTTTATTAGGGTACATTATTAAAAATGAAAGAGTAAAAAACTGTATCACTTGCTCTTTGCCTTCACGGCCTTGCCCTTCCCATTTGATTTATAAAACAATATAAAGCATATCTAAAATATCTCTTAGCACGTGTTTTGGATGGCTATCATGATGATAATACATGACTTTTTTATAGACCATTTGATAAACAGAAGTGTAATCCATACCTACCGACTCTTTCTTTGTCATTATCCATACCATACCTACCTATAAATTGTCTAACAATTATATTTAAATAAATATAAATCGATTTGAAATCGAAAAGGTTCCACAAAATAACAATTTTTTTTAATAATAATAAATTTTATAGCATATACTAATAATTATTTTTAAAAAGTTCAATCCTCTTTGTCATTTTATTCTTTCATCTTTTCGAATCATTCTTTTAAGATTTTAAAATAAACGCTAATTTATGTAATTTTTACGTTTTCACAGAACGTGATCTTTATTAACTCTTTTGATCTTATCATAAAATTAAAAATTCACTTAATTTTAAGAAATTCATTTGAAATTCTTAAATATCATTAAAAATTTCCAAAAATATTGGGAACTTCCAAAATCTTGAAAGATTCCAAAAATAAAGATTTCGAACGAGATCTTTTACTTTTAGAAACATGTGGAGTTTTAAAAACTGTTGTAAACTTTAAGAAACAGTTGGAAGTTTAAAAAAAAAAGTTTATGAAAAATGATAGAATTAATTGCGACTGATTTTTTTTTTTTCCAAAACTCCATCCAAACAGATATTTACACATAGCATCGTTTTCTTGGCATTTCATTAGAGAATATTATTCCAACAAATATATATATTTTTTTTGGTTGCATTCAGGAGACAATGCCTCCTTGTTTTATTCAAAGTAAAAAGAAATTGAACTACAAAAATACATGTCGTGCCCGTGTAGAACCTAAAGCATCCTCCGACAAGATCGAAACAACACTATCAGGAACCACGGTAAAGAAATAAAAGCCTAAAGGTAAGGAGAAAGCATGGTTAGCTAATCCATCCACGAGACGATTAGCTTCCATCCAGTCCTTTGATAAAAAGTTATAACACAGTCGTGCTAGGAACAATAGCGGGTGCGATTCATTGATCTTTTTCGTTAAGAAACCCACCACTATCTCAGAGTCCACTTCTATTTCTAACCGCTACACTTGACGATCCCAAACTATATAGAGGCCATAGTACACACCCCACAATTCTGCTAAAGGAGGTGAGCATATCCCAATGTTGAGAGAGAAACCGCCGCACCAGTTTCCCCTTTCATCTCTCAAAACTCCTCCTGCCGTAGCCAGGCCAGGGTTACCGTGTGAAGCTCCATCAGTATTTAACTCCATCCAATCTCTTGTTGGCGGAGACCATGAGATATGTCTTTCTACTCTCTCCCTTATTTGCCCATTTCCTCCTTGGCCATCTCCCTAACGAAACGTACGCGATCACGACATTTTCCTGTCTCACCAAACACATTTACACAACGCCATTTCCAGCCCCACCATAAAGTTATGGCAAATAAAGTTGACCAGGTTGTGTCCTGTAATTCTACCTTCTCAGACAGGTTTGTATATAGCCATTCCAATAAGGATTGTGTGAAAAACAGTCGTCTCTTTCCCATGGGAACCAACCGAATTCAGATACCCTCCGTTGCCGGACAGTCCCGCAGCACGTGCATACTAGATTCTTCAGCTCCTTTACAAACCTGGCAAGTGCTTGTATCACTTAGGTGCCTCCTCTATCTCTCCAAATTCGTCATAATCACCTGGTGAGCAACTAGCCATATGAATACCCTTACTCTCTCAGGCGCCACCACACTCCACACTAGCCGGAACAGTCGTGACATGTTCGGTCTTGGGACATGATTTCCACACAGAAAAGTATACGCAGATTTGACTGTAAATATGCCATCTTTACTCTCCCCCCAGGATAATATATCCTTTGCTCCTGTGATATCATCCAAGACCACTGCTGATAGGCGTAATCTAGTATTCATCGAAAGATATTGCTCGAGGTTCGAGAATTGCCAACCAGAGCCATTCCTCCATAAGTCCCTGGCGCTAAGATCTACCATCTCAATTGGTATGTCTTGCACTGCTACCTCTCCGATTGGTACATTTAAGATCCATTTATCCCTCCAGAATCGGATTTGACGGCCATCTCCAAGTACCCAACTCATCCCTGGTACCACTACCTCTCTTATTCCCTTTCCCACACTACGCCATGTCGACGACCAAGTACTCTTAGCCTTCATCCAAGATGCATCATGTACATCTTTAACTCGATATTTGCTTCTTAGCATCTCTGCCCATAAGCTCGACTGGTCATGTAAGACCCTCCACCCCAGTTTTACGAGCAACGCCTTATTCATGTCTTGTGCTAGTCGAATCTCTAACCCTTCTTCTTCCTTCGGTCTACATACATTTTTCCAAGAAACCAGATGCTTTCTCCTCTGTTCTTTAGTACTTTCCCATATGAATGACCGCGATATTCTGTCCAGCTTTTTTAGGATTGACGTTGGTAAGGAAATTATGTTCATAGTATGGACCGGAATCGAAGACAAGACTGACTTTGTAAGCGTTATTCTGCCTGCAAGGCTCAAGAATCTCCCTTTCCACTCTGCTAGCCTTGAAGAAATCTTCTCTAGAATTTCCCCAAAAGTTTCTTTGTTTATCCTCTTCTGTAGTATTGGCATACCGAGGTACTTACCCAACTCTCTAGTTGATTGAATGCCACTTGCATCACTGATCAACTTCCCCAAATCCCGACTTACATTCTCAGAAAAGAAGATTTTCGATTTGTCTAGGCTGACTTTTTGTCCTGATGCAGCACAAAATATCTCCAGAACTCCTCTGATCACTCTGATCTGAGATACTGATGCTTCTGCAAACAGGATTAAGTCATCTGCACATAGTGACACATTGCATGATCCAGCCAATCCAAGCCTCAGGGAACCTTGCTGCCCTTAACGTATCCTCAAGAAAATCCCAACGAATTCGATCATATGCCTTCTCCAAATCCAATTTCAGTAGCATCCATCCTTTCCTCCCTTTCTTTCTTCTCATTGAGTGCACCACCTCCTGCACTATCACGTTATTGTTTGTGGCTAGCCTCCCCGGAATAAAACTTGCTTGAGATGGACCTATGAGTTTAGGCATTAACTGCTTCATTCGTATCACCATAGCTTTAGTAATTGTTTTGAACAAAACATTACATAAGCTAATCGGCCTGAACTGCATAATCTTCTCCGGCTTTAGTACCTTTGCAATCAAGACCACTAGCGAATCATTTGCTTCTCTTGACAGGATACCAGAGGAAAAGAAATCCAACACGAACCGACTTACTGAACTTCCCACAATGTCCCAGCAATCTTGATAAAATACTGGTTGAAAACCGTCTAGTCCCGGGGCTTTGTACTTGCCCATAGATCGGATCGAGTCCTCTAGCTCTTGAGCTGAGAAAGGCTTATTCAATCCTACTAACTCCACACTAGTAAGATTAACAAAGCCATCCGCAGATAAAGTATCTACTACAGGTGCAACATCGTCCATGGAGTACAATCTCCTGTAGTATGCCACAGCCAATGCCTCCAACCCCTAAGGATGTGATACCCATCTATTTGCATCGTCCTTGAGCATTTCTATTCTGTTTCGCCTCCTTCTGATAATGGTAGATGTGTGATAGTACTTGGAATTTCTGTCTCCAAGCACTATCCACTTTTCTCTTGACTTCTGGTACAAGAGAACCTCTTCCTGCTCAAGCACAATATCAAATCTTTCATCATTCTAGCCTCTCGTACCAAGAGCTCATCATTTTGATGGACATCTAGTTCCTCCTGCACTACCTTAATGTCCTTCATCAAAGTCTCCTTCCTCCTCTGCACATCGCCAAATACTTTCCTATTCCACTGTTTTAGTATGACTTGCAACTCCTTTAGAGCCTCCGATGTGGTCAGATTCCCATTCCACGATGATGAGAGCATTTTTTTAAAGCCACTATGCTTCAACCACGCAGGCTCGAAGCGGAAGTGACGTCTCCGAGGATTACTCCCTATTTCAGGCTCGAGCTGCACATACAGAGGAGTATGATCTGAGGACAGGAAGGATAGGTGCGTCACCAAGGCTTCTTGCCATTTTAACCTCATTTGCGTGCAACACAACACCCTGTCCAGCCTCTTAGCTATGTAAGTACTCTCTACACGGCCTTGCTTCCATGTGAATTTACTTCCTTTAAACCCCATGTCAATCAATGCTAATTCACTCATCCATTCTCCAAATGCAAAAGAATCTGGTAAGAGCCTCTCGTTCCCTCCTGTCCTCTCATCCAGCCGGACAATTGTGTTAAAGTCACCTCCAACTATCAAAGGGTCTCCAACACTTCGGATTACCCTTTTGAGATCCTCCCACAAACCACTCCTACGACTCACCGTTGGAGCTGCATAAACGACAATCAGATGGATGATGTCTGAGCCCGTCACCACCTTGGCATGAATAAATTGATTTGACGCCTCAATGATGCTTAAATCTCCAACTTCTGACCTCCAAAGAAGCCACAACCCACCACTTTGGCCAACTGCGTCCATTCGAAAGGAGTTATCAAAACCCAACCCCTGACATATCCGACTAGCTCGATCCCCACCCGCATGTGTTTCAAATAGTGCAAGAATATCCGTCTAGAATCTCTTCAATAAGTATCGAACGGATCTCCGAAAATTGGGTTTATTCGCCCCGGGCAATTACAGAATAAGAAATTCATCATAAACTTAGTAATTTGTATCAACAGAATCACCGGGGTCTCCTGTCATGCGATCTCCAACCGTCTCGCATCCTCCACACCCATCACAAGCGTAGAGCTATCACTCTGTTTGCATTCTGTGTTCAAAGCCTCCAGGAAACTTTCCATCTCCTCATCTCGAAGCTGCAAACCCTTTCCCAACTCCTTCTCACGAGCGTGTACCGGTTCCACAACGCAATATCTTCATTCTCCTTATTTTCCTCAACTAACTCTGTTATTTTCCTTGATTCAACCGGATTCGTATCTACCTCCAGTTCACCGAATCGATTTGATATCATAATATTCTCGAGATCTTTAGTTTGCGTGATCTCCCGGAGATTGTGTTCAGATTCTCCACTCGATCCTCCGGCAACAAACACCACTTGGCTCGACGGCACCTCCCTTCCTCTCCGTGCCCTTCTAGCTATAGTGAAACCATCATCTGACTGCATATGATCTCGTGGAGTCTCGGTCCTAGGTTGTTGTTCATGAGCCAACACTTTCTCCAAAACTCCTTTAGCACATGAATGTACCAAGTGTCCATACATTCCACAAGCTGAACATATGTTCGTGAGACCTTCGTATGACACAAAGTATTGGTCTTCATTGATTACCACCGTCCCTTTTAGAGGTTTTGCAAGTTTACTTTCACATAAACCCTAGCAAACCTCGCCCTTTCAAAGTTTAGGGTTGTTAAATCAACACGAATTGGATTACCAATCCCCCGAGCTATCCCCAACAGAATAGCTTTAGGGTTGTTAAATCAACACGAATTGGATTACCAATCCCCCGAGCTATCCCCAACAGAATAGCTTTATGATAAAAGTTCACTGGGATATTCGTCAAACGGACCCACACCGGAGTAGTTACGATCTCATCTCGCAGCGGATCAAAGTCTGGAGACCATGCTTGCACCATAAGGTAACTTCCAAACGCTCGCCACGGGCCTTGTGTCAGTGCCGCCAAGTATTCATCCTCCAACTCAAATCGGACCATGAAGAACTGGCGAGGTAGATTCATCACGTGCATCGCTCCTTTAGGGTTCCACAACTCCCTTAGCTTCCTACTCAAGGCTGGTATAGCCACGTTCCTCCCCAGCACTTTGACAATCATACATTGCTTCCACATCTCGTTCATCGCCTCAAGCACCTCTCTTTCGATTGTGATAACGGCCTCTCCATCCTCCCCGTTTGTGAATTCCACGCTCATCCTTTGTGCAATAAACTCGTCATCCAAAAAACTCTCGGGCACTGGGATACCACCTCCACTCGTCTTCCTCACTCTAGTCGCCCAAGATTCTGTTGTATCTGGTGGATCTCCCGGCGGTTTCTCTTTCTCTCCGATGTCGGTCATGGTGGCGTCACGCTCTCTAGCTCTCAAAACCCTAGAATCCATTTCTAGAACAGTTAAACTGCTGAATGCACGAATACATGTTCCAACAAATATATATAAAAAGAAATCTGAGATTTTTAACAATAATAAAAATATATCGATCTAGAACATCCAATTTTCTAACAAGACAATTATAAATTAACCTAGTTTTCGAACAGTTTAAAGCTTATAAGTTATATATCCCTTTTTTAACCATGTATTTGATCTACTGTTCGTTTCTTCTGTCTGTCAAATTGATAATTGGATAAGAGATTACAGATTCAATCGCTTTAAATTAATCTACGAATAAATTAAGCTGCAAATATGTTATCTCAAACTGAGAACTGTGTAGGAGAGAAAAGGGTTTGAATACTTCTCGTGTATTAGATTTGAAAGCTAATTGGTGTTTAATTAGACCTTACAACTAAAAATCAAAACAAACTCTTCTAAGACATATTCTAAAATTAACGTGATAAAGCAAACTATCTCAACTCCTACAAAACAAGAAGACTTATTCAAATTTAAACATTAAAACTTAAATAGATAAAAAAATACAAATTCAATAGCTTTAAATTAATCTACGAATAAATTAAACTGCAAATATGTTATCTGAAACTGAGAACTGTGTAGGAGAGAAAAGGGTTTGAATACTTCTCGTGTATTAGATTTGAAAGCTAATTGGTGTTTAATTAGACCATACAACTAAAAAACAAAACAAACTCTTCTAAGACATATTCTAAAATTAACATGATAAAGCAAACTATCTCAACTCCTACAAAACAAGAAGACTTATTCAAATTTAAACATTAAAACTTAAATAGATAAAAATCAAATCAAAGATTATTCTTCAATTCCTCCCCTAAATTAGAACGTTCACTACAAAAAAACATGAGGTTTGCCACGATTTTTTACGATAAAAATAAATCGTAGTAAATTAACGTTGAATTGACGACGAGTATACGAGAAAATTTTAAATCGTCGGTAATTCGTCGGAATGCGGGAGGAAATTATTTCTTCGTAAATACGGACGATTGACGACGAACAATATTTTCGTCATTAAATACCGACGAAGTAACGTCGATATATATTGGCCATGGATTTCTCGGTAATTAACGACGAGTTACAGAGAAAATGAAATCGAAGTAATTTAACGACGTATTAAATAGGAAAATAAGTTAGATGAAAACGTGTCTTACTGGATTTTTTGCCACGAAATGTTCAATGCGAATTCGTTGTAAATTTTGAAATTCGTTGGTAATTCTATGTGAAAAAGTCTATATATAGTAGCAAATAATTCATTATCACAACTTAAAAACAAAAACAAACACTTATATCTCTTCACCCAAAAAAACCCTTCTCTCTTAGAAAAAAGAAAAAAAAAAACAGACTTCTCTCTTACCAAAAAAATATGTCAATATACGAATTACGAAATTGGATGTATAATCGTAAAGATTCGGAGGTATCACTGACGAAAGAGTTTCAAGATGGGCTAGAAGGATTCATGTAGTCCTTCATCCATACTGGCGGTTGTCTCTATCGCCCATCTCGCACAGAATTTTGATGAGGACTGACTTGTTGTGTTTCTTCTTCTTTCATTACTTTCTCTTCTGTGTTCTCTTCCCTTTAAAAATTCTCCTATGCATTTGGCTCCTCAGCTTCATCACCATCTTGAGGTTCCACATGCAATGTTTTAGTGTTCTCTTCTCTTTCTGATTATGTCACTACTTCATCCCATGATAGTTCCTTACTTTGCATATTTCCTACCCATTCCCATCTTTTGCTCTCATCGACATCTCTCCTTAGTATAATCTTTTTGGTCTCTGGATTGTAAAGACAATATGCTTTTGATTCTTTACTGCAGCCAAACATCACGCATTTGACACTCTTCTCATCAAGCTTGATTCTTCTTTCATATGATACCAAAGTGAATGCGACACAACTAAATATTCTGAGATGCTCCATTGATGGCTTGTATTGGCTCTACTTTTCTTCAGGCGTGACATCCCCTAAATCAGCTGATGGGCTTATGTCCAGTATGTGAACTGAATATTGAACTGTTTATGGTCAAAATCTCCTTGGCACTAACATTTCCAGCAGCATACACCTTTTCATATTCATGACACTTCTATTTTTCTTTTCGGTAATACCATTCTGTTGTGGTGTGTAGACTGCAGTAAGCTGCCTCTTTATCCCATTCTCCTCACAGTAATCTTCAAACGCCTTTGAGTTGTCCTCTATCTATTCTCAGACATACTAAGTTTTTCCCTAGTTCTCTTTCTGCTCCTGCTTTGAACTATTTGAATATCTTAACAGCTTCTGATTTCTCTAACATAAAGTATGTCCAACATTTTCGGCTATCATCATCATTGAAATTTATTATATATCTCTTTCCACTCTCTGAAATTGGAGAAATAGGTTCATACATGTCGTTGTGAACAAGTTAAAGTCCCCTAGTTGATTTCCACTCGCTCCTCTTTGGAATGCTTTCACGATTCTGCTTTCTTTCATGCCGATTTTGCATGTGGCTTCGGCTTCCTCCAAATTGATTATTGGTAATCTCACCACCATCTTCTTCTCTGCGAGTGACTTCAATGCCCAAATCTCTTATGCCACAACTGTTATGTCTTCTTTGTCATAAGTAAATATTTTGTCTCCTCTGCTTCTCTTGCTTTTTTCACTGTGGCCAGAATGACAAACATTCTGTTCTTAGACATGGATGAATGCATGATCATTCTCTTCTGCTGCTTGTGCCAAATCTCACACACGTCATCTTCAATAATCACTCTCAATCCCTTCTGTTCCAGTTTTCCCCCATTGAACAAATTATTTTTTAGGCCTGGCATAAAGTAAACAGACGTGATTACATGTATGATTCCATTGATCTCCAGATGTAGACTTCCTCTTCCTTCTTCCATCATTCTTCTATCATCGCCAAGTTTAACATTCTGTCTGAAGCTATTGTCAAATTCAATGAACCACTCCTTCGTGCTGCACATATGTTTGCTACAACCTGAATCTAGGAATCATACATGTTCCTTTGATCACGTCAATATGCGCCATCATAAGCATATCTTCATCCATCTCTGCATAATTGGCCTCTTCTCATTCTGGACACTCTAACTTGTAGTATCCCATCTTGTGACATTTGTAACACTCTATCATTTCTTTGTTGGAGTTTCCATGTTCTATTCCTTGATATCCTCCTCGTCCTTGTCCTCGAGTTGGATATCCTCCCCTGCCTCTGTCACCATTCGGTTTCCATTATCCTTCCACTTTCAGAGCAAGCTCTTTTCCTACATGCATGCTCAGGTTCTGCTCGTGCATCATCAAAAAACTTTGCAACCCATCCACTGTCATCTCTTTGATATCCTTTGACTCTTCAATGGCACATACAACGTATGTGAACTTCTCAACTAGAGTTCTCATAATCTTCTCCACCACCTTGGAATCTGGCATATCTTCTCCCAAGTTTTGTATGTTGTTGGCTATTTCCATTACTCTGGAGAAATACTTAGTGATTGTTTTTCCTATCTTCATCTCAAGCACTTCAAAGTGTCTACACAACCTCTGCAACCGCGCACTTTAAATCCTATCATTCTCTTGATATTTCCTCTTCATAGATTTTTCACAAATCTTTTGATGTCTTCTTCTTCAGTCAGAATCGTATTGAGAATCATCTTGTCGATGGAAGCAAACAAATAATTCTTCATTTTGTAATATGTAATCGTTTTCTCCGCCAGCTCCATTCTTTGTGGTCCGGTCAAGATCACATTTCTTCCTGGCCGTTGGATCATGATATCCCACCACTCCTTTAATTTTAGCAAATTCTCTATGAGCATAGTCCAATGCTCATAGTCTCCATCGAACTTAGGAATAATTATTATATTTTTTTCATTCATTTTTTCTCACGTAAGTTGCGTTAAAATAGTTGTTACAACTGAAAATCGAAACAAACTCTTCTAAAACCTATTTTAAAGCTAACATGATAAAGCTAACGATATCAATTCCTACAAAACAGGAAGACTTATTCAAATTTAAACATTAAAACTTAAATAGACAAAGACTAAATCAATAGATTATTATTCAGAATCATTGAATCAAAGTCAATAAATACTGAATAATTGCGATTGAAAAGCGTGCATTACCCATCCGCATTTATTTCGCCACATGACCATTGTTAATTCATTGCCTTATTATACTTATTATTCAACAACAATCACGTAGAGTATTGATCAACCAACATTAAAACTTACGTTCTCATTAGTCTATTTATGCAATTTCAAGCAAGTTTTAATAATTTTTTCTTTCTGGCGCAATCACATTTTTTTATAAACTTGATATTTTTGTATATTGAAAATAAAGAACAAGAAAATAGCTCCTTTCATAAATTTCAAGAAATTTTTTATAATTTTTGTCTTTTTCTCAAATTTTACAAGTTGGGATTTTTGTATATACTTTTTACCTATAAAACCACTCCACTCCACACTCTCTCTATTATCACCTACCTTAGAAATGGAGTTCTCAAGCTTTTTGCTCTCTCTCTTACTCTTTCTTTTGAACCTTTCTCTTCTGGTTTCAGCTAACCACGACGACTTTCTTAGTTGTCTTTCTCGCAAAATAAACGAAAACACCTTCGAAACCAAAATCATACACACTTCCAAAGATTATTCTTTTTCATCCATCTTAGAATCTTCCATACAAAATCCAAGATTCTCGGTTCCCGAAACACCTAAACCGGTCTCAATCATCACTCCGGTTCAAGCCACTGATGTTCAAACCGTGATCAGATGCGCGCGGGTGCACGGAATCCATGTAAGGTCTCGGAGCGGTGGTCACGGCTACGAAGGTCAATCTTATATTGCGTACAACAAACCGTTCGTTGTCATCGATTTAAGGAATCTTCGGTCTATAACATTAGACCTTGATAACCGGACCGGGTGGGTCCAAACCGGAGCAACGGCGGGAGAATTGTACTATGAGATCGGTAAAACCACCAAATCTCTTGCTTTCCCGGCCGGTATTCATCCAACCGTCGGCGTCGGAGGGCAGTTTAGTGGCGGAGGTTACGGTACCTTGCTTAGAAAATACGGTTTAGCGTCGGACAACGTGATCGATGCACTTGTGGTCGATGCCCGTGGGAGGATTCTTGACCGACAAGCAATGGGCGAGGAGTACTTTTGGGCGATACGTGGAGGTGGCGGATCTAGCTTTGCCGTTGTACTATCGTGGAAGATTAGATTGGTCGATGTTCCGTCGATGGTAACGGTTTTTAAAGTCGATAAAACATCGGAGAATGAGGCCGTTCAGATCATCAACAAGTGGCAGTATGTTACCGATAAGGTGCCTAATGATCTTTCATTTCGGCAACTATGGAGAGATCAACAGATAACACGGTGCAGGCTTCATTCAGCGGACTTTATCTCGGTCCAGCAAACGATCTACTGGTCTTGATGGAAGAGAAGTTTCCAATATTAGGTCTTGAGGTTCAAGATTGTACCGAAATGAGTTGGATTGAGTCTGTTCTATGGTTTGCTGATTTCCGTAAAGGAGAATCTCTTGGTGTTCTTGCGAATCGGGAGCGTACGTCTATATCTTTCAAGGGTAAAGACGATTTTGTTCAAGAACCAATACCCGAGGCCGCAATTCAAGAGCTATGGAGGCGCCTAGAAGCGCCCGAGGCTCGACTTGTAAAGATTGTATTGACTCCATTTGGTGGGAAAATGAGTGAAATCAGGGAGCACGAAACACCATTCCCTCATCGAGAAGGAAATCTTTATGAGATTCAGTATTTGGCTTACTGGATAGAAGAAGAAGACAAGAACAGGAAGGAGACAGAGAAATATCTGAAATGGGTCGAGAGTGTTTACGATCTTATGACTCCTTATGTCTCGAAATCTCCAAGAGGAGCTTATGTCAATTTCATGGACATTGATTTGGGAATGTATCTTGGGAATGAGAAGACAAAGTACGAGGAAAGAAAGAGTTGGGGAGTGAAGTACTTCAAGAACAACTTTGAGAGATTGGTGAGAGTAAATCTAGTGTTGATCCAACAGATTTCTTCTGCGATGAACAGAGCATTCCACTGTTGAAATCCGTCGACGATATTTGAAAAATATCTTAGGATGGAAGTTTATTTATGAGCTTATGAGCTTTCTTTGTTTGTGAAATCATATCCGTGTGTTCAACAGTTGATGGTCCAAGTATGGTCCAAGTTTCTGTGATATATGTGTATTGAATAAACATTTCATGATCTAAGTGCGCGATTCGAAGCAGTTTCTTCAAGAGCAAGCAAGTGGAGCTAAATCTAAAAACATGAAGCAAGATGAGATTCTTCATGATGACCAACATCCCGATCAAATTTGTGAATGGATTGGGTATAAAATCCTTAAAGTACTCGGGAGAAATTGTCGACGAATATTGGATCCGCAAAAGTTGTATTTAAAGGGACACAATGAATCGGAGCAAGAGACAATGTGTTGGTCTTTGTCTCAAATTATAAAAGTCAAAGTCATGAAAATTGATTACAGCCATGATACATGCTTTTTTTTTGGGTGCTAGAGATATTAGGTTGGATTGCGATGGAACAGATGGATCATAATCTTTCATCTTCAAAAATATTATTGGCATTTAATCACAATATTGATAGCCAAACAAGATGTTCATATCAAACCGGGAACGATGATGATGGATAAAGCATATAATATATATAATTATATGTTTGCATGGAAGTTTTATATGAAAAAAGAAAGCAAAGTGTAATTGTTTTTATTCAGTTTTAAAGTTTATTTTAAGCAATGTATTAATTGTATTTATATTTTTGACTGACAACAATGTAATTTTTGATTTAAGTTAAGTTAATAAATAGATATTAAAAAATAAATAAAAAGCTGAATAATTGCAATTGAAAAGCGTGCATTATCCATCTGCATGTATTCCCCCGACAACCCTTATGCATGGCCGGCCTTTGGCTAGAGGCGAAGGAAGCATGTGCTTCTCTAGCCTTCAATTATTTTTTCATATTTTCAGCCAACTTTGATAAATTTATCTTATATTTCTACTTGTTTTAATCTATTCAAACAGGTGATGGGTACGACGAATACCATTATTTGCTCAACTTATTACGCCCTATTTTTTTGGGCTTGTAGTCCTTAATTTATCTGGACCGGCGATGATTCAACAATAATCATGTAGAGTATTATTAATCAACATTCAAACTTACGTTCTCATTACTTATAGACTAGTATAATTAATGCAATTTCGAGCACATTTTTTTCTTGGCGCAGTCACATTTTTTTTTATAAACTTGATGTTTAATGAAATTTTCGTATTTTCAAATATAGAACAAGAAAATAGCTCCTTCGTGTAACCAAGGCCTTTTTCTCAAATTTTATAAGTTGGGATTTTTATCTACTTTTTACCTAATAAATCACTACATCTCCAATTCACACTCTCTCTACAAATTACACACCTATCTTAGAAATGGAGTTCTCAAGCTTTTTGCTCTCTCTCTTACTCTTTCTTTTGAACCTTTCTCTTCTGGTTTCAGCTAATCGCACTAACCACGACGACTTTCTTAGTTGTCTTTCTCGCAAAATAAACGAAAACACCTTCGAAACCAAAATCATACACACTTCCAAAGATTCTTCTTTTTCCTCCATCTTAGATTCTTCCATACAAAATCCAAGATTCTCGGTTCCCGAAGCACCTAAACCGGTTTCAATCATCACTCCGGTTCAAGCCACTGATGTTCAAACCGTGATCAGATGCGCACGGGTGTTCAACAGTTGATGGTCCAAGTATGGTGCAAGTCTGATCCAAGTGTGCAACTTCTTTGTGTGATTGTGTGTTGAATAAGCATTTCATGATCTAAGTGTGTGAATCGAAGCAGTTTCTTCAAGAGCAAGCAAGTGGGGCTGAATCAAAAACATAATCTAAAAATAGAGGTTAGGCGGGCGTTTAATCCTATTATTATTGAACCAATAGTTTCTTCAAGAGCAAGCAAGTTGAATTAGGTCAAGTAAGCAATCTCGAAACCCTAAAAGAATACGAACATGAAATGAATATTTGATAAACGAAAAATAATATATATATATATATATTTGATAGACGTCAAGATCCCCCACGTATGATGTACTATAATTAAGCACCAATAAAAGGAAAAGTAAAACTTGATTAAGAAAATGGAGTGAGGGAAAGAGAATGTCATCAAGAGATTATTGTGACTTCATTTATTCTTTGCTGTTGAGTGGTCTCAAGATAATGTTTTAACAATTAAGGATCCTTTCTCCTGGAACCAAAGAATCTTTGTTAATAACAAGCTTGTAAGTAAACGTAACACTAAAAAAAACTCAAAAGATCATAAAAAAAGAAAAAAAAAATTCAGAATCTTACACTGAGTCATATTTGTAATCTTGGCGAGGCTCGTAATGCATAGAGATACTAAATAAAGAGTAGCCAAAAGACATGAAAAGTAATTTACCTTTTATAAACAGTTTGGCTTATCTCGTGTCACAAATTATGTATTCAGTCAAGTATTTGGAATGATAAGTGTTTAATTGATGAATTTTATGTTATTCAAACAAACAATATAAAAAGTTGTATGAAATTCAATTCAGTGTTATTGGTTTTAAAAATTCTATAATATTGAACTAGCGATTTAAAAAGTATATTTAAAATTCATAACTTCTTTCTTAGATTCACCAAAAACTATCAAAATCATCTAAAAATCACATGATTGGTTGAATAAATGTATTTTTTTTATAAACATGACCTCTCTACAAAAGTTGAAAAGAAAATGTATGTGACGGTGCCCAAAATTTCTTAGTCAAAAAAAAAATTATATACTGCTCAGTACTCACATAGTCACATTAAATATGTAATCATATATAGTGATGTAAACTCATGATGACATTGAAGACTGACATGAGCCAAAAATTGAATCAATGTCGAAATCAAAAACAAGGCCTACACTAAAGAGACAGGACCACCAAGCACGACATGATCGGCCAATTTCTCTCTATCTCTTCGGTTAGTTTCTCAAATATAGTTTTTTTTTTTTGGTTATTCACCAAAAACAACCCTAAAACAGATCCCACTAAAAATGAAAATAAAATGTGAACAATCCAAAACAGACATGAGGCTAAAATTTGATAGGCTCGCCGGGCACAAGCTTACACACGGGCTTGCGAGCCTAACCGGTCAGGCCGGACCGGATAAAAAAGCATGTTGTAACATCCTAGCTCCGACCATACACCACCACCACGGCAAATTTTGATTTTTTAAAACAGTATAATTTTAGTTAATTATTTAAAAATTCATTTCATTTATTAATTTATTAAATCAGTACATAGCAACCACCATGTTATTGAAAAGTTTTGAAGTATAAAAAAAATAATTGTCAGAAATCTCTTAAATCAATCATGTTCTTTAATAATACATCCGTGCTTCTTTTGCTAACTTCTCTTAAACTCTTATTCTGTACTCTGTTTTATATTAATGAATAAAGGTGACGACAACAAAAAATAATACATCATTAGTGTACAAAATCGTCTTTATATAAAAAGAATTGTAGCCTAAACCCCACTTCATATATTAAAAAAATAATATAAAGTACTTTCAGATCCATCTTATAGTGTATATCCTCAGTCTCTGCATAAAAAATGGAGTTTTTGAGCATTTTACTTTCTCTCTTTACACATTTTCTTCTGTTGGATCTTTCTCTTGCTCGTTTTCCTTCGATTTCATCTCACCGGACTAACCACGAAGACTTTCTCAGCTGTCTTTCTCACCGGATAAACGACGTCACCGTCGAATCTAGAATCATACACACCTCTAAAGACTCTTCTTTTTTCTCAATCTTGAACTCTTCCATACAAAATCCAAGATTCTCGGTTCTCGAAACTCCTAAACCGGTCTCAATTATCACTCCGGTTCAAGCGACCGATGTTCGATCGACGATTGAATGTGCACGGCTTCACGATATCCACGTCAGAACTCGGAGTGGTGGTCATGATTACGAAGGCTTCTCGTACATCACCAAAAGCAGAGCGTTCGTTGTCATTGATTTGAGAAATCTTCGGTCTATAACATTAGATGTTGATAACCGGACCGGTTGGGTTCAAACCGGAGCTACACTTGGGGAATTGTACTACGAGATTGGGAAATCGAGCAAATCATTGGCCTTTCCGGCCGGTCTTTACCCAACCGTCGGCGTCGGAGGGCAATTCGGGGGTGGAGGGTACGGTACATTGATGAGAAAATACGGTTTAGCGGTAGATAATGTAATTGACGCGCATATCGTCGATGCGAGCGGAAGGTTTCTTGACAGAAAAGGCATGGGTGAGGATTTCTTTTGGGCTATCCGCGGAGGTGGCGGGTCGAGTTTCTGCATTGTCTTAGCATGGAAGATTAGATTGGTCGATGTTCCGTCCGTAGTATCGGTCTTTGACGTCACAAAAACATCCGAAAATGAGGCTGTCCGAATCATCAACAATTGGCAGTATATTGCGGATAAGGTACCTGATGATCTTTTTCTTAGAGTTATACTGCAGAGATCAAACGAAACTTCGGTTTACGCCTCGTTCCCGGGACTTTATCTTGGTCGGGTAAGCGATTTATTAGGGTTAATGGAAGAGAAATTTCCGGAATTAGGTCTTGAGATTGGAGATTGTAGAGAGATAAGTTGGATTGAGTCTGTTCTCTGGTTTATCAAAGGAGAATCTATGGACACTCTTGCGGAGCGGAAGCGTACATCGAGATCTTTCAAGGGCAAAGACGATTTTATCCAAAAACCGATACTAAAAACCGCGATTCGAGAGCTTTGGAGGCGATTATACGCGCCCGAGGCTGGACTTGCGAAGATCATACTCACTCCATTTGGTGGGAAAATGAGTGAAATTGCGGATTACGAAACACCATTCCCACATCGAGAAGGGAACCTCTATGAGATTCAGTATTTGGCTTTTTGGAAAGAGGAAAAAGATAAGAACACAACTGATACAGAGAAGTATTTGAGATGGGTCAAGGGTTTATACGATTTTATGACTCCATATGTTTCGAAATCTCCAAGAGGAGCTTATGTTAATTTTAGAGATGTTGATTTGGGGATGTATAATCTTGGGATGGATATGAAGACAAAGTACGAAGAAGCAAAGATTTGGGGAGTGAAGTATTTCAAGAACAATTTCGATAGATTGGTTAGAGTGAAAACGAGTGTTGATCCAATGGATTTCTTCTGTGACGAACAGAGTATTCCAGTTCTGAAATCTGTTGATGATATCTGAAAATTTTCAACTTTATTTTCCAATAGTTTGTGAGCGTTTTTTCTCTCTTTGAAGATTGAATAAAACTAAGATCACCTCGAAGACTAATCCCAATGGAGAACCAAGGGGTCTTAATTCCAAAAATAAAAAAAAATAAAAAAAATAATGAGGTGGTGATGAACAGTGGAAGAACGATGTCTTATTTAAGATCCGATTTTATCGGTTTTTATGACACGTGTTATGACACGATTCGTCATAACTTTTTTTTTTAATAGTGTTTTTTTTTCTTTTTCAAAAATTATTTTTTTATTATTATAAAAGGTTAAGACCCTTAAGTGGAGGGTCTTTATTGGGGTTGCTATAAGGGTGCAAGCAAATCTAAAATATATTATACTGTATTAATATAATTTAATAACCTAAAATATATTATATTAATATAATTTAATAACCTAATTAAATATTAAATATAAAAAAGTAAACTATCTTATTATATAATGATCGCGACAAATGTCGATTCAATCGATAAGATTTTGACACGTGTCATAGTTAATTAACAATCTTATTAGAAAAAGGAAATATACAAACTAAGAAAAGGAAAATAAAAATGAAAGGTAAATAAGATTAATTTTAAGAAAATAAGATTAAATAAAAAAGAAATACTTAAAAATGATATATACAAAATAAGAAAAGGAAAATAAAAATAAAAGGTAAATAAGATTAATTTTAATTCCAAATAATAAGAAAAGAAAGAGAAATTTGTTAAAAGAAAAGGAAAAAAGAAATTTTACGTTAAAAGATAATGAAGTTAAAACTAAAGAATTTTACATGCAACAAACTAAGGAATTTTACATGCAACATTGATTAAAAAGGAAATATTGAAAAATGATATATACAAATTTAAAAATGAAAATAAAATAAAAGAAAAATAAGATTAATTTTAATTAGAAATTTAAAAAAAAAAGAATAAAGGAAATTTGTTAAAAGAAAAGCAAAAGTGAATTTTAAATTAAAAGATAAAGAAGCTAAAACTAAGGAATTTTATATGCAACAAACTAAAAAAATTTACATGCAACATTAGACAATTCTACGTTTAAACAATACTTAGTGTACTTTACATGCAACATTTATTTTCCAATTACAAGTAAGGAAGGAAAAAAAACTACTAAGAAAAAGAAATATTGAAAAAGAATATATACAAACTAAGAAAAGAGAAAGAAAATAAAAGAAAAATAAGATTAATTTTAATTCGTTAATAAAAAGAAACTAAAAAGGAAATTTGTTATAAAAAAGGAAAAATGAAATGTACGTTAATGTTAGAAAAATGTGATTATTCATCCCTCAAATCTACAAGTGTCACTATGAGTCATCATGTTAAGTGATTTATCATCACTTATGTGTCCTCATGAAAATAGCATTTACTACCTATAAATAGAGATTGTAATCAAACTTGTAAACAAGACAGAAGATATAAGTAAAAAGAAGAAAGCAAAACTCTTGTCCACTCTCTTACTACATTCGCAATACGTCTATGTTATAGTATAGTCTATAATATATAGTCAACTACACTCCGAAGCTATATACCATAATATATAGTCCACTACACTTTGAAGGTATATACTATAATATATAGGTGATGAATGTTTGTGTTGTTTTTAGATTTTGGTTTTTGGTTTTTGGATTTTGGTTTTTGTTTTTAGATTTTAGTTTTTAGATTTTGGTTTTTTGATAATACTTGGGAGAAAAACTCCAAAAATATAGATTTTGGTTTTTGCTTACAAATTGGAAGTTATTTTTAAAAACTAGTTTCCCTAAATTTTAGGGAATCTATTTATCAAAAAACTTGATTGGCAAATAAAATGGTTTTTGAAAAACAAAAGCCAAAAACTCTTTTAAAAACTACAAACATTCATCACCATAGTTCACCACACATCAAAGCTATATCATGATATATAGTTCACTACAAACCAACGCTATATTATAGAAAATTCATAACACATTATCAGCACAATCGTCTCGCTGTCCGATCATCTTGCTGTTCGATCGTCTCACTATCCAATCGTCGTACTGTCATTCTGTCCGTCTAATGTCATAAAAGGTATGATTTAATTTATGCCAAATTTATAACTTACCGACTAAGCTTTCTCCTTATTTATATATTCATGAAGTGAAAGGTTAGGCCTCCTTCTTAATCATATTTATGGAGTTGATGGTTAAAACTTCATCTTTGATCATATTTCTAGAGTTGACGGTTAAGCCTCCTCGTATATATATGAATATATCTCTAAACTATTATTTATTAAAAAGTTGATTAATAAATTTGTAAAATTAATAATTTGATTTGTTGAAATTATAATGATCATGTCAAATTTAGTGAAGCTTGGTATTGCTTCCCTTGGTATCACCAGAAAAAAAAAATTATATGACATGAGCTTTAGATGCAAAGTTGCATTTAAAAGGCAGCAACAAGCTCCTTAATACCATCGATCGGTCAAAAATGACATCCGAATAATTAAAGGCTAAGGCCATGATATTTTTCCATCACCCCTCTATAAAATAGTTTAAAAAAAATGTTTAACCATTAATCCGTCCAACTAGATTAGCTCCATTTCTAAAAGTGAATGTGGTAGCATCTAGTAATAATAAGAATTGATAAGGACGTGGATCCGGAACACGGTAGAAACCGTAGTCACGGTTATGAATAAGGTGGTGGACGAGGACGTGGAAAAAGATTTTAGTCCAACGGAGAGAAAACTAATAAAATTGGTTGCGTTGTGAAACAAAAATGAGATCACTTGTTAAAGATGTGACATGGAAATAAAATGGGTACATAGATGTCGTATGCCAAAATATTTAGCCCATTTGTATCAAAAATCACTAAAGCCAAAAAGAAAAGATGTTGAACTAAATTTCATCTCGGATGAATATGAATTTTCCTTCAATGGTCTAAGTGATAACATTCATCTCGATGTCATAGATTTTTTTGTTGATCTAGAAGAATCAAAAAGAAATAAAATGACCAAGATCGATGAGGCATGATAAGAATAATAAGGATTTTAGAATCTTTTTTTAATGTTTCATATTATATGCTTGTGTTAAATACTTTCATATTTAAATAATGATTTTATTATAGTATAAAGTAAGCATTTTATAACATAAACATTGGTTAATGAAAGCATAATTTGTTATGATATAAATGACACTTGAAGATGTCATAATCTGAGATCATGAATAAAGATATATGTCTAGCGGTGCGAAAACGCACACAAATCTTAAAGATAAAAAGTATTACTTTGATCTCAAATTAAAAAACTCCGTTGAAAGTCTGAGTGCCATACTTCGACCTCAAAGTAAAGAACTCCGTCGAAAGTGTTGAGTACCATAAATGGCAACAAAATTTTTATTAAAGGCTATAGAAGTGCCAGATTTTCAATGTCAAAAGGCGACGAAGTTTGAAATAAGTGATGTGTTTCCCCGATTCATACAAAAACTTGTTGAGTTATGCCATTCTCTGGAGAAATTGATATCATATTAAAATTTGAATAAGAATGGCATTAAATATCTTTGTATTACATCGGAGTAGAAACATACATTGGAAGAGTTACCAATGATGACCTCCAGATGATATTGCACAAAAATAAATACAACTAAGTCCTATGTTACAGTAAACCAGAAGTTTACTAATATATTTAAAGTCTGTCATGAAAGGCCTTGTTCAAAAACTCGGACGATTAGATGATTCGGCGGCCGGAAAATCGCTCGGCGGTGAGCCATCTTGGCAATTTTGATCTGAGCGGTTAGATTATCCGGTGGTCCGGGAAAATCCGCGGCGAGCGCGGTATAAAAAAAATCGGCATTCAATCTGCAAAAATCGGATAGCTTTTAAGTTACAAAACTTAAAAAACCTCGATTTCTCATGATTTTTAGCTCCAAATAAGTTATTTCATGTTAGATCTATCATTTTCTATCAAATCTAGTTGAAAATGAGATGAAATCTGCGAAAACATGTAAAAAAAACGTCGGCGGCTGTAAATTAGGTATCTGAAAAACCGAAATCGTGAAATGAAGAAGGTGACATAAATTACCGTTTTGCCCTCATTAAAATAAATGAAAAAATACAACCAAAACGTGGTTGTAGGGATTCAAACCCATTACTTTGGGATTAAAAATCAAGCATTAATCCAACTGAGTTCCAGTCATCATTAACATACCCTTAGAAACTAATTAATTTAAAGACATGTAATTCTTTTGACATTAATTAAATATAATATTTAAAAAGTAATCCCCGATTATTCTCCAATTTTTGAAAAAATCGCTAGGCCTATACCGAGCGCCCGATTTCCGCCTAGCGCGTTTTCGAACAAGGACGAAAGTATAGGACATCCATGATCAGTCATGATGAAAAGAATTATGAAAAAAATTTTTGAATGGGCATCCATTGGAAAACCAGAAGATTTTTCAATCGGAGAAGTTTTATTTAAAGAATGTTCACAAAGAAAACTCTTAAGTAGAGGCCCTCGCAAATTGGGAGGTCTGTATGAGCTAAACATTCTAGAAAAAAAAAATCCCCAAGAATAATGAAATGTTCTGGCAGAGTAAAACTCTAGAATGCATGAGCGCATAAAGATGACAAAAGTGTATATGATAATAAACTTGAAAGTTTTCTAATAACATAGCCGGCTGAAGCTATCCTGGTCCAATAATGATATCATATATTATTGGAAATTTATGTGGAAAAACCAGAAGATTTTCACACAGCATGTCTTGGCAAAAATAGAGAAAATGAGACCATTATGAGAAATGAATCACCATTTTTTTGGTTAAAAGATTCCATTGGATATATATAGCGGTTGATTTCTTTAAGCAGACCGCAAATTTAAGATAAATGGGCCAGAAGGGCCATTGCGGGTATTGAGAGTCTCACATCAAAAGAATTTGATGCATAGTACATAACCCAAATGGGTAATTGGAAATGTTATTGGTCCTGGATTTGATACATAGTACATGACCCAAAATAGGTAACTGGAAATGTTATTAGTCCTAAAGTGAGATTCAGATCGAGATAGATGGACATGAAATGTCATCATCTCGAGGGGGAGAATTAAAGAATTCCAGTAAGTGAAATATCCATAAGATGTTCACACCCAAAATAAACTTGATAATTCAATGAGATTACAAAATCAAGTATGGTGAAATATTATCTCCATGATCTAGTATAAAACATGCAGTTGTGCATGAAGCAATGATAGATACGATCTCATAATGATCAAAAAATAGTTGATGGATGAGATTTCGTGAAATGAATTATCATTATGGATCCTCGTACAAATAAATATGAACATGAAGTTCATAAAGATAATTCATTTATAGAATGTCGTAAAACGACTGCCAAACATATGATTGAAATCAAAAATCTTACGTTCCAGCAAATATGCTCCAATAAAGATATATGTCTTTCAAATATGATTTATTAATAGTAAGTCTATGACACGTTGGAGACGTGATAGAACTACTTTGGTTCCAAAGATAAAAATTCTCAAAAATCAAAATGAGCATATAAATAATTATTGAAAAGAGGATGAATCTCTTGAAGAGATTGCTAATATGGTTAATAATGAAATAATCATTGATAAAAGATCTCGATTAACCATCACAAAAAAAGATGGAGCCAAAGACAAAGTAATTGTCTACAATAATAAATAAGATAATGCGCGATATGAATAACATTAATGAGGATCATAAATCTCCACTCTAAGAATGAGTGTAGAGAGATCATTCTTGGCAAATGAGTGAAAAAAGCAATCAAATCTATATTAAGCTCGCATGAAAAAAACGAGTTATTTTTTTCATAAGTCTAAGCATCAAAAGGGTATATATATTTTCAGAAGATGAATGAAAAAATGCCTTTATGATATGCAAAATGGCTTGTTGCAAAACATCATTCGAAAATATATAATGGATGCAATAATTTTGAGATATTAGACGAGTTTGGCAAAAGATTTGAATTGCGCCTCAATGTTTTATAATCAATGAAGAATTAATGATATCAAAATGATGTTCCCGGGAACACTACTCGATCGAATTAACAATGATGATTATCAAAACTCATGAAGAGTTATCAAGAATGAGAATAATGAGGGATCAAAGGGCTTAGAAAGACATAATCGTCTTATGGTATCCCAAAATTGAATATCTAATAAAAAGAGATGTTATTTAGAAAATTCCTAAAAGCATTTTTCATAAAACTCACATTTAAGCACTTCTAAAGAAAAAGCTACTTGTGTAAGAGATGCTACTTGGTCATGAAGTACCGAAGTATAAAAAGTATAATAGATGTTATCTTAAAATGTCCTTGAAGGATATTTCATTTAAAGCATTTGTAAAGAAAATCATAACTAGTTTCTAAGTATCTTATATGAGCATATCAGTAGAATTATGTATCTTGCAAATTATATTTGACCAATATACCTTTTGCTAGTAATATACTTGTAAGATACAGCTCATCTTCTACACATAGACATTGAAACGGAATAAAACATATATTCCATTAAATCGAAGGTATGGATTGTTATTGACTTATTTTGTTCTAGAAACCTCGAGGTTGGTATGTTTTGATAAATGATATTTATCAGAGTCACGTAAGATCGCAAACCGCATGCATTTGCACAATTAAAGGAATTGCGATCTCTCAGCGTTCTAAGAAGCAGACATTGGTTGCTACTTCCTCAAATCATCTTAAAATCACTATGCTTCATGAAGCATTTACATAATATGTGTGGCTGAGATCAATGACTAATCACATCCAAGAAGCAAGTGGAATAGTCTTCAACAAGGAGTCAACACAAAGATTTGAAGTAAGTTATATCAAGAGCGATAGAACGAAGCATATACACCCAAGATTTTTCTCTTACACCCAAGAGCTCGAGAACATTTAAGAAATGAATATTCAATATCTTCGCTCAAGTAACAACGCAGCTGATCTCTTCATAAATGCGCTTCCAACTACAACATTCAAGAAACATGTTCATAATATTGGAATACAGCATCTTCAAGATCAATGAAGAGAAGATGATATTCATCATTTCCAGGGGAAGCTTGCGTCGCTGTACTCTTTTTCCTTTTGTCATGGTTTTTTATCCCATCGGATTTTTCCATAGAAATGTTTTTAACGAGGCAGCACGCAGCACATCAAATGGTGATGAATACTCAAGGGGGAGTGTTAGAAAAATGTGATTATTAATCCCTCAAATCTACAAGTGTCGCTATGAGTCATCATGTTAAGTGATTTATCATCACTTATGTGTCCTCATGAAAATATCATTCACTACCTATAAATAGAGATTGTAATCAAACTTGTAAACAAGACACAAGATCTAAGTAAGAAGAAGAAAGAAAAACTCTTGTCCACTCTCTTACTACATTCACAATACGTCTATGTTATAGTATAGTCTATAAAATATAGTCAACTACACTCCGAAGCTATATACCATAATATATAGTCTACTACACTCTGAAACTATATACTATAATATATAGTCCACCACACACCAAAGCTATATCATGATATATCGTCACTACAAACCAACGCTATATTATAGAAAAGATCATAACAGTTAAAAGATAATGAAGCTCAAACTAAAGAATTTTAGATGCAACAAACTAAGGAATTTTGCATGCAACATTAGATATTCTACGTTTAGACTATACCTACTATAAGTATTGACAATCGACTCACGTAATGGATGGATTTGAGATTGAGAGGACCAATTTGCGCCATGGACGATTATAAGCTTGGCTTATCTGAGATTAAAGAAATGGGAGAAAGAGAACGAAACAGAAGATAGAGTGACATATATGTTGGGAAGAAGAAGAGAAAGAAGAAGAAGAAATTGTGTAAGCTAAGAAATTGTGTAAGTTAAGAATGAGCAACCACAATTATTGTATCAAACGATGACGAGAAACAATCAATTTTTCAACTGTAAGTATTGACTCGCCCTGGGCGTTCGGGTCTGTGATTCGGGTCGGGTCGGTTACAAGCGGGTTCGGGTTTTTCGGATCCGACAGTATTGGAGCCAAATAGGAACCAAAATTTTTATGGTTCGGGTCGGATCGGTTCCATGGAGGGTCGGGTCGGGTTTGTGATTTTGTGTAAGAACCGGACGAAACCTGAAAAATAAACGGGTTCGGTTCCAAACCGAGGAACCGGCCTTCCCATCAGCCGAGGACGGAGGAACCCACGGCCGAGGCGTCGCTGCTGCAAACGCTTGCTCCGGATCGGTGTTCCTCTCAAACGCTCTCTAAAAAGGCTTCAGATCCTCCTCTCAAACACAATTCCAACGCACTTCTAGGCTCATCTCAGATCAAAAGGAGAATAAAATCTGAGAAAGAAGTTAAGGAGAAGAAGGAAGATGAGGAAAAGAAGAATCAGAGAAAGATGAGGAAAAGAGAAAGAGAAGAATTAGAGGAGGAGAAGAAGGAGTTCATATGATTGTGGTTAAGAAGAAGGAAAAGGAGAAGAAGAATTGGAGATGGAGGAGAAGGAAGAGGCAGAGAAGAAGAGAAGAAGGAGGCGATAGATTAGGTTAGATTAGGTTTTTGTTTTTTAGTTTAGGTTTTTGTTTTTTAGGTTTATAAGAAAAATCAAAATATTTAATATTTAATGGTTTGGTTCGGGTTTTCGGGTAACCGTTCGGTTTTCGGATTTAACCCAAACCGAACCGAGAACCGTATTAAATTTAAATGAAAACCATTCGGGTTTTATTGATTATTTCAGTTCGAACCGAACTTTGATTTTCGGTTCGATCCGGATCCGGTTCCCCGGTTCCGGGTAAAATGCCCAGGGCGAGTATTGACAATCGACTCACCTAATACATGGATATGAGATTGAGAGGACCAATTTGTGGGATGGACAATAGCTTATCTGAGATTGAAGAATTGGGAGAAAGAGAACGAAATAGAAGATAGAGTGAAAACCCGTGACATGTCTATTGGGAAGAAGAAGAAGGATCCAGAAAAAACAAAGAAGAGTTTAACAAGCTTTTAATAATAGATTTTGATTAAATTGGAAGATCGAGGGAGTTGACGGTGGAGGAAAACGGAAGACGCCGGCGAATTGGGAGAAAAAAGACGACAAGATTCACCGCTCCATGGGACGCACACGCCATCTATCTTTCACTCATACACCGAGCGGATAAGGAAGATTCCAGTAAGACTCTTATCAAAGTATTAGCCCTTTGAAACCTATCGAGAGTTCTTATTAATCAAAGCAGATTTATATTAATCTTATCAAATCTTTTGGGTTTTTTTTTAATTTTTTAAAACAACTCTAATCGAATGAGTGTCTAATATGGATCTCGGTTTGATTTCATATCGGTTTATAATAAATTATTTATATAAATAATTATATCTAAAATAAAATCAAATAAAATGTGGATGGTTTGATTTGGATTTGGTTTGGATTTGGTGTTTATGAGTAAAATATATCATACGAGAGGAATAAATAATGGTCGATCTGTTCGATGTTTTACCACCGACAAGTGAAGAATACATTTTAAAAAATAAATACTAAAACCAGTAATTTCATCCGATAAATTTAAAAATAACTAAACTCCATGTATCAATTATATTGGACTATAATTAGATTAGCGTTCATAGTCAATTTATTTTGGATGTTCAATAAAAAATACCCACTAATTATTCATGAACCAATAAATACTTATTATAAAGTATTAGATAAATTATTTAAATTTTCTTAAAATTTTAGACTGATATAAGGAATCATGTATTAAATGGATTTAGAGAAAAAAAAATATTAATTTATTTCTAAAAACAAATCAAAATTTACAATAACAACTTAAAACAAATATTTAAACTACCAAGTATTCACATAAAAACACATATGTTTAGAGTTTCTCATAACAGTCCCTGCTTCTCTTTTTTACTTTTTTTTTTTTTAATATTTTGTAATGCTGAGATACGGGTTGAGAAACCCCGTTGAAAATGTTCTAACCGAATCAAAGATAACCGAGGTTTTTTGTCTATCAATTTTGTTCTAGATATTCTAACCGAAGATGATAGTTCTCAATTAGACCAATTATGTCTGGTGTAATCTGGTAAGATGGGACTAGATTTTATTTCCGTTTATAAAACACGAAAAGTTATATTTTTTTTTTCCTCAACACGAAAAGTTATATAAGTGGAAATAATTGACATGTCCCACACTCCCACTCATAAAGTTTATCACACCTAAATTGTAAAAATAGATAGTATTGGGTTAATTTGGTGGTGTCAAATCCGGAACCTAACCGGCTTTCACTTTAGAAATGAGTGAGTTAGCAATATTTCGCGGGTTTAATTAATCCTCATATATAAAAGCCCAGTGAAAAAAACCCATCGAGGTCGATTTGCTAGCAAGAAAATCTCGAGGGAGGACACCGTTTTTTTTTTTTTATACGCACTTTTATTTTGGAGTGAGCACAAATTGGATATCCAGAAATTTCATGATATCTAGATGCGGATCCGAGAAACAACTGTTCAGATTCGGATTCACTAATACATGTATCCAGATCTGTAAAAATAGTTAAAATAATAATATAAATTACAAAAATAAAAATAAATAAAATATTAAATCGAAGAATAAAGTAAAATAGAAGTGTCATATTAAGATTTTTCAAATTGATTTTCATAAATATTTTAGAACATATAGTCGTTTTATAAAATACTGAAAACAAAAAAAAAAAAAAAAAATTTGGTAATATTTTGAGTTATTTTCTATCTGAAATTCTAAATCAAAAAACTCGATCAGCATTCGAAAACTCTGAATGTCATAGTTTTCGGACCAAATCAGATCATATCACATATCAGATCTCGATTCATAAGTATTTTTTTTCCAACTCTATTTATGTTCTTTACTAATTTAATGATATCCAAAAAACGTATTTGTTTAATCAATAGACAAATTATTTTCGTACTCGAAAAAAAAAAAATATTGGTGTAGTTATCTAGTAAACAAAAAGTGAAACGTATTTAAGTTATGTTATAATCCATCGAAGTTAGATCTCCGTAACCGGACCAGTCCATTAGATCATAGGCGGCCACGACTCCTAAGTTCAATAGGATTAGTAGATGTTTTCCTTATTTTTGTAAGAGTAGTAAAATGACTATTTTCTTTTCTATCCTTTGTGTAATCACTATATAAAGAGACCTTTGGTCCTCATAATAATATATAGAATTCATTCGATTCACAACACGTTATCAGCACGAGCTTGCTCTGAGAAAAACCCTCGCAGCCGCCGAGCATAAAAACCTAAGGTCCGCCGCTGTCCACCGCCGCCGTCCGCCGCTGTTCGACGCCGATCAGCCGTGCGATCCGATCCTAAGTTTTCCGAGGTCTTTAGCTCCCGGTTCTTTTCCAGTCAACCCAAAAGAAGGATCAAAGGTAGAAACAAATCTCTAAAACCCTAGAACATTAAAATCGAATTCTGACCTAATATTACCAAACCCTAAAAATCGATTCTTCTATGTTCTACTTATTTGATCTTTTGAGAGCTTGAAATCGAATTGAATCTAAGCTAAAACTAGAATCTTAAAAGTCGGATTGCTTGAAATAGATTGATTGTTTGCACATGTTAAAATCGAAATTGGACCTAAGACATATAAAATCGATTTGTGTATTGCTTGATCTATTGCTTGACCAAATCATAATTGAACTTGGAATTGCATGATAAAATCGGACCATTAAAATTTTGTTGGCCAAACCGAAAATCATAGATATTGCTTGCTAGGATTGAATTTGGAATTTTTCCTTTTTGTTTGACCACATAGAAATCGCAAATTGGAAATTGCCTTATTTTGAATTTGGATTTTCCTGTTTTTTTTTATCACCTAGAATTGCATGTTATGATTAAAATTGGAAACTTGCTTGAATTAAAATCGCATGATAAATGCATAAAATAAAATCGGTTGAAAGAAACCCTAAAATCCTAAGAGAAAAACCGATGCTTGATTTCAGATGTCGAAAGTCAACAATTTGGACTTCGCAGCCCTTAATCTCTCAGGAAATAATTACTTGCAATGGGCTTTACATGCAAAGATCATGCTGAAATCACAAGGGCTCGGTGAATGCATTAATGATGCAAATAACGAATCCGAGAGGAATAGGTATAAGGCGATTTTAATCATACGCCACCATCTCGTTGAGAGTCTCAAAGATCAATACTTGACGCTTGAGGATCCTCTTGATCTCTGGAAGGAGTTAAAGGCAAGATATGATCATCAGAAGATGGTTATACTGCCTAAGGCCAAATATGATTGGCTTAACTTAAGGCTCCTGGACTTTAAGTCCGTGGATGAATACAACTCGGCCCTATTTAAGATAGTTTCAAAATTGAAGCTATGTGGCGAGATTGTGACAGAGAAGGATATGCTTGAAAAGACCTTCTCGACCTTCCACTCAAGCAACGTGTTGCTACAGCAACAGTATCGTGAGAAAGGCTTCACGACCTATGCAAGTTTGATCTCTTGTTTATTGCTTGCGGAGCAGAACAATGAATTGCTGATGAGAAACAGCGAGATGAGACCTCCTGGATCAACCCCACTTCCTGAAGCCCACGTGGCCGAGGACACTAAGATGGAAACCGAGGCAAACCATGTCCAGAGATACCAAAAGTATAATGGCCGTGGACGTGGAAAGAGACAAGGGCGTGGTCGCTACCACCCATATGGTCGAGGGAATGGCCGCGGATCTGATTTTAACCGCGGTCAAGGCCGTGGCCGAGGGCGTGGCCACGGGAACCAAACCGGACACCAGTCCGGCCCGACTAAGTCTGTTTGCCATCGATGTGGGATGGACAATCATTGGGCCAAGACATGTAGGACTCCCAAACACCTTGTGGAACTTTATCAAGAGAGTGTTAAAGGGAAGAATCCAGAAGCCCACATGATCCAGCATGATAAGGAAGGCAACATGGATGAATTCGTGGTGGATAGTGGGTCAAGCCACACGATTTTAAAGGACAAGAGATATTTCATAAATCTTACATTGAAAAAGGCCAATATAAGTACTATAGCAGGCATGGCCGGCCTAATAGAAGGCTACGGCCAGGCCAATGTCCTATTGCCTAAGGGGACGCATCTAGAGATTGCGGATGCATTGTTTTCCCCCAGCTCAAAGAGAAGCCTATTGAGCTTTAAAGACATTCGAATGAATGGTCTTCATGTTGAAACAATGGACGAAGGAAACCGAGAGTTCCTCCAAATAATTGAAATCGTCCAAGGCCAAAAGAAAGTCCTAGAGACTATACCTGCTATAGCTACCGGCTTATATTGCACTAAGGTCAATATGATTGAGGCCAATGCCACCGCAAACCAAGAGTTTACGGATAGGTTCAACCTATGGCACGACCGGCTGGGACATCCCGGGTCGAATATGATGCGAAAATTGATAGCCAATACTTATGGGCACGCCTTGAAAGAAAGGAGAGTAATCCCAAAGAATCTTACTTGTGCCTCATGTTCACAAGGGAAACTCATTGTAAGGCCATCACCAGTGAAAGTGACTAAGGAAACAATAAATTTCCTGGAAAGAATTCAAGGAGACATATGCGGACCAATACACCCACCTTGTGGGACATTCCGATATTTTATGGTCCTCATTGACGCATCTACAAGATGGTCACATGTATGCTTATTGTCATCACGGAATATGGCATTTGCAAGACTCCTTGCTCAGATAATACGCCTAAGGGCTCACTTTCCAGACTTTCCTTTAAAGACCATACGAATGGATAATGCTGGTGAATTTACTTCCCAAGCGTTTAATGACTATTGTATGTCCATGGGGGTAAGTGTTGAATACTCCGTGGCACATGTACATACACAAAACGGCTTGGCCGAGTCATTTATAAAACGCATACAGTTGATTGCTAGACCATTACTCATGAGGTCAAAGCTTCCTGTATCCGCTTGGGGACATGCTGTCTTACACGCTGCCGAACTAATTCGCATCAGGCCATCTAGTGACCATAAATATTCCCCATCCCAATTATTATCGGGACAAGAGCCAGACATTTCCCATCTTAAGATATTCGGTTGCTCAGTTTATGTGCCGATTGCACCACCACAGAGGACTAAGATGGGACCTCAAAGGAGGATGGGGATATATGTTGGATATGATTCACCCACGATCATAAAGTACCTTGAGCCGACCACCGGAGATTTATTTAAGGCCAGGTACGCGGATTGTCATTTTGACGAATCCGTTTTTCCAACATTAGGTGATGGAAACCGGCTGGTAAAAGAAATTGCATGGAATCAAACATCCTTAAAATGGCAAGATCCCCGGACTCGTGAAAGTGATTTAGAGGTCCAAAAGATAATACATTTGCAAAAGCTAGCTATACAATTGCCAGATTCCTTTGCAGACCCAAAGAGGGTAACGAAATCATATATACCAGCCGTGAATGCACCAATTCGTATTGATGTCCAAGAAGGACCGAGTCAAGCGGCTACTGAGTCTAAACCACGATTGAAACGTGGAAGACCAATTGGTTCCAAAGATAAGACTCCTCGGAAATTAAAGAAAGGTGCTGAAATTCAGACCGAGGAGATAGTGGACGTTCCAGACATAAATGAACCTAAGGTGCCGGAAAATGTTGCTTGGGACGCCAAGCTTCATGGGCCTGAAGTTCCTGATAACAAAGAGATCGCGATCAATTATGTCTCGTCTGGAATCCAATGGAACAGAAAGAATGTCGACATTGATGAAATATTTGCATGCAATGTAGCACTTGAGCTCATGAATGAGGATCTAGAACCCACGTCCATTTTAGAGTGCACTCGTCGATTAGACTGGAATAAATGGAAAGAAGCTATAAACGTGGAGTTAAACTCTTTAAGGAAGAGAGAGGTTTTTGGTCCCATAATTCGGACACCTCGTGATGTTATACCAGTTGGACATAAATGGGTCTTTGTGAGGAAGAGAAACGAACAAGGTGAAATCGTTAGACACAAAGCACGGCTTGTGGCACAAGGATTCTCACAAAGGCCAGGAATCGATTATGAGGAGACATACTCCCCTGTGGTGGATGCAACGACTTTTAGATTCCTGATAAGTCTGGCCATAAGAGAGAAATTGGATTTGCGGTTAATGGATGTTGTAACCGCATACTTATATGGTCCACTGGATAACGAAATTTATATGAAAGTCCCAGAGGGAATAGAGCTGAAAGATCAAAGAAGTTCTCGAGACCAGCATTGTATTAAGCTGAATAAATCGCTCTATGGATTAAAACAATCAGGCCGCATGTGGTATAATAGACTAAGCGAGTACTTAGTGAAAGAGGGCTATAAAAACGATCTCATAAGTCCATGCATATTTATAAAGAAATTTGACAAGGGATTCGTAATCATCGCAGTGTATGTAGACGACCTGAACATCCTAGGAACCTCTGAGGAAATATCCCAAACGGTTGAATACCTAAAGAAGGAATTCGAAATGAAAGACTTAGGAAAAACTAAGTTCTGTTTGGGAATACAACTTGAGTACGTCAATAATGGAATCCTTGTGCATCAAATGGCATATACAGAAAAGGTACTCAAGCGTTTTAATATGGACCAGGCTCACCCACTGAGTAGCCCAATGATGGTGAGAAGCTTTAGTCTGGACAGTGATCCATTCGGTCCAAAGAAGAAGGATGAAAAAATCCTTGGTCCCGAAGTGCCATATCTCAGTGCCATAGGAGCGTTAATGTACTTGGCTAGTCACACTAGGCCGGACATTTGCTTTGCAGTGAACCTCCTTTCAAGATTCAGTTCTTGTCCGACCCAAAGGCACTGGAATGGGATCAAACACATACTTCGTTACCTGAAAGGGACGAAAGATATGGGTCTGTTTTACGCTAACCTTAACAATGAAGGTTTAGTTGGTTTTGTTGATGCAGGTTACCTTTCGGATCCGCACAACGGTCGATCCCAGACGGGGATATGTCTTCACTCACGATGGAACAACCATTTCGTGGAGGTCCATGAAGCAGACACTCACGGCTACATCGTCCAATCACGCGGAAATATTGGCGATCCATGAGGCCAGCCGAGAATGTGTTTGGTTGAGGTCAATGACTCAACACATTAGACGAGATTGTGGGATGATAGAAGGGAAAGAAGAACCGACCAGCATGTACGAGGACAATGCCGCATGCATAGCTCAGATGAAGGATGGATACATCAAAGGAGATCGGACGAAGCACATCTTACCAAAGTTCTTTTTCACTCACGACCTACAGAAGGCCGGTGAACTCAAAGTGCTCCAAGTCCGTTCCAGCGACAACTCAGCCGACCTATTCACTAAGTCGCTTCCAACCTCCTCATTGAAGAAGCTAATGCATCAGATCGGCATGCGCCAATTAAAGGACTTAGAGTGATGATTATTTCAGGGGGAGTAATGCGTGTTGTACTCTTTTTCCTCGCTAAGGTTTTTGTCCCACTGGGTTTTCCTTAGAAAGGTTTTAATGAGACAGCATCCCCAAGCGTAGTACTATGATCCCATCATCACAACCGGTTATGTCAATCAAGGGGGAGTGTTATAATCCATCGAGGTTGGATCTCCATAACCGGTCCAGTTCATTAGATCATAGGCGGCCAGGACTCCTAAGTCCAATAGGATTAGTAGATATTTTCCTTATTCTTGTAGGAGTAGTAAAAGGACTATTTCCTTTTTTATCCTTTGTGTAATCACTATATAAAAAGACCTTTGATCCTCATAATAATATATAGAATTCATTCGATTCACAACAAGTTAATAATTTTGTTGGTAAAATCGAAAATAAGAAAAGAAAAAAAAATTGTGTGATTTATATATATGCGACCGATTAATTCGTAAAAACGCATGTTTAATATATTTATAATAAAAATAGTAAAAGTATTAAATTACAAATATAAAATATATTAGAACTATTAGAGTTTACCGCCAATTATTTTTTAAAATATTGGATCGAACTATGCATTATCTCGGCTTATGGCGTGTAAAGAATGGAAATAATTGACCTGTCCCACACACTCCCCATCCAAACCTTTTCTGACGACATATAAATATGCCCTATACACTGAACAAACGGACGCAGGACAACGGAAACGAGGCACGTGCCCCATACTAATTTTTTTTAGTATTTTTCTTTAGTAACTGATTTAAATATCTTCATATCAGCTTTCAAATTCTATTGATTCATCATGAGTTCATTATAAATATCACAAAAACCCACGAAAAACCAAGTAAACAAAATAGAAAAAAACCAAAAAATCTAAAATTCGCTCGTAATATTGAAACGATATTTGTTTTTTTATGTTGATCTAGCCACCGTTACATCAAATTTAAATACCATGACTTTATTTTTTTCCCGTTTTTTTTCTCTTTTACTTAATGGTTATACTGTATATATTTTTCAGTTTAAGTTTAATACTTGATTTTTTAATAAAATTGTGCCCCATGGTAAAAACAATTCTGGATCCTCCCTATGCATTATTTATTTTCTTTATTAAAATATAGTGTCGTGCTAATCTCTGAGCATGATTCATATTATAGACTGATCTACGTGATCGTAATAACTGATAAATCCTGACCTGTGACTGTGAACGTATATTGTTTTGATCTAAGTCCAATTTGTTTAGCGTACGTGTCTGGTTATGCAGAACCGGACAACAGTAAACCATCAAATGAAAACAAATTGACGAATTTGGTGGGTTTGATGGATGATTCTATATGGACTGAAGAACCTATCTTTCTACATTCTCATTTATAAAAGTCGACCTAACTCAACCCTAACAGAACAAGATCGTGTTGGTATATATGGGATTTTGACCAACCGCGGCTAAGAAATTTTTGTTTCTTGTGTTTGTTTTTTTTTTAAATTGAAAATAAATGATGGAGGTGGTGCGAATATCTTATACTATTCATGACTCAAATTTTAATAAGATTACGAATTTAAAATATTCTTTAATTCTGGTCTAAATTTTGATATTTACTTTTTTCTTATAATAATTATACAGTTGTCGGGATTTTTCAGATTCACGAGTATTTTGCCACCTATTTTCCGGTTTTCTACAAACACAAACTGCAACGTTTTTCAAACACGAGAACATAAATGTCGGTCACGTCAGGTAACGTCACGTAACGTCACAGTCACGTCACTTGAAATATTTGGTTGTCTCACACTCGCCGTCATTGACCTTTAAAAACCAACGAGCAAGTTCATATTTCTAACGTCTTGACTCAAACACTTAAAGTGTTCCTCAGTCTCAGTCGTCGTCGTCTCCACCGTGAAACGTAACTAACTTTGGTCAAGTTGGTAAGTCTCTTAAAGAGTAACTTTGTTTTGTACTTTAAAACTTTAAATGTGCACTGAGTTTTTTAAGTGGTATCATTAAAATCAACAATGCCATGATGAAAATTTTGACTTCGTTCAATTTTGGTAATCAATGTGACTACTTTATCATATAAGTTTAGGCCTTTAGGCAATAATTTACATAGAGAAGAAAACAAAAAGTTTACATTTGTGGAAACTTTAATGAGAGCTTGTTTTTAGATTTTTTTGTCCATTTATAGACAGAATTTTGCAGATGCTGTTGGGATCAAACAAAGAGTAAAGCAATCAATAGAGCAGACCTTCCTTACACAGAAAGAATGGGAATTTCTAAACCATCCCCTGTCTTTTCATTTCTTTCGATTTTGGCCTTATATTTTTCATTCTACGCCATAACACCAACTTCTTCAGCTTCCCTCCAAGATCAATTCATCAACTGTCTCCATAAAAACACACATGTTTACTTCCCACTCGAAAATACGTTTTTCGCACCTGCGAAAAACGTCTCCATGTTCAGCGAAGTCCTCGAATCGACGGCTCAGAATCTCCGATACTTGACCAAATCCATGCCTAAACCGGGATTCATATTCAAACCGCTCCACGAGTCTCACGTCCAAGCTTCCATCATCTGTTCCAAGAAAACCGGAACTCATTTACGTGTCAGAAGCGGCGGTCACGACTACGAAGGCTTGTCTTATGTCTCGGAGATGGAGAAACCGTTTATAGTGATGGACCTGTCGAAGCTGAGACAGGTCAACATCAATATCAAAGACAATAGTGCTTGGGTTCAAGCTGGTGCTACAGTTGGTGAACTTTATTACAGGTATATAAATAAAGGCAACAATGACTAAGCAAACAAACAATCTTTTACTATTTGAATCTTTGATTGTATATTTGATCAAGAAACTGTTTTTTGTTACTTGTAGGATTGCAGAGAAGAGCAGAGTACATGGGTTTCCAGCGGGTTTGTGCTCGAGCTTAGGCGTAGGAGGGCACATAACAGGCGGTGCATACGGTTCCATGATGAGGAAATACGGTCTTGGTGCAGATAACGTTCTTGACGCAAAGATCGTTGATGCAAACGGTAAAATACTAGACAGAAAAGCGATGGGAGAGGATACATTTTGGGCGATTCGAGGAGGTGCGGGAGGGAGTTTCGGCATAATTCTTGCGTGGAAGATCAAGCTTGTTCCTGTTCCCAAGACTGTTACCGTATTCACCGTCACCAAAACGTTAGAACAAGACGTGGGGAACAAGATTCTTTCAAAGTGGCAAATGGTCGCGGACAAGCTTGTTGAAGATCTTTTCATCAGAGTGATCTTCAACGTAGCTGTAAACAACGGAAGCAAGACCGCGACGACGTCGTACAATTCTGTGTTTCTTGGCAACAAAGGCGCGTTGATGAAAGTTATGAAGAAGGGGTTTCCGGAGCTAGGTCTAACACCGAAAGATTGCATCGAAATGAGCTGGCTCGAATCGATTGTTTACATTTCCGGATTCTCGAGCCGCACTCCTACGAATGTTTTGCTTCAAGGCAAGTCTCCTTTCCCAAAGAATGGTTTCAAAGCCAAGTCCGATTTCGTGAAGAAGCCGATTCCGGAATCAGGGCTTAAAGGGATCTTCAAGAAGCTGCTTAAAGAAGATATGCCAATGATGATATGGAATCCTTACGGAGGAATGATGGCGAAAATCCCTGAGTCCCAAATCCCTTTCCCGCATAGAAAAGGAGTCATCTTCAAGATTCAGTACATCACGAGTTGGCCAGACAGCGACAAGAGAGCGAGCAGGCACATCAACTGGATCAGAGATCTCTACAGTTTCATGACGCCTTATGTCTCAAGCAATCCAAGACAATCCTACGTGAACTACCGTGATCTAGATCTGGGGAAGAACAAGAAAAACGCGAGCATGAAACAAGCTCAAGCCTGGGGAGCTAAGTACTTCAAAGACAATTTCAACAGGTTGGTGAAGATTAAATCAAAAGTTGACCCAAAGAACTTCTTCAGACACGAGCAGAGTATCCCACCTATGCCGGTTCGACGCTAAAGCACAAGAAATATCAAATAAAAATAAACTAGAAGAAATCAGCTAATGGTTCTTCTATATTTCAGAAAATGTTCTAGCTATAATAATATTAAGGCGTGCATGTAGTACTTTCTTTTTCCTAAAAGTTCGAAGCAATGCTTCGTATAAGTCAGCCAAGTTGTTTTTAATTAGTAATATATAGTTTTTCAACAATGGCCTGTTGGTAAAATTTGGAGTAATATATAGTTTTTCAAAATCCTTTTCCTAAACCAAAAGATGATGAGATGATGATCATGAAGGTAACTAGCGAATTCAAAATGGCTAAAGCTCTTTGGTATAACAGTTTTCACTATTTGATCTAGTTTTTTTTTTCTTTCCATCATCTAATACACGTAATATATAGTTTTTCAAAATCCTTTTCCTAAACCAAAAGATGATGAGATGATGATCATGAAGGTAACTAGCGAATTCAAAATGGCTAAAGCTCTTTGGTATAACAGTTTTCACTATTTGATCTAGTTTTTTTTTTCTTTCCATCATCTAATACACTTATTTAGAAGAAACTATTTTTTATTTATTTATTATCGTATGGTAAATGATGATTTCAATCAAAACAAGTGAATTTAAGTTCATACAACACTTAGAAACACGACAAACAGTTCCTCCATAGATGACCCACAACAGACAATTCTATTTGCATTATAAAGATTCATGATACATGTGTACTACTTCATCATGTTCATGATTGACATGTTGCATTACAACACTTAGATACACATGATTGACACGGTTCGTGGCACGGTTCTACTTCATCATGTTCATGATTGACAATCGTATACTTGAACATGACCATGACGAACAACTCCATGTACAAAATATTAGAGATCTTCGGTAATCTTATCTATAATAATTTATAATTTCGTATTTTTAAAAAAAATTGACCCTTAGATATGGTGTAGAAACATTAAAAAAACTTTTGGCCGACCACTAAATTTGATCGAGTATATATCTAGAATGCGATAGTATAACAAACTAAATTATTTAATTAAATATTTATCAAAACTAACAAACTTATTTGCAAAAATGTATAAGTCTTCCGATTTTATAGAAATTTTTGGTTCTAAATTATAAAACGAAATTGACCAAACATGTTACATACTAGTTTCTACTAATACATGTTACGAAATTGACCATGTACAATAATTTCAACATTCAACAATTTCTTTTTCACTTTTTAACATTTCACATCTTCTCTCTCTTACACCTAATAATTCAACACATATTTAATTTTAATCATTTACAATGGTTTTGATTAAAAAATTCAACACCTTACCCCACCATATTTTATATTTATATTATTTTTTTTTTTTTTAAATTTGGTTACCTAGTAAAAACACTTAACCGATTAAATCTAAATTGAAATAATTTACAAAAAAAAGATTATTGTTAGGATCCATTTTAACAAAAAAAAAGTTTTGAAGACAAAAAAAAATTTCTTTAGATGATAATTGAAAAACTATGTTAAAAATTGATTTTTTATGTCCAAATGAAACGAGAGTATACGCATTTTATAGATTATAAAAATGATAAATTTTGATATAATTTTTATTTTATTATAAAATAGTTTAATAACAAATAATTGAAATCAAATAATGTGGGTAAGATAAAAATTACGAAATATAAACAACCAATAAAAAAAAAACACGTGTTCCCATCTTTTGCAGGCGCGGACTCCACGCACTAATGCCTCCTTCTCTCACAGTTCGCCATGTGGCAATGCTGATCAACTTTCTTTGGATTCAACATGTTGAATCTTTTAAACATCCGGGATTCCACCTGTTTTTTTTCAAAAAATTAAACACCCCCAACCACACTATTAAGCTGTTGAATGTTTTATTCAACATCCCAATTGTACATGGTCTAAGTTGTACTTGACAAAATTAACGAAGAGAACAAAATATTGATTAAAAAAAGAGAAATTGTAAAATCTGATCCTCAATAATTTGATAATTAACCTATCAAAAAGTAGAAAATCTGACACATATTATTCATATCAAAAAGACAGTTTTGTCCTTTTAATGTTTGTTTACAAAATCTGATAATAATAAAAATGGTAGCGGCAATAGTGATAACGCGGCGGCGACGATGATAATAATATTGGTGATTGCAACGTATGGCGACGGTGGTGATGATAGCAACGGTGGCGATGGTAACGCTGGTGATCGGCGGCGACGGTAACGCTGGTAGACAGCGGCAACAATAACGTTAGCGATAATGCTGGTGACGGTTAGTTAAGTAGTTATCAAAATAATTTTGTATAACTTATAAAGGTAACAAGATTAGTTAATCAATAATTCATAATTTATATAATTATAAAAATGTTAGCAATGGATATCATGATAACAATTTTAACATGATAGTTTTATGATATGATAATATATTTAACACAATATTTTTTATGATATGTTAATTAGATTAACGTGTTAACTGCATGATAACAGTTTTTCAGAATAGTTGAACCTCAAGTGAACAGTGTTAGATGATGGTTGATAAATAGTATCTCCGATCTATTGTGATATCATATTTGTTGGCATGATAAAAGAAATAGTTTTTTTTGTGTTAAATGATAAGGGTAAAAATGTCATATTTATCAAATATAATATGTACCAAACTAATTTTGGGTTATTACGCTTCACTTTTTTTTATTTCACTAATATCTGAAGTTATAGATTAAAATCACCCATAAAAAATCCCCTCTAAAATTGTTTTATGGCTTCTCTACCTATATTTTTTTTTTGATTTAGATAAGAATGTTAAAACATCGCATCCATGAGATTTTTTTGAATTTTTCAAACAAACAAAAAATTATTATTTTAATATTTAAATGTATTTTATAATTAAATTTTAATTTAAAAATAAAATTTAAACTAATGAGAAGAAAACAAGTATTATATAGGGTTCTCAATAATTAATGGGAGATTCTGAAATGAAAATTTATTTTCACTTTTTCTTTTACATTATTTTTCTTTTTTTATTGTAAGAATCTCTCTTGAGAATAATCAACTCGACGTTGTTATTCGATCTGCGACCACAATTGTCAATTTACATGTCTAGAACTCTTTTATCCATATGATTATGACTCTTACTTGCATTTTTTATTTTTTCCAACTTGCATATCTAATTTTTGACTTTTTACCACACAGGCTAAAAAAAAGTCAACGAGTCATGAAATGGCTGTCATATCATGAAATAAAATAATAGCAATTTAACTACATCTTATAATAAATCACACCATTCTCTAAGCACGTTAGCTTTTTTTAATACTCTCATCAGCTAATTTAATGGATCTTGTTTTATCACAAATCTTTCATATTCATTTGTTTTTTGTTCAACTATCTTTCATATTCATATAAATACTTTTTCGTTCACAAAAAGAAAAACCAATATACTTCCAATTCCATCTTGAAGCAGGAATGGGAATTTCGAAACAACTCCCTACAATTTCTTACATTTCTCTTTTAGCCCTATCGTTTTCATTCTACACCATAACCCCAACATCTTCATCAACCTCTCTACAATATGAATTCATCAACTGTCTCCAAAGAAACACAAATGTCGATTTCCCACTCGAGAAAACATTCTTCACCCCTGCGAAAAACGTCTCCATGTTCAACGAAGTTCTTGAATCTACAGCTCAGAATCTCCGGTTCTTGAAAAAATCCATGCCTAAACCAAGATTCATATTCAACCCGATTCATGAGTCTCACGTCCAAGCTTCCATCATATGTTCCAAGAAACTTGGTATTCATCTCTGTGTCAGAAGCGGCGGGCACGACTACGAGGGTCTATCTTACGTCTCAAAGATCGAAAAACCGTTTATATTGATGGATCTGTCAAAGCTGAGACAGATCAATGTTAATATTAAAGATAACAGTGCTTGGGTTCAAGCTGGTGCCACAGTTGGTGAACTTTATTACAGGTATATAAATTAAAAAAAAAAAAAATTTCAAGAACTGAATCTTTGATTGTATATTTGATCGAGAAACTGTTTTGTTACCTTTAGGATTGCAGAGAAGAGCAAAGTCCATGGGTTTCCCGCGGGTTTGTGCTCGAGCTTAGGCATAGGTGGGCACATAACAGGTGGTGCATACGGTTCCATGATGAGGAAATATGGTCTTGGTGGAGATAACGTGCTAGACGCAAAGATCGTTGATGCAAACGGTAAGTTACTCAACAGAGCCTCGATGGGCGAGGAAATGTTTTGGGCGATTAGAGGAGGCGGTGGAGCGAGCTTCGGCGTAATTCTTGCGTGGAAGATCAAGCTTGTTCCTGTTCCAAAGACCGTAACCGTATTCACCGTCACCAAAACGTTAGAACAAGACGTGGGAAACAAGATTCTCTCAAAGTGGCAAGTAGTCGCGGACAAGCTTGTTGAAGAACTATTCATCAGAGTGATCTTCAACGTAGCTGGAAACAATGGAAACAAGACTGTGACGACGTCGTACAATGCTCTGTTTCTTGGCGACAAAGACGCGTTGATGGAAGCTATGAAGGAGAACTTTCCGGAGCTAGGGCTAACACCGAAAGATTGTGTCGAAATGAGCTGGATTGAATCCATCGTTTACATTTCTGGATTCCCGAGCAACACTCCTACTAATGTTTTGCTTCAAGGGAAGTCTCCTTTTCCGAAGATCAACTTCAAAGCCAAATCGGATTTCGTAAAGAACACGATTCCCGAATCCGGGCTAAACGGGATGTTCAAGAAGTTGCTCAAAGAGGATTCGCCGGCGATGATATGGAATCCTTACGGTGGAATGATGGCTAAAATCTTCGAGTCCCAAATCCCTTTTCCGCATAGAAAAGGAGTCATCTTCAAGATCCAGTACCTAACAGTTTGGCCAGACAGCGACAAGAGACCGAGCAGGCACATAAACTGGATCAGAGATCTCTACAGTTACATGACGCCTTATGTGTCAAGCAACCCACGACAAGCCTACGTTAACTACAGAGATCTAGACCTGGGAAAGAACAAGAAAAACGCAAAGGTTAACTTCAAGAAAGCTCAAGTCTGGGGAGCTAAGTACTTCAAAGATAATTTCAACAGATTGGTGGAGATTAAATCAAAGGTTGATCCAGAGAACTTCTTCAGACACGAGCAGAGCATCCCACTTCTCCCTGTTCGAAGCTAGGCTCATGATAACGAAAACTATATTGAATAAGAATAAAGCTTAAGAACATGTAAGAAACTAGAAAAAAAATCAGTTAATGTATTTCAGAGATTGTTATCATGTAAAGGCATGCCTGTGGTACTTTGTTTCACCTCAAATTCGAATCATTGCTTATTATCCGTTACCCAAGTGAATCTTAATGAGTATCCGATTTCTCAATCAGCCCTAGAATCGTATTCTAAGGCTTGTTCTTGGTAAATTTAAGTTCCTCATACCTTCTATACGGTGCCTAGATGATGAGAGTCGTTTCGTTTCTTCCCATATATAGAAGCGCGCGAGAATTTCAAAAATTTGATCAGTTCTTTGAATTATATGTGAAGTTCTTCTGGTCCAACATAACATAGGTGTAGGCATTCCAGTTTAGGATATGGTTTTAGTTCGGTTTTATTTGGTCTTTTGGTTATATAAGAACCTTGTAAACCATTTAAAGATTGTATGAAATTCGGTTTAATTGGATTCGATTTTTTTTTTTTTCCGTTTTATGGGTTTTACAAAAATTGAAATCATATGAAATCATGTACTTTGGTTTGGTTTAGATTTGGTTCAATTTCGAGACGTGAAAAATGGCTTGAGAGCCTAACTTAAGAACATACAATAAACTAGAAGAAATAAGATAACTGTTCTTCCTTATTTCATAAAATGTTCCAGCTATAATATAAAGGCATACATGTACGCAGAGCCTGTCCTGAACTTTAGAAAAAAATTAGAAAACCATAAATTACAAAGATTAAAATGGGCTGTTTTGTAAAATTTTCAGAAAATTGGTTGTTTTGCCTTACAATTTTTTTATATAAAAATAATGATCGCAAGCCCATGCTTGGTATGTTTGCGCTTAGCCACTTAGGTCGGCCTTGCATGTACGTAGTCGTAGTCAGGAGCAGATCCAGAAACTTATTTAGTATAGGGCATTTATTGAAAAAAAAATTAATTTATGGACACAAAAATAGGATGTGGCACATGCCACAACTTTTACTACCTACATCCGCCACAACTTTTACTACCTACATCCGCCACTGGTCGTAGTAGTTTGTTTTACGGTCAATTTTTTTTGAAACATTGCTTCTTACGAGTCACCCAAGTGGTTCTTATTTCCAATTCCTCAATCAACCTGATAAGATGAATGTATAAGACCTAAAGGTATCGAGACTTTTTAGCTAGCTTTTGTGGAATGTTCTACCCGACCCAATGTTCTATCATACCCAATCCTTTTATGTAGAACATTCCACAAAAGCTACCTTAAGGGTTTGTGTCTTTAAATCTTGCAACGCTTTCAAATATTCTCATTTTTTTCTGATGTTCTTTTATCCACATCTTTGTTCTCCCTTTCAATCAAGTCGTTGAAATTAAGTTCCTTATACTTTACGGTGCCGAGATGATGAGAGTTGTTTTGTTTCTTCCCATAGAAGCACACAAATTTTTTGTGGAAACTTAAAAGACCCACACCAAAGTCTCTCATTTAAGAGAAACCATACAAATGTTGATGCATCTAAAGAGAGAAGTAAAATGGGATGAAACATAATCACATAAGCATTTGGCTAAAGTATCAACAATAACATTCGCCTTTCGTTGGACATGTTCCATAGAAGCTTCAGGTAATTAATCTAGACATCTCTGATATCGTGTATACCAAAGCTCCTATATCTCGATCGATCTCCTCCTTGATTGATAACCTTAACCAATTCTGAGCGATCACTTCCAGACCACACACATTTAAACCATCTGAAGCGAGAAAAAGAATCCTAGCGTCTTTGTTTGTAGCGGTGACGCAGCTTTAGATTAACTTGTTATAACCGGAATTGATTTGTTTACCCCAAAAGTACAATGCATTTTTATCATACAATTTTTTTTCCTTTAATCCTTTATCTAATTATTAAAAAGATAAATAAAATGTAAATAAAGATTATATATATCTTATTATATAAAGTAGGATGCGCCAAAGTTGCTAATTAACATGATCGCGACACGTGGCAAGGTAATCGATAAGATTTCGACACGTGTTTTGATTAAAATATGTTATAAATAAAAAAAAATATATTAATCTTAAAAGAAAAAAGAAAATAATATTAATTTTAAAAGAGAAATAAATAAAAGAAAAAGGAAAATAATATTTATTTTAAAAGAGAAATAAATAAAATAAAAATAAAAATAAAAATAAACATATTTCAGTTAAGAAAAAGAAAATAAAAACAAAAGTAAATAAGATATTTTAATTTTAATTGAAAAGAAAAATCAAATCAAAAGTAAAAAATATATTTTAATCAAATTATAAAAAAAAGTAGGATGCGTTAAAGTTGCTAATTAACTTGATCGCGACACGTGGCAAGTTAATCGATAAGATTTCGACACGTGTTTTGATTAAAATATATTATAAATAAAAATATATACTAATCCTAAAAGAAAAAGAAAAATAATATTAATTTTAAAAGAGAAATAAATAAAAGAAAAAGGAAAATAATATTCATTTTAAAAGAGAAATAAATAAAATAAAAATAAAAAGACATATTTCACTTAAGAAAAGGAAAATTAAAACAAAAGAAAAAATATATTTTAATCAAATTATAAAAAAATATATTAATCCTAAAAGAAAAAAATATTAATTTTAAAAGAGCTAATGATATGACATTAGACTATGATAAGCTCAATGAGGAGGAGGATATCAAGAATCATGTAGAGAGGCTTTTGATGCGAGTCTTGAGAAGCATAACTTCTCTAGAGAGCAGAAAGATCATATAAGAGAGATGAAATGTAAAAGGAAAGAAAGACTTTATTTGATTGAAGAGAGTTAATGGGGAGATCGTTAACATACTCGAAGATGTCGAATTGCATATCCAAGTTTTTAACGCAGCAGAACAGAAAAAGATAGTTGATAGTGTGTGAACTATATGAGAAATATGGTTAATGTTGCTTAGGGCCGCAACAGATTCTGTGTTTTGAACATTTTAATTAAAAGTAGATGAGAATTCAAATAAATAATTAACTCTTAGGTTTCGATTTTGTGTTTTTCATATATATTTTTCTCAGTAGTGATCAGATTTTGCTTTCTATTTTCTTAAAAAAATATTTTAACGGGTTTTAAATTTTATTATTATAAATTCGCGTATACGCGGATCCTAATCTAGATTTTAATTTGAGAAATTGCCTCAAACAGCCCCATTTTAAGTTTTCAGTTCAATAATAGACCTAAAAATTTTGTTAATCACTTTTAGCATTATTATGAAGGTGTTAGACACATTTAGGAAGACTGTCATAACTCAATTTAGGAAGCTGTTAGACACATTTAGTAAGGTTTTCTTAACTTTAATAAAAATTTAGAAAGCCGTAAGGAATATATTAGACACATTAGGTTTACTAACTTTATTGAAGGCTATTTATGAACAAACGAGTTTCTAGAGCTATTTTTGAAAAATAAAATTTATTTTGTGCTTTTTAAGAAAATTGCCTAATTTTAAATATTATAAATCTAGTTATGATAAAAGTAAAATAATTATGATAAATAGATAAAGCATTAGAGATAAACCTAATTAATATAGATATAAAGATTTTTGGATACAATACCGAATCGAAGCGGGTCCAGGATAATTTGTCCATCCCTAATGAAGAGTATTTTCCCAAATTAACGTGCATGTGAGTTGAATTGGAAGAGATATTGTTGCGTGAGAAGAGAGAACATGGGATCCATATTCCGCAGGTGAATTTACAATCGACGAATAAGTGTTGACGCGTTTCGTTTTTCAACTTCATAAGAGACAAGTTGAAGGAATGGCGAGACCTTAATTAATCAGCCTATCTCATGTTGCAAACCAAATAGCAGATTTCAAATTAATTAAGGCGATAAAACTGTTTTCTCGATTTAGATAAAATAATTATCGATCTTTAACCATTATTGTCAATTAGTATGTCTAATACCATCTTGTCACTGATATCATAAGTAATAAAACTGAGTCCATATGTATCTTCTTACCTTAATGTGCATTTCTAATTTTCCTAGTTTTCTAATCCTACCACACAAGATAACAAGCTAGGCTTTGAAAAAAAGAAGAAAAGGTCATAAGCTGAAAGTCAACGTTTTCAAGACATTTGAAAAGTGGTTATCACGTCGTTAGCAAGTGACTATCATTGTGCCCATCATAAGACAGAATAATCGTAGTCAATGTAAAAATAACGACCGAATTTTATGACAATGACATAGTCAACTAAACTTAATAAATATTGTATGATTATAATCTTTTATATTCGTTTTTTTCTCTTAACATAAGTTTCGTATTCATACTTATACATATACATTTCTTCAGTGACAAACGAAGAAAGCCCCCAACATAATCTCCCAGCAAGGATGCGAGTTTCAAATTCACTCCCTATGATTTCTTACATATTGTTTTTAGCTCTATATTTTTCTTTCTACACAATAACACCAATTTCTTCAAACTCCCTACAAGATGACTTCATCAAATGTCTCCACAAAACCACATATGTTGACTTTCCACTCGAGAAAACGTTCTTCACTCCTGAAAGAAACGCCTCGATCTTTATCGAAGTCCTTGAATCGACGGCTCAAAATCAACGGTTCTTGGCCAAGTCACTACCTAAACCGAGTTTCATATTTAAACCGGTTCATGAATCTCACGTCCAAGCTTCCATCATATGTTCCAAGAAACTCGGAATTCATCTCCGTGTTAGAAGCGGCGGTCATGATTTCGAAGGCGTGTCTTATGTTTCACAGATCGAAACATCATTTGTATTGCTCGACTTGTCGAAACTGAGACAAATCAAAGTTGATATTGAAGACAACAGTGCTTGGGTTCAAGCTGGTGCTACACTTGGTGAGCTTTACTACAGGTAATCTAAATCACGTTTATTTCAAACGCAAATATCCGTGTTTGCATTTTTGCTAACTCATAGGTCAAGATGAGATCATATACTGTATTAACATCACATAAGTTTTACAAGTTATTGTCTTATTAAAAACAGATATCACAAAATTGTTAAAAAAAATATTCTGACTACAAAGCTAGTAGTTAATTATATATGCAACTACATTAGATTAATCAACTATTGAATTATGTTTTGATTTGTATTCTAGATTAAATAATGTATGACCAAACACAAACTAACAAGAGTAAACAATATTTCACAATTACTATATATTTTGGTCAACTGTTTTTGTTTACCTGCAGAATTGCAAATTTATCTATGGCCATTACAAAATAAAAATGTAAACTTCAATATACAAAAAAGAATATATATTTCTATTTAGAATAAGAAAAGATAATTAAACAGATTTGAAAACAAATTTCTAATGACAATGTAGAAATTGTCAAATTAAAGGATAGTTTCATCATGTTTGGATCTACATATTCTAAATTAAATAATGTAAAATTAACCAAATACAAACAAACAACAAAACTCTTGACTCTATATAAACTGTTTTTGCTTAACTGCAGAATTGCAGAGAAGAGCAAGATCCATGGATTCCCTGCGGGTTTGTGCTCAACCGTAGGCATAGGTGGATATATAACAGGAGGTGGATACGGTGCCTTGATGAGGAAGTATGGTCTTGCTGCAGACAATGTTCTAGACGCAAAGATCGTTGATGCTAATGGCAAATTACTCGACAGAAGGGCGATGGGAGAGGATTTGTTTTGGGCGATTCGTGGAGGCGGTGGAGCGAGTTTCGGGGTAATTCTAGCATGGAAGCTCAAGCTTGTTCCTGTTCCTGAAACCCTAATCGTCTTCAACGTTATCAAAACACTAGAACAAGATGCTAACTTCAAGACTCTTTCTAAGTGGCAACGAGTTGCAAACAAGCTTGTTGAAGATCTCTTCATACGAGTGACAATCAGAGTCAGTGGAAACGGTGTAAACAAAACGGTGGCAACATCGTACAGAGGTCAGTTTCTTGGGGGAAAAGGCACTTTGATGGAGGTTATGAACAAGGGTTTTCCGGAGCTAGGGCTAACTCTGAAGGATTGTACCGAAATGAGCTGGATCGAATCCATTCTTTTCAATGGTGAATTTCCGACGAGTACTCCTATTGAGGATTTGATTCAAGTGAAATCGCCATTCGGAAAACCTTTCTTCAAATCAAAGTCGGATATCGTGAAAGAACCTATACCTGCTTTAGGGCTTAAAGGAATATTCAAGAGAATGCTTCAAGGAGAGTCTGCTTCGTTCCTTGCTTGGACTCCTTACGGTGGAATGATGGCTAACATCCCTGAATCTGAGATCCCTTTCCCTCATAGAAACGGAACCATCTTCAAGATTCTCTATAACACAGACACAGAGAAGAGACCTCGTAGACAAATTAACTGGATCAGAGATCTGTACAGTTTCTTGACGCCTTATGTGTCAAGCAATCCAAGACAGTCATATGTGAACTACAGAGATCTAGACCTGGGAAAGAACACGAAGAACACGAAATCGAACTTCGAAAAAGCTCAAATCTGGGGAACTAAGTACTTCAAAGACAATTTCGAGAGATTGGTGAGGATCAAATCAAAGGTTGATCCAGGTAATATCTTCAGACACGAGCAGAGCATCCCAACTCATCTGCCCCTTCGAAGCTAAGCTTATGTTATAACCACAAACTATGTAAAACAAGAATAAAGGTACATTGCACCTAGAAAGAAATCCGAACAATTAATGGTTCTTCTGTATTTTAAAAAATGTTCTAGCTGATAATATAAAGGCATTCCTGTGGTACTTTGATTTCGTATTCGAAGGATATTTTATCCTCTGACCTAGTTTTTGTCTCGCAGAATTTGATATTAGAAAGTGTTCTAACTTCTAACACTATGTTTTAACCCAAAAAAAAAAAACAATATGTTATTTTATCAAATATTTATCAACACAACCAAAATTATTTACCACAAATTTATGAATATATTTTCGAATCAGTAGTTATACCCAATGACAATATTTGGGAGAGCAATTAAATAAAGAGAAATTACTTAGAATAACTCTAATTTCCATTTAACTAGGGAAAGGCATGCGCGTTGCGCAAGTGTGTGATAATTTAATGTTTTAATTTTATAATATATTTTAAGTATTTATTAAAAAGTTTGTTGGTAGATAATAGTTTTTAATGAGTATATATCATATAATTTTTAAATTTTGTATTGGAAGATTGGTAGAATAATAATATCATATTGTAGCATAACCAATATGAAATACATATGTGGTGAAATTTGTGTCATCCATACATATAAGTAAGGTAGAAGCTATTCATATATTTGAATGTAGATTTATTTGCTTGTACTATTTGATGGGTGTTATCAAGGATTGTATAGTTAATGTTGTATTTGCGATTTTGAGTGGAGTTTGTTTCCGGTTGATGGAGTGAAAAAAATTCTCTGATAATGTAATGCATATAATGTATATTCTATTGAATTTTGGGTGGTAATAAAAGTGAAATGTGTTTGTAGATTGTTATATTGTTCTTGTTATTTATAGATTGTTGTAAAATCTCTATTATAGTTTATGATTTTTTTTAATTGTATTAATTGTCTTTATTATTTTTGTTTAGTGTAGTTAATTTTTTTTATTTTCTTTTGTCGACCAGTTTATGTTGTTATGTAGAAATAAAAAATGACACATGATAGATTGTGGAATGACACGTGTCAGCGTTTCAAAGTTGTCTTTAGAAAAAAACTTACTTTAATTTTCTTTTGTCGACCAGTTTATGTTGTTATGATGGCAGATTGTGGAGTGACACGTGTCAGCGTTTCAAAGCTGCCCTTAAAAAAACCTTACTTTATTAATATAGATATAGATAGATAGATAGATAGATTACTAGACTAACTTCTTGTTTATAGATTTACTAGACTAACTCAAATTTTAAATATAAAGACTTATAACCCATTGGTTTTCAACTATATTACACCAATACCATTATCAATAGATTAATTTTTTTATAGGAAATATCTATGTTTCCCTTCTCTTAATTCTCTTAATTCTTCATTCTTTATAATTCTTTCTCCCAAGAAAAATATTTTACTCGACATAACCGCTTTCTCCCTCTTTCTCTTCCGACGAAGTGGCCTCTTTCTCCTCCGACGAGTGTAGGGCTTGGGTTCCAGCCTATTTTTCGTCCTGCTACCACTCACCTACTCGACATCGCCTCTTTCTCCTCCCACGTCGTCGCCTCTTTCTCCTCACACGTCGTCGCCTCTTTCTCCTCCGACGAGTCCAGCCTATTTTCGTCCTGCTACCACTAACCTACATCGTCTGGGTCAATTACCTCGTCTCCATCGGTCACGCCTCCGCCAATTCTTTCGCAATCCGCCAATTCAGGTACACTCAATTTCTCATGTGATTTTTTGGTGTTCAATCCTAACAGAACACCAAAATTGTGTGCCATTTACGGTAGAAGAAAACAAAATTTAAGATAGAAGAAAACATAATTTTCCGCTCTTATGACCTTCGCTTCTCTGTATAACTTCTCCCACATACACTAACCGACCTAAGTTGTTTGTTAGTTGAGCTGAAAGTTTTACGGAAGTAGCTCTTGTTCCCGTCGACTTTCTGAAAAGCTTCTTCTTTCGTTTACTCTAATCATCCGGTTTTTTTTGTTCTTTTTTCTTTATTTTTGCAGTTTTCAGAATTAGGAATGGTTAAATGGATATCTGTAAAAGCACAGTACTGGCATATGTTTTTTTACATTGTAAAGGGTTCAACCAATATATGGCATTTTCATATCCAGTCATTACAGAATCTTGGAAGTGTCTTTAGAGAATAGCCGCTACACAATTCAGTGTTCAATCCTAACGAAGCACCAAAATTATTACCTTGATTTCTAACTCTTTAAAGACACTTTTGGAAGTATTTGAATATTGAAATATATGGGTAAATAATCAGAAACTGAATTCTGTTGCTTTAAGGTTTTGTGTTCTAGTTTTCGTACTTCTCTTTTATTCTGCTTACCTTAAGCATTGTTAAACACACGAATGAAGTGATGAACATTATTGTTCCTCATACATCTTTTCATTATATGCATCATAGATTGTAAGATCTTACACAGTTTGCTATTGAGCTTCTAAAACTTAGACTCAGCACAATATACTTACTTCCCTTACCGTAGTTTGTGATCTTGTGGCATAAGAAATCTCTAGGCTTGAGGTAGAATAAAGACGAGGATTGTCTTCAATTTTAATCACTGAGGCAACTGGAATTATTAGATGAGCATGTAGTGAAATGGCCGAATTATCTCAAGGTTCCGATCCAATGACAGTTGTTGATTAGTTGTCTTGATTAGTTTTTTGAAGTTTACACTTGCTATTTTGGTGTAAATATTTTCCTTGGTCTGGAATGCAGAGAGGCTTAGATGGCAAAAGCTCAAGGACAATACAAGTGAAGGACGAGGACGATGAAGAAGGGTTGGAGTAAGAGGATGAAGACGAACACGGTGAAACCATGTGTGGAGCTTGCGGAGATAACTATGCTTCTGATGAATTTTGGATTTGTTGTGACATGTGCGAGAAATGGTTCCATGGGAAGTGTGTGAAGATCACTCCAGCTAGAATGGATCATATCAAGCATTACAAGTGCCCTTCTTGTAGCAACAAAAGAGCACGATCCTAAATGTTTTATTCCACTAGTCTTAGCTACATGTCTTTCTATCCCCCAAACTGTACAATGCACTTTAAAAGTCTGTTTGTAGTTAAGACAATTAGTTTGATGCATGTCTAGATTTGATTCCTAAAAATCCAACTTTGTAGTCTTTGATAAGATATGTTTGACAAGGCTATGATCAAGCTGTTTATAATCTGCGGAACCCATTACAAATTTCATACAACTGGAAATTGAATTGTTTACACATGAACATCACAGAGATAGTGTTCTCAATTCTTCCAACTATATTGTTAGGATAACAATACTCGGTCTCTGGATAATACGCTTGTATATTGATAAACTCCAAGAACTACAATGGCACATACAAGGATTAATTTCTTCATAAGTAAGATATTTGTTTTCTCTCGCCACTAAAAATCAGTAGCCTAGAAGATTACAATTGAAAGATGAGAACGGAATAATCACTCGTCATCGGCAAGAAGCTAAAGGAAAACGAGAACGGAAAAATAATGTTTTGACGAGGATGAAGAAGACTAGCAGCTGCAACCCTAAAAGACACGGTTTCTTGTGTTATTTTTTAGTTTCTGTAAGCCAAAATAGGTATTTATCGCATTAGTAAAAATTTACGACGTTAAGTCTGCCACATTAGATTAGTAAAAGTCTGTCGTAGTAAATCTGCCACCATAGATTTGTAAAAGTCGGTCGTAGAAAAATATTATATTAAGTCTGCTACAATGTGTATTTAAACAATAAATCTGTTATGTTCTAATCAAAAAATCTGGTAAAAAAAATCTGTCACCAATCACAATTGTGAGAAAATAAAATCTATCAGATAAATATGTCACCCAAAAATAAGTCTGTCAAAAATAAATAAATCATTGTGTCATTACAATAAATCTGCTACATTTATTCTATCAAAACAAATAAGTCTATCGAAGACAATAAATCTGGTGTCTCATTACAACAAATCTGCTACATAAATATGTGACGCAAGATAAGTCTATCGAATAAAATAAACATGCTGCCTCATATGATAGACTTTTACAAACAAACTTGTCATCCACAAAATCTGCATAAAAAGTCTGATAGACAAAATAAATCTGTACGAAAATCATAAATCTGCTATCAAAATAATGACAGACTTGTCTGATAGACTTATTTAATTTTTTTAATCTGTCATGGTAAAAATAATGGCATTTTTCGTAATATTTGTTTTGTTTTGAAAGTTTAAAAGGGCAATTTCGACATAAAATATAGGAAAAAAACTTAAATAGCACAAATGAAACCGTTTATTACTAGAATAGTTCTTATTTTTTTTTATTATTGATTAAAATATCATACCGAAAATATCCTTAAAGCCTTTGTTAACAAACAAAAGTAATTACATAAATGCCATTATATTTTTTTCCACATCAGCAAAAAAAAAACAAATCTGTCCTAATAAAACTGTTAAAGTAATGATAACAGACTTAATTTCATCCACAGATTTGTTTTGAATATAAAGTTTTTTTCACAGACTTATTAAGACGAAGATACATTTGATTATTGTGACGATTCAGACGGAGCATCTTCAGGTGATGAGGACTTTAGTTTATACGGGATGCCTTCAGAAGAAGAGGAGAAGAAGCAAAACTCACCAATTATGAAGAGTGGTTCGACGACTGCAAACGCTCAAAAAAAAGAAGTTAGTCAACATGTTAAATTAGAATTTACTTCACTTAATCTTGCTGTTGGGCAACGATACGAGACGAAAGATGCGTTGGAGACTAGGTTGAAGATTTTGTCAGTTCTCCATCAGTTTGATTTTAAAGTAGACAGATCAAGGCCAAAATTGTTAAGTATTAAGTGTTGGGTGGAAGGCTGTAGCTGGAGAGTACGAGCTACACCAGTTGGAGATTCTTCTCAGTTTACTATTCGTGTGTACGTTGCAGAACATACATGTTCTGTAACAGAGCGTTCTGCCCGTGCTAGACAAGCGACTCCCGACATACTTGCAATACTATATATGGATTTTGTTGGTGGTGTTGAGTCAAAAGTTCCGCCAAGACATGTTGCCGAAGCCTTAAACATGAGATTTGGTATCAAGGTGAGACGTAAATGATGTCATATTTATCTTGAATAATTTTGTTATTAGTGACAAAGTGGCATTTCAACGTAGCTTACAAGTTTTAGTTTCATTTTTTTAACTAGATGGATTATTGGAAGGCCCATCGTACACTTATATGTGCACGGAATTTGGTTAGAGGTTCTGCAGAGAGTGGGTACTCAGAGCTACCTACTTATCTACACCACATAAGAATAGCAAATCCGGGAACATTCACGCGTTTGGAAGTTGATGACTTTCAAAGATTTAAGTATTTGTTCCTTGCATTTGGATTAGATGGTTTTCGGAACGGAGGAATGATGCAGGATTAATGAAGACTAGATGGTTTTCGGAACGGAGGAATGATGCAGGATTAATGAAGACAACCCTAACACGTGGAGTAGAAAAAACTGTTGAAGGTATTCATTTTTTTAAACTCTATTATGATCTTCTTACTTACGATCATAATAAGTAATAAATAGTTGGTTTTTTCTCAGAAACGTGTTGATCAACCAATCAACCCAACAAGGTAAACCAAAAAAATCGAATAGAGAGAAACACATGTTTAACGTATTATTCCAAGGAAACGAGAATAGTGGACTGGTTTTTGACATAACAGAAAAACGAAAGGATCGAAACAAAAGCGAGACTAGTAAAACATCTTAGCCGCTAAACCTACGGTACTGCTATTGTGGACCTGTCAATAACACATCTTCTTCTGCATCATCGTCACAGAGTGATGGAATATTCATGTCGCTTAATCCCTCTTTAACAAGACGTGTCCCATCTCGTCAAAAATTTCAGCTGCTAATTTTCGTCGTAGTGCCGGGATATTCATGTCGCTTAAACCTTCAAATGCACAACCGATTGCAAGGCATTCGATGTACTTCAATGCATAAACACCACAATCGCCTGGATTGTCATTTTGTGGGACAACTTTCAATTTTTTTACTGTGAACTGCTTCTCGCTTTTCTTCCGCATGGTTGGGGGAACCATTGTGTTCAACAACGCACGGATCATTTTCGCAAATGGCCGACAATACCGGATGATTTCTTTTTCATCCTTAGTATCCTCTAGTATGCTATCGTAGACATGAATCTTCTCCTTCTGAAGGTTAATGTCAAGAGCTACCCAATGATTTCCATTTATGAAATGGCACGCATACAAGTGGTCAACATCAAAAAGCCACTTTTTGTTAGTCACTGAGTCCGCAGGATACACACCGTTGAACAATGCAAAATACCTATCGGGGAAAGTCCACTTCTTAGGGTCATAGCTATTGTAATCATTAACCCATTTTTTGACAAACCATTGGTCTAGGAATGCAATCCGTTGAGAGTGGTAGGGTGATGGATCACGCAATGACCTTTTGTAGAACATTTGCATCGCAGAAGATATTTGTTGCATATGTAAAAAAGGTAGGGAAATAAGTCTATCTTCAAGACATAATGTTAAAGGAAAGACTGGCTGATGCGTGTAAAATAAATAGCATTTAAATTAGGGTACTAACTGAATCACCCAACCATCCGTACTTAGCATGAGGCCATTGGTCCCTCAGACTGATAATAATCTTGTAGAATTCAACACCCGAATCATAGGTTGCTACAGGTTCTTCCCTAAAAAGGCAAAATTGATTAGTGACGCTAGTTTTATTGCTAATTAAAATAAATCTAACATGGAAAAGAAGATTAAATTTCTTACTCATCATGCTGAATAAATTCCATCAATTTATTCAGTTTTTCATCTTCCACGGCCGCTAAAGGATCATATGCAACTACAGACAGAGTTACGCCATTGTTGATGCGCTTCCCTATTTGATGCCACAAAACATTGGATGCCAATTTTGGTTTGCGCTTCTCATTCACATTCGTAAATCCATCCGCTATTTTATGTAAAGCAACTCCAAGTAAGTTGACTTTCTTTCGCATTATTGGGTCTGACCAAGTTTCCAGTGAAGCAGATGCTACATTTTCATCATCGTTCTTCTTCGTATCAACTTTCTTTTTTTCATCGACTTTGTCACCATTATTTTTCCCCAGAAGTATATCTTTCTCTTTTTTTCCATGTTCCTTAAAACTATTCTTGTTGCTTGTTTTCTTGACTTTCTTATCGTAGACATGTGGATCAAGTACCCTCTTGGCAGAGTCCAATGGGATTCGACTAGTGGGAGAAATACCTTAGATTCCAATAGACAAAAGACACAACCATCCAACCATTCTCCTTTTGTCAAAAGTCCAATTCTTACATCTTTCGAGCACCAATTGCAACTCCTTGAGACAAGGTCCATCCCCTGTAGAAACACCCATGTCATTCCAAAAATCTTTATGATCAATATCCCATTGCTTGTTATCTTGAAATGGAGCACAATTGAGGCTTGTAATCTCTTCAAACTCATATAGAGAAAATCGAATTGGTTCAGTATCTATCAATGTCCATATCTCGTAAAGCTTCTTAATTGAAAATTGATGAGTCAACAAGTAATGGACAACCATGGCAGACCATATGTAATCAACCTCTCTAAACTTAGCAATTACTCCAACCGATGAATTCTTCAATGCATCCCACACATCGCTTCCAACTCCTTCTTCAACCATTTTCAAATTGGACAAATGGCAATAGTGGTTCGTACTTTTTCTTTGCCTCGGTGTTTTTCCGTTTGCGTAAAGTCGTGGAGGATATCTCTTTTTACCATTTTCTGAAGCCATGCCTAGCAAAAAAAAAAAACCAAAAAAGAGATTAATGCATAAACGGAGATGACACAAGAAAAAGTTTGGCAAGTGGATAAGGCGATCAAAATAGGTGAATGGATTGTGGGGACTCGATCTCTACGTTAGCCGCGGCTGTAAATTTCTCAGGTTTAAATCAGTTGGAGATTGGTCCTTCTATGGTGTATGAATGATGGATATGGCTTGGGAGAAATAACAGCGGCGGTGGTAGGATTTATGTTTATCGTTTAATTGAAATAATTAAAGAGATTTTATCATTAAAATTTCTTATTTTAGTTTAAAATTAATCATAATGGCATAACTGTTATTATTTTAAAAAACATTGAATATTTATGTTTTGTCAGAAAATTTCTTTATTTTCTTTGATAGGTGTTAGACCAGTAATAAACTGATAATTTTGTGCTAATCTGAGTAATTATATTTAATTACAGAAAAAAGGATACATGCTATTCTAGTAATAAAACATTAAATTAGAGTTATTCTAGTAATCTTTCCTTAAATAAATGATAAAGCATTTCTCTGTCTAAATGAACAAAAGTGTTTATGTTCGTTCACAATTTATTTATATTAAATTAAACCAAAATTACGCAGTATAAATAAGGACAAGTTTATTTGCCAAAAGATCCGTTTCTACACGATTGAAGGGAAATACAAGATAAAAATAAAATAGATAAATAGTATCTCGGAGGATATTATGAAGGTTCTTCGGAAAACATTTGGAAATGATCGAGTTGAAATCGATATTAAGATTTCGGACCTGCTTGAGATCCAAAAATGATCCTAGTTTTTGCTATTAAAGGCAAATGAACAAAAAATTTACTCGTATTTTTTTTTGAAGCTGTGCTTTTAGAAACGTTTTTCATGATGGTATGGTTCTCTCCACCTAAAAAAACATAATGATTGATAGTCATCTTTTGTAAAAGAAGGTTGTTGATCATTGATCAAAATGATCTCTCCACTAGAATGTTTCTTTTAGCATTTTAGACACTTTTTCATTTAACATGTCTTGAAATATTTCATCACGAAATCACAAGTAAATCTTGCATTTTGGATGTGTGTCCAAATTGAAACAACTGAATCCATATGAATATTTTCAACTTAATTGCATTTTTTTTTTGTCAACTTAATGTGCAGTTTTCTTTTCAACCACACAATCTCAAAGAAAGTCAACTTTTTCAAGATAAATAAAAAATGACAGTCACGTCACTAACAAGTATTTCCTGATAAATTAAATTAATGTAAACCAAAAAATACCAAACACTTTTGACAATCACGTTATCTGGCCCATCTCTTAGCACACCACGTTGAACATAATCATAACCACTAAAGAAAAAATTAATGGAAATGTAAATATAAACAATTTTTCATTAGACATATTTCCATCTTGAAGCCTAATTGTGTGTTTGGCTTCTCTCTTGCATATACACTATTAGGTTGCGAATGCTTCAGGGATGTGGATTTCAAAACCACTCTCTGCATTATCTTGCATTTCGTTTTTAGCTCTATATTTTTCTATCTACACAATAACACCAGTTTCTTCAACCTCTCTACAAGATGACTTCATCAGATGTATCCACGAAAACACAAATGTCTATTTCCAACTCGACAAAACATTCTTCACTCCACAAAGAAACGCCTCGATCTTCGTTGAAGTCCTTAAATCGACGGCTCAAAATCAACGGTACTTGACCAACTCAATGCCTAAACCGGGTTTCATATTTAAACCGGTTCACGAATCTCACGTACAAGCTTCCATCATTTGTTGTAAGAAACTCGGAATTCATTTCCGTGTTAGAAGCGGCGGTCACGATTACGAAGGAGTGTCTTATGTTTCACAGATCGAAACATCGTTTATAATTATCGATTTGTCGAAAATGAGACAGATCAAAGTTGATATTGAAGACAATAGTGCTTGGGTTCAAGCTGGTGCTACAATAGGTGAACTTTATTACAGGTAATATAAGTCTCGTTTTGTTTCAAAACACCAATTTATGCGTTTGCGTTTTATACATGAAAATTTTCTATACAATTAAAAACGGGTAGGGGCAAGAGTGCAATGGCTTTGGCCCCATGAACAAACGCAATCAAACAATCGCACCAAGAGTAGTCATATCTAACAATTGAATATTTGGTTTCATTAACTGTAGAATTGCAGAGAAGAGCAAGATTCATGGATGCCCTGCAGGTGTGTACCCGAGCTTAGGCATAGGTGGGCATATAACAGGCGGTGCATACGGTTCCTTGATGAGGAAGTATGGTCTAGCTGCTGATAATGTTCTAGACGCAAAGATTGTAGAAGCTAATGGCAAATTACTCGACAGAAGCGAGATGGGAGAGGATCTATTCTGGGCGATTCGAGGAGGCGCTGGAGGGAGTTTCGGGATCATTTTATCATGGAAAATAAAGCTTGTTCCTGTTCCCGAAACCCTAACCGTCTTCACGGTCACCAAAACGTTACCGCAAGACGCACGATTCAGGATTCTTTCAAAGTGGCAGCGAGTTGCGGACAAACTTGTTGAAGAGCTCTTCTTAAGAGTGTTCTTCACCATAACTGGAAGCAATGGAAACAAGACTGTGGCAATGTCTTACATAGGTCAGTTTCTTGGCGGGAAAGGCACCTTGATGGAGGTAATGCACACGGATTTTCCAGAATTAGGGCTAACTCAGAAGGATTGTATAGAAATGAGCTGGATCAAATCAATTGTTTACAACTCTGGATTCCGGACAAGTCCTCTTCCTCCTCCTGAGGTTTTGCTTCAAGCGAAGTCACCTCTCGGAGAAGTTTACTTCAAAGCAAAATCGGATTTCGCTAAAGAACCTATTCCTGTTTTAGGTCTTAAAGGGATGATCAAGAAGTTTCTTGAAGAAGACGCAGCGTTAATTATTTGGACTCCTTACGGTGGAAAGATGGATAAAATACATGAATCTGAGATCCCATTCCCTCATAGAAGCGGAACCATCTTCATGATTCAATATTACAGGAGCTGGTCAGACACAGAGAAAAGACCAAACATACGTATCAAATGGATCAGAGAGCTGTACGAATACATGACGCCTTATGTCTCAAGCAATCCAAGACAATCATATGTCAACTACAGAGATTTAGACCTGGGAAAGAACACAAACAACTCAAAGGAAAACTTAAGAAACACTCAAATCTGGGGAGCTAAGTACTTCAAAGACAATTTCAACAGGTTGGTGAAGGTTAAAACAAAAGTTGATCCAGAGAACTTCTTCAGACACGAACAGAGTATCCCACCTCTTTACTTACGCTAAGCTCCTGATGTTTACAACAATCTTCAAATAAGAATAAAGTTTGTTGGATTGCAATGAACTCGAAGAAATCGAACAATGTTTCTTCTTTCTTCCTTTTCTTTCTTTCAGACAATTTTAGTTAGCTGTGATGTTAAACAACATGGATGTACCTTAAAATTCAAAATAGTGCGCTTCTTATATATAATCTTAATGATATTTTGATTATTTTGCATTTACACGAGGAACAAAAAATGTCTAAGAAAACTTTCACTGCTAAAATATAGACATACCTGGTGATGTCGGAATTGCGTTTTGAGCCAACCAAATCATATGCTTTCTGTTTTACTCAATAAAATAAGATAAGGGAGAAATTACTGTCAGGGTAGAGATACAATGGTATCTTAGAAGGCTTGAAGTCGAAAGCTGAGGGCGACGAACAGTCCGCTAAAAAAATATTGTAGAGAACCGAACCAAAATTTACAATATTTGAACCAAACCGAACCAATATTTGCCCAGATTAATTCGGATCAAATCGGATATTTATCAACACAACCAAAATTATGTACCACAAATTTATGCATATTAATCGGTAATTATACCCAATGAAAATATTTAGAAGAGTAATTAAATAAATGATATTTTACAAATAGTGTCATTCTGACATTTTTCACACAAATTAAGAAAAATTTGTAAATCTCTTTTATACATTTTATTAATACATTAATTATCAGTTTCTTTCTCTAATTAATAGGTTAAAATAGTAGGGATAAAACTGATATTTAGTTTTAAAATTGCATTTAAAACATAAAGTGACACTCTTTGTGAAACAAAAATTAATAGTCAAAATGACACTCTTTGTGAAACGAAGGGAGTAAACATTTTCTCTATCTAAATGAACAAAAGTGTTTTTGTTCGTTCACAACTTACTTATATTAAATTAAATCAAAATTATGCAGTATAAATAAGAACAAAATTATAAATAAAGATAAATTTACCACAAAAAAAAAAATAAGGATAAACTTATTTGCCGAAAGATACGCTATACACGAACATGATTGAAGGGAAAAATACAAGGTAAAAATAAAATAGATAAATGGTATCTCGGAGGATATTATGAAGCTAGTTTCCGAAAAGATTCGGAATTGGCCGAGTTGAAATCGATATTAAGATTTCGGACCTGCTTGAGATCCAAAAATGATCCTGTTTTTTTGCTATTAAAGAGGCAAATGAACAAAAAAATTACAAGTATTTTTTTAATGCTTTTAAAAACGTTTTTCATGAAAAAGAAAGTTGATGGTATGGTTCTCTCCACCTAAAAAACATAATCATTGATAGTCATATTTTATAGAGAAATTGTATTATATGACCATAGATAATGTACAAATTAAGCCTTTAATTCTGACAAGTTTTTCAGCATATTATTGTAAAATGAAATTTTTGTCCCTACTAATGTTTGTTTACAAATTATAAAGAAATAACTGAAAGAAAAGAAGAAGAAAAAATAAAAAAATAAAAAAGAAGAATAAGAAAGTTGGAGAAAAAATAAAGAGGAAGAGAAGGAAAATAATATAATACCGGAAATAGTTAGGGGGTATTGGTAACGGGGTGATCATAACGTATGGTGACGGCGGTGATGATAGCGACGACGGTGATGGTGGCGACGATAACGCTGGTGAATAACAGCAACAATAATGTTAGCAATGATACTGGTAACGGTTAGTTAAGTAATTATCGAAATAATTTGGCATAACTTGTAAAGTTAACAAAGCTAGTTAATCAAAAATTCATGGTTTTAATGAAATGATAATAAAGTTAGCACGATGAGTATCACGATAACAAGGTTAACATGATAATTTTATGATATAATAACATATTTAACACGATATTTTCTATGATATGCTAATAGGTTTAACAGCTAAATGTATGATAACAGTGTTAGATGATGGTTTAATCTCAAACAAACAGTGTTGTGGATGTTTGATGAACAGTGTCTCCGATCTATTGTAGGGTTGTGCAATCTGCATATCGGTTCGGTTTCGGTTTGATTTTCTTTTGTTTTTTTGGTTAGTAAAAAATAGTTTCCATTTTAATGTCATATCTATTTTGATTTGGTTCGGTTTTGATACTTTTGGTTTTTGTTTTATTCGGTTTATAACAAAAAAAACAAAAACTTTTTTTGGTATAATATGGATTCAGGTTTTTTAATAAAAAAAATTAGTAATGATAATCAATTAAAAAAATATATATATTTTTAACAAGTAACAATTTAACATTAAGTTATTTATATTGTTTTATATTAAGATTTATTTAGACATTAGATATTCAGGATTATATAGTTTATATATACTTAGTGTATACTATATAATATTATATTATATTTTAAAACTAATTAGTCTTTTCGGTTTAATCAGTTTTTTCGATTTATATTCAAACCGTATCCGCATCCTACGGTTTTAAATTATTAAATATGTACGATTAAGTTTTCCCAGATTGAATAACCTTAATCTATTGTGATACCATATTAATTAGGATGATAATAAATCTGTTATCTAATGATAAAGATAAAAATATTTTATTAAACAATTATAATATGTATCAAACTAATTTTGATTATTACACAGTATTTTATTTATTTTACTATTATACGAGAGTATAAATCAAAAGTAGGCTCTAAAGAAATTGCATGACCCCAAATAATCAAAATGATCTTTCCACTAAAATGTTTCTTTTAACATTTTAGACACTTTTTTCATTTACCATGTCTTGAACTATTTTATCACGAAATCACAAGTAAATCTTGCATTTTGGTCAACTTAATGTGCAGTTTTCTTTACAACCATACAATCTCAAAGAAAGTTAACTTTTTCAAGATAAGTAAAAAATGACACTCACGTCTAGGTTTGGACATTCGGATACCTGTTCGGATTCGGGTCGGTTATTTTCGGGTTCAGTTCGGATATTTTGCTTTTTTGGTTTGGATTTGATTCGGTTCCGTTCGAGTCCGGATCGATTCCAGATATCTAAATTATTTAAAATTTATCTAAAATAATTAAAATTTGCTAAATATAACTAAATATTTTCAAATATTTTGAATATTGTAGTTATTTTGTTCTAAACATAACTAATATAATTGGTTTATAATTGCAATTTTGAGTATTTAAGTTATATAAAGTATAAATACAACAAATATTTTGGATATATAATTATATTTTGGGTATTTCACGTACCCATTCGGTTCCTGGTTCGGTTCCAGGTTTTCGGATATAGAAGTATAGTATCCATTCAGATATTTAGGTCGGTTCCAATTCAGTTCGGTTCCTTCTTATCCGGTTCGGCTCGGTTCGGTTTTTCGGGTCCGGTTTTTATGCCTATGCCTACTCACGTCACTAAGAAGTGGCTGCCATTTACTGAGAAGTTAAATTAATGTAAAACCAAAATATCCAAAAAGAAAATGGGCTTTAAATTTTGATAGATCTAAAATTAATTGTAATTTTTATTGAGTCTGTTCTTTGAAATTTTTTAACCACATAAATATAATTTATATAACCTAAAATATTATTTTTTATTTGGGATTTTCCTTTTCGATTTTGGATACATATTTTTTTTTTGGTTTTGAGTTAAAGAGCTCCAAAACATGGTTTTAAAATTAAGAGCCCCAAAATGTTTATATTATTGACGTACCCTGAGGCAAAAGCCTTTTTGAATACGGCTCTGACAATCACGTCATCTTGCCCATCTCTTAACACACCATCGTTGAACATAATCATAACCACTAAAGAAAAAATTAATGGAAATGTAAATATAAACAAATTTTCTTTAACAATAGAAGACATCCATTTTCATCTTGAAGCCTAATTGTGTGGTTGGCTTCTCGATCTCTTGCATATACACTATTAGGTTGCGAATGCTTCAGCGATGGGAATTTCAAAATCACTCTCTGCATTATCTTGTGTTTCGTTTTTAGCTCTATATTTTTCTATCTACACAATAACACCAATTTCTTCAACCTCTCTACAAGATGACTTCATCAGATGTATCCACGAAAACACAAATGTCTATTTCCCACTCGACGAAACATTCTTCACTCCACAAAGAAACGCCTCGATCTTCGTTGAAGTCCTTAAATCGACGGCTCAAAATCAACGGTACTTGACTAACTCAATGCCTAAACCGGGTTTCATATTTAAACCGGTTCACGAATCTCACGTACAAGCTTCCATCATTTGTTGTAAGAAATTCGGAATTCATTTCCGTGTTAGAAGCGGCGGTCACGATTACGAAGGAGTGTCTTATGTTTCACAGATTGAAACACCGTTTATAGTTATCGATTTGTCGAAACTGAGACAGATCAAAGTTGATATTGAAGACAATAGTGTTTGGGTTCGAGCTGGTGCTACAATAGGTGAACTTTATTACAGGTAATATAAGTCTCGTTTTTTGTCAAAACACCAATTTATGCGTTTGCGTTTTATACATGAAAATTTTCTATACAAATAACACACTTTCAAAATATTGAGTGATGTTTATTTTAATTGAATTAATTTGGAAAATTTATCATATTTTGTATCTACTCAAAAATTCCTCACTAATGACAATTAAAAATTGGAGACGTCACAATTAGTTTTGATTTCTTAAAATGCAGAAAAAATCACAGCTAATTTTTTAATCTTTCTTCCTTTACCATTTCTTAGTTCATTTTCATTTTATTTTAATTATATTTTGTTATTAACTTTAAAGAATAGAATACAAAAAAAGTAAGTGACGTGTATTTAAAAAAAACTACTAAAAATAAAAAATAAAATAAAATTCATTTTTTAGTATCTTAAATGTTTTTTTTTGTAATTACTTTAGGATGTCTAGTTAACAATAATACTAAAATATTTGCTCAAATAAATGTGAATCATTAATTTTCCTCTTATTATTGGTATTTGATATTTGACTTTAAACTATATTAGAAGAGTATCTGGGTCATGCGCGGGATAAAACAAATAGTATTGTTATAATTAATAGAATTGTTGTGAGAATTATTAAACAGAACTAGAATTATAAATTAAAAATTGTATAGTTTAAAATTTTTATAAAAGAAATGTAATGTGTGAAAATAGGTCAAATCTTACAAATTTGTTTTGATAAGTAATGTAAATTACCGATTATTACTTTTTGGACAGAGTAAATATTAATGTGAGATCCATTAATTTTTATTATCCCGTGATTTAGTGAATAGAATAAGTAAACTTTTTTAAAAAAAATGAATAATAAAAAAAAAATTGGAGAAGATTTTAGTTAAGTCCTTTAAATATTGTGTAAGTTATTAATTGTAAACTTTTTGTGTGTTAAAATCAATTTCTTTATTAGAACATAAAAGAATGAAAACTATTTGGAATTATCTTTTTTTTCTTCAAAATAGCAATTTAAAAATTTTATTTATTAAAATAATTTATAAGTTATTAATTGTCAACTTTGATTTGCTTATGTTAAAATCAGTTTGATTTAAAAAAATAAAAGAATAACAGCTGTTTGAAAATAAGAAAAGTATGCAAAAATCAAATATTTAGTTAACTATTCCCAAAAATTGAAATAAGTTATCAACTAAAATAGTGTTTGGCAATAAAAATAGTAGTAGAAAAAATAGAATTAATTAAATAAGAAATTGGTTAGAAAAATTGTGGGAGTGTGACACCTAAGCAAAAGTGGTCTCCGATGTTTCTCTTTTAATATATAGTAGATTATCTTGAACCGTTTTTTTAAATACTAATTCAGATACACAAGTTTGATTTAAAATGTTGACTTTAAACTATATTATCTTGAACCGTTTTCTAAATACTAATTAAGATCTACAAATTTGATTTTAAAATCAATGAATTTAACAAAGAATCATGCCCAATCAAAACGGGTAGGGGCAAGAGTGCAATGGCCTGAACAAACGCAGTCAAACTATCGCAACAAGAGTAAATATATTTAACTATTGAATATTTGGTTTTATTAACTGTAGAATTGCAGAGAAGAGCAAGATTCATGGATGTGCTGCGGGTGTGTACTCGAGCTTAGGCCTAGGTGGGCATATAACAGGCGGTGCATACGGTTCCTTGATGAGGAAGTATGGTCTTGCTGCAGATAATATTCTAGACGCAAAGATCGTTGATGCTAATGGCAAATTACTCGACAGAAACGCGATGGGAGAGGATCTATTCTGGGCGATTCGAGGAGGCGCTGGAGGGAGTTTCGGGATCATTTTATCATGGAAGATCAAGCTTGTTCATGTTCCCGAAACCCTAACCGTTTTCACGGTCACCAAAACGTTAGCGCAAGACGCAGGGTTCAAGATTCTTTCAAAGTGGCAACGAGTTGCGGACAAGCTTGTTGAAGAGCTCTTCCTACGAGTGTTCTTCACCATAGCCGGAAGCAATGGAAACAAGACTGTGGCGATGTCTTACATAGGTCAGTTTCTTGGCGGGAAAGGCACTTTGATGGAGGTAATGCACAAGGATTTTCCAGAACTAGGGTTAGCTCAGAAGGATTGTATAGAAATGAGCTGGATCGAATCCATTGTTTACAACTCTTTATTCCCGACAAGCCCTCCTCCTCCTCCTGAGGTTTTGCTTCAAGCGAAGTCGCCTCTCGGAGAAGTTTACTTCAAAGGAAAATCGGATTTCGCTAAAGAACCTATTCCTGTTTTAGGTCTTAAAGGGATGATCAAGAAGTTTCTTGAAGAAGACGCAGCGTTAATTATTTGGACTCCTTACGGTGGAATGATGGATAAAATCCCTGAATCTGAGATCCCATTCCCTCATAGAAGCGGAACCATCTTCATGATTCTATATTCCAGGAGCTGGTCAGACACCGAGAAGAGACCGAACATGCGTATCAAATGGATCAGAGAGCTGTACGATTACATGACGCCTTATGTCTCAAGCAATCCAAGACAATCATATGTCAACTACAGAGATTTAGACCTGGGAAAGAACACAAACAACTCAAAGGAAAACTTAAGAAACGCTCAAATCTGGGGAGCTAAGTACTTCAAAGACAATTTCAACAGGTTGGTGAAGGTTAAAACAAAGGTTGATCCAGAGAATTTCTTCAGACACGAACAGAGTATCCCACCTCTTTACTTAAGCTAAGCTCATGATGTTTACAAATTACAACAATATTCAAATAAGAATAAAGTTTCTTGGATTGCGATGAACTCCAAGAACTCGAACAATGTTTCTACTTTCTTCCTTTCTTTCTTTCTGAATTTTTTTTATTAGATATGATATAAAACAACGTGGGTGTACCTTAAAATTCAAAATAGTGCGCTTTTTATACCTTAACGATATTTTGCATTTACACGAGAAAAAAAAATGTCTTAAGAAAACTTTCTTTTTTTTTTCTTTTTTTTTCAACTTTCTAAGAAAGCTTTCACTTAAGTAATGAGATTTTTTTTATACGCTTCTTAAACATTTTTAGACACGAGAATAGTGCGCTTCTTATACCTTAAAGTTTATGTGAATTAAGATCCAATCAAATTATGGCTTTGATTGGTAAGTAGTTGCGGAAAGACTAAATTGCGTATATCTCAAATATTGGGTATCTTGTGTGCTCTTATAAGGATTTGGTAGGGGTGGGTCATGGCATGCGTTGTTGATCGGTGTTAGGGGTCTCGATCTGAATCTCTTGAAAGTCTTGTTGGCGTTGTTGTCCTGAGGTGGTAGTGGAAACAGTTTGTCTTGTGTTTCCTGCGGTATTTGGTGAAGTCAGGTTCCTGCCTCGATTTCCTCTCCTTCTAGTCGCCTTCTCTCTGAGTTTAGATTTTGTCCTCGCTGTTGGTGATTTCTGTTTTGGGACTTTGTCTATTTTGGCTTGTCTAGGATTTGTGTTTGGTGTTTGGTCTATCGTTATTCGTAACAATATATTCTATTTTTACTTTTTTTTTGCTATAGAAATAAAGTTATAGATTTTTTTTTACAATGGTTGTAAATTTTATTTCTGTAAGATTTTGTATGTACAATTTTAGAAAGTTTAAAATTGTGCGATTTAGACAAAATTCTCTCTAGCCCCAAAAAAGGATAAATAAATATTTTGGCTCTTAGTAAAAAAAGTAAAGCTAAAGTTTGATTACAAACATTTAAAAGTTGTAGAATTTTTTTTTTGCTTTGTACAGCTTTTAAAACACTTGCCAATCAACTCTTTAATGAATTACTAGGTGATAACCTGCGCCATGTGCAAGATGAAAAAACTATAAATAATTTTATTAAAAATAATTTTGAATTTGTTTAAAGTAAAAATAATTTAATCAGTTTAATACATATGCGAATAATATAATTTAATATTTCAACTTTTTGACATAATATTTTTAACTTGTTTTCAAGTTTAAATATTTATATTATTTGGTTAATTTATATGGTTCTATTAACAAAGCATATAAAAAAAATATTTATAAATATGGATATCTATTAAAATCACACATATCGAAGTATTTTTACTGTAACCTAAATTATAGTTTTAATTTGTTATATTTTTTTATTTTTTTTTATTAAATCACACATATCAACGTCTTTTTTATTGTAAACATATTTTCTGCCTAATCAAAAAAAGTATTGTGTATATCATAAATTGTGTATAAATTATATTTAATTAAATAATATTTTTTAACATTATTGTTTTATTCATTTTTAAGAAATGTGTTGTGTAATATGATGTATATCATAATCACATAATCTAAAATTCGAGTTTAAATAATCCAAAAATTAAAACATAATTTTTTGGTTATATTAAAAATAATAAATAGATAAATGCATATAATGTAATTAGTCTAATCAAAAAAGGAAATTTGTATTAAAATAATGAAATAACAAGTGGGATGGTGACACATAAGCAAAATGGCACCACTGTAAATATTTCAAAAAATAAGCGTACTATCTAAAAATGTTTCTCAATTAGTATATAGGGAATATATAAACAACATACGCAACACCAAAAGTTTTGTGTACATTTTATAGTGTGCTTGCGGATTCAAATTTATTTTTTATTGTAGGCAAAAAGTTATAAAACTAAAAACATAATAAAGGAACAAAATCTGATTCAATCAAAACTATTCTTATTTGTCGGCAAAAAAAAAAAAAAAAAAAACTACTCCACTCAATCAACCGCTGCCTCGTGGTTTAGTTACGGTCCCAATTATATGCATAATGCATAGGGAGTGGTTTTGCCGTCTCATTCCTCATTAAATAGATTCCATCTTCTCTGGCTCTCCAATCCCATAAGCCATCTTCTTCATATGCTATAAAGCTCTTCTGGTAACGAAATTGAGGCCCTTTTTTCAAGAAAAGCATGTAACGCGTATGCACTGCCTGAGGGTCAGAAACGTTTAAGAGGAACCTTAAATAATAACGCTTTCCTGGTTTTAATGTTCTTTCTAACCTGTATGTGAAGACGAAAGTTCTCATATGGAGGTCTTTCTTGAATAGTTCGTTCACGATAGAGAACCCTGCGAATGGGATTGCCGTGTATAATATGGCCAATCATGCAAAAGCTAAAAACAAAAAGAAAGATTGAATTTTTTTTCATTTCTTCGGATATTTTGTTTTTGTTGGATGTTTAGATCTTTTCTTTGTTGTTGTTAACTTGTTTTTGTGTTTCCTATAATTATCTAAGCACACATCTATAATGCTATTTATGCATCTTTTTAAATTTCTTGTTTCTCTATTATTGTAAGTTTTCTATAAATAGTCGAGGTACCTAATCATCGCAAAAACTATTAGTTTATAGTGGACGGACTAAAAATAGGTATTTTGATGAAGGCGAAGAACCAAACACAAAAAACATCGAACTGAACCAGATTTTCAAACCAGAAACACTTGAAGTAATCAACTCATGCCCTTCCTTTTCACCTCCGGGATTAAAATTCCGATGTATTGATTACTGAATATTGGTTTTGCATCAAATACATCTAGAACGGGCCAATATATACTTTGAGAAAAATATATCTATTATATGAAAATAGTGCTTCTTATACGTCACCAAACTATAAAACTGAAAAGTTGGTGACGTATATGAAAATATATCTTTCATTCTGCATTTGCGCTAGAAAAAAATATATCTTTGAAAACGTTCACATATAATATCTTTCATTCGTTTGTGTTTAACTTTTATGTTTAATTAAGATCCAACCAAAAATCATGGTTTTCATTGGTAAATTGCGAAATGGCGGAATTGCGATTTTAAACGTGATTATACGTAATGAGATTGCATCAATGATTTGGGTTTCACAACATCATTATATTTGGGAAACTGAGACATTTTATCTATAGTGGAACAATGCTTACGATCTACAACTTTCTTTGTCTAACAAAGAGAGTCATTCTCAGTTCTCTAGACATAGACGTGTGTATAGAAAAACACAATCTTAATTAAAAGATATATATATATATATATATATAGCTACATTATGTTTTCATGTGCTAAACGTAGAAAAAAAACATACGTATAGGATCATCAGTGATAAACATGTACACCCCAACTTCTCCATATCTCAAATTGAAAGTTACTTGGGCTTTGTTCCATAGAGCAAGATCCAATATATTCACAACATGTAGACCTCAAGTCCTCACTCTTTGAACTACGAGGCGGTGTGGCTTTGGTGCTAAAACCAAGAAACAAAAAATCATAAGATGTTTCATCAAAGAAGAGAGTTGAAAGTAAAGATGAGAGTGGTGGTTACCGTTTCCGCCACTTTCCGACGAGTTGATAAATTGTTTCCATCTCTGCATGTCTTGTTCAAACAAAATTTGTAACAATCAATATGTTTCTGTATTACTCAACAAATTAAATATAGAGAGAAACTAGTGAAAGTTAGACTATCTTAATTAACTAGAATTAATATAGATAGAATTTTTCAAGCTTAGTTGCTTTTGAAAGTTTGTGAATAATTACATTGCGTGTCTCATTTGTTGGGTTTCTCCCTGAAGCAATGACCTTACCATCCTCAAGAATGACACATCTGATCCCATACAGACCAATGAAAAAGAAGCATATTTTCTCTTATATGTTATAAAAATAGATGAAAAAACAAATTGGGTTGAGACAAATTAAGGCAAAAAATAGAGACCCCACGAGAACTTGAAGAGCCTCGACTCGAGAGCAAGTTTAATTAGCTTATAATCCATAGAAATCAAGAACCGTAAACTCTAAAAGCAACAAAACTTTTTGAAGTATTATGGAACCAACATATACTATAGTGTTGTTACTCCTGGTGCAGAGCGACTCTTCACAGTACAATAGAAATTCTAAAAATTAATATTCGATTCATTAATAACTCGTTAAATTAATATTTTCTTCCAGTCGCAAAATTAGTTTTTCAACCAAATAATAAATCTATAAATTAAAAATTACTATAAAATAATAATTTTTTTTATAAAACCTTATGGTCCCAACATTATTAATTTATAGAGTTTCGACTGTAGTTATCTTTCACTGGTTCCATAACTTTATATTTGACTATTAGGGATTTAAGCCTAATCACATTATGCACTCAGGGATTAATCTGACCGAAAAAAGAAATCAATTTTTTTGTGTATATATTGGTCCGAATTTGGAACTAAAGATTTGATAGGTGATGAAATACTTTGGACCTTAAAAAAGCACAATGCCTACTGCTTCAACCAGTCGTGTGCATCCGATCCGGATCTGCGGGACCCGAACCAACTCGACTCGAAAATAGAAGTTTGGTTCAGTTTCGGTTATGGCCAATAAACCGATTGGGTTTTGAACAATTTTAATTCGGTTTCTGGTTCGGTTCGGATAAAACCCGAGACCCGACCGCGTACCCGCATCTCCTCCTTGATCAGTTGATCGTAGACAAAATCTCTCCTCCTTTTCTTGCTTCTGTGAGTTTTTCTCTTTCTCCGATTCACTTTCTCCTCCTCCGATTCTCCTTCTTCTTCTAGAATCCCTAAACGAAGTCGACCCATCTCCTCCTTCATAGTTGTCGAGAAATCAATTGCAAGATTATAGCTGGAGCAGATGGTTGAAGCTTAATTCGAAATTGGCAGAGATGTGTTAGGAGTTTACTCCAAAGGAGATTATCGGTAGGGATGCTATCAGAGCTGTGATTGAAGATCTGGGTTTGAATGGTAAGCTTAAGGATCAGAGATTAGGATTTCGAGCACCTAAACTAACCATCTCCGAGAAGCTGTATCTTGGGAAGAGAAAGGTTTGTCCCCATTTCTAATCGAGAATTCCCAAATTGGGAAAACTGGAAAACCTAAATCACTCACCACCACCATCGTCTCCTCCTCCTCCTCTCGCGAAGTCGAGAAATCAATCCCAGGTAAGAGCGTTCTCTTGTCTTCCACCGATTTGCCTTTTCCTCTCTCTTTTTTTTTCCGATTCTCTGCAACTTCTTTCTCGTGAGAGCTTGTCTTCCACTCTGTTTGTGCCTTTGTCTGTGGTTTTTGGTTTCGAAAATGTCATATTTTTATGTTTGTTACTCTATAAGTCGGAGCTTCTGTCTCTGTCTGTGATAGTTTTTGAATCTACTTGCGGTTTGGATTTGAGAATGTGCGATTTGATTTGCGTAATGTGTGATTCTTGTTTGTTAAAAAGTTGCTTTGCTTGATGCGTGGTAATGAGGTTCATCGTTGATGTCTGATCTTAAGTAGTCTCTTAATTCTGTAGCCTCTTACTGATGTCAATTGATTTAAGAATGTGTCTTATGTTTATTGAGTTGAGATTTGAGAATGCGGCTCTATGTTTGGCAGATGGATTCATCAGCATCTCCAGATAAGAATAATTCTGGAATATGATGAGAGTAGGACTCATTCTCGGCTGAACAATTGATAGAGTTTGAACTTATATGACTTAGGATTAGTAATTTGGTTTGATTTCTGGATTTGATGCTTGTATTTTGATTGTTAAAGACTCGCTAATGACTTGATGAATCGATGATGACTTGATGCTTGCTATTTATCGGTTCTTTTTTACTTATGATAGGCCATCAAGACAAGCTTCTTCATGCTTGTTATTTGGACCGTGTGTTTCTAAATTTTTCAACTGTTGGGTTTCAAATGGAAGAAGATTGCCTCGACTTGTTGAATCAGTTCGAGCATGTTCTTGAATCTGACCCTCTCATGTGAGTATAAATGTTCTCGTTTTTTAAAAATAACATTCCTTTTGTCATAGCAATAATGGTGATTGAATTGGCTTCTTCCTCAGTTCCTTAGAAATGAAAAGAATCTCTATGCTTTTTCCTTTCAAGTTTTGATCAGAGAATGTTCGTTTTCATGCATTTCTTCATCATAGTAAGTAATTGAGTTTAGTGATTTTACAACTCTCACTACATTCACATGACCTAAGTTTCTAGGCGTTTCCTGGTTCAGCTTTAGACATTCTCTTTCTATTACTTCCTCTTACTTTGTTTTCTTTTTTTCTCTCTGAATTCAAAGTGATGAAGTTGGGTTTATTCACCCCTCACAGTTCACAGTGCTGGATAAAGAAGCAGGATTCTCCAGTGAGGTCACAAGTTTCTGGAATCAAGATCATAAACTGGGAATATCAACAGATATACTTATTCGATTATGTAAAGATGCAAAACGTGAGTTTCTGACCGCGTTTAACGAGTACAAACGCCATGAAAACGTATCTAGTGAGTCCCCGGCCAAAAGTACTCTTGAGAGCAAAGTCATGAAGCATAGCCAAGCTCTTTTGCTGTTAAGCTCTGACTTTGGAACTGCATGGAATGCAAGGTACGTAGTATTCAATATTGGCTTGAATTTGAATTGTTTCCTAATGTTTAGCTTCTTTGACTAACCTCATATTGTCTATGTGTCCTGGAGATAGGAAGTTGATCTTGTCGGGAAAGAATCAACCATGCGCATTCACGGAAGAACTTCGTCTTTCTAGGCTCATTCTTTCAAATTGTCCAAAGAGTGAACCAACATGGAGCCACAGGTCAGGTCTTTTGTGACTTTTCTGTTATTCAGATACGTCCTCCGTGTCATCATAACTAATGAAGAAGATGAAACCTATCCATAATAATCAGTGTTTGTCCAATTACTAAACCTCATAATATTTTTGTTTTTATTATAACAGAAGGTGGATAATTAAGATGATTTCTCGGAGATTTTCCACACCCCAAGAGATTATCACCAAAGAGTCTGAGCTAGTGGAGTCAATAGGCGAGGTTCAGATCAGTTCTAGATTTTATGCTTTATGTAATTAAGGTTCATCATATATTGTATGAAATAAGTATTGGTTTCTCCTAATCTTCACAATTTGGCTAACATATCCTGCGTTTAAAAGTAACTGGCTACTAATCAATTTCACGCCTTTTGCAGAGATCAAAGATGAACTATCGTGCATGGTATCACCGTTGCTGGTTGGTTTCTTACATGACAATCGAGCAGGTAAATCATTCTCTACCTTTCTTCAGATCTCCAGATCTTTTGAACGTATGGTATGATCTTTTCATCTGAAGTATTAAACATTTCGTATGATCGGTGATTTCTTGGAATTTCTAACAGCTCTCTGATTTCATTAAATTGGCTACTTTTGTTATCTGAACTTGTCAACTCAAAGTTTTCATATGGTCTATAAGATACACCATAAGTTTTCTCTAATCTGTGATTCGGATTACATTATATATGTTGTTTGTTTTAGGTGCTACAAGAGTTGAACAAATCTAAAAGGTGGGCAGGGCTGCATGTAGCTGATAGTTCTTGCTTCCATTATCGCAGAGTAAGAGCTGTATGCTTAATTGATGCAATTGTGGTAAAGCTAGAGTATACATCAATGTAGTAACAATGCGGGCACGGATTTACTGCGAATTATGTTAGGTCCTGGAAGTACAAAGTACACACAACTAACATTCTTCTCCATTCAATCTGATCAAGTTTTTCATGCAGCTCAGATTTTTTTCTTTCTTTTTTACAATAATGTCCAGCGGCTGATGCTCAGGGTTTTGGAGTCACTTAATGTGAAAGGAAGCAATGCTTCTGATAAAACTGAGGCACATAAAATCTGGATGGTACGCTTTGTCTTCCTTACTATTTTGCTGGGAAAATCTTATTTTTTTTTCAATTCTGCTGAAAATGAGAATGGCTCTTAAAACCTCTGTACAATAATAATGTGACAGGAAGAGCTTGATTGGAACAAAGAGTTGGTCGAACGTTACGTGGGACGAGAGGTATGATCATCTTTGATCTTAAACAAAACAATCACTGTAGAGATGAGCACAGTATGAAGATGTAGCACCATTATCTTTACTGTATTGTGATATGAACCTTTGTTCACGTAAGAGATAGATAGAAGATTTAGGCTAAGCTTTCCTCTTAAGCCTAGTCTCTCTTGGAGATTAAGGTTAATTCTTGGAAGTTGTTTTTCCTCATTAATTATAAAAGACCCTTATATAGGCCACGACAACTTTAGATCATAAACTTAATGCAAAAAGGAAAACACTCTAAAACCTAATTCATAAAAGAAAACACCAAAACCCATTAATTAAAAACGCCCTAACCATAATCTAAACACCCTAACCATAGTCACGTATCATATTGTTGAAGAAGCTGTTTGAAATACCCTACAATGCTCTTAACTAGACAACCAAGTTGTCTCTTAGCTTTTGGATATCGACTTTTTATTATTATCTACAGTTCTCAACTACCATATCATAAAGATTCGTTGACCAAGTTGGATTTTGTACACCCATAACCTAAACCCAAGTAGGTAAGAATTCTCGCTCGCTAAGCTATCATCGTGACTGTGGTTTGGACGAAAAAGATAGTTTTTGTAAACGTTTTGTTGTCATTCTACTATGGAGATGACCAAATTAGTGTGACTTATTTTGAGTTTGTTGCACTTTTTTTCTTTCAGGCACTATGGCTTCACCGGCGATTCCTCTCTCTTAATTGGATAATGTATTTCGGTAGCAATCATTCATCTGAAACTGGACAGAGTATCATTATGAATGAAGATAGTGTCATCTTCATTGATAATGAGATCCATCTTCTAGAATCTTCTATGACCGTTCCGGATACCAAGTTTGAAGATTTCCAAGCTCAAGCACTACATGCTTCTGTCTACATGCTATGGCTGACAAAGGTTAGTAGTATTGGTCTCTTCTTGTCCAAATAAACTCCACCAAAGATAGATTTGAGAAGTTTTTAATGATGGACTTTTGATTTTTTTTCTTTTTTCTTCTGTATTTATTTTAATCCTCTGATGATTCATTGATTTCTTAATTCTGATATGTATTTGTTTTATGAGCAGCATGATCCAGAATTGTGGAGAATGCTTGAGGAGAAGCTTGGAACAGAGAAACTCAAGTGTGTACTGAACACAGTTGCTCAAGAGAGACCCTCGTCGCTTTTGCACCAAATAGGTATTTTTGCAGCTGACTGAACATAATAACAGCGATTATTGATTTAATATGTTTGGTCTCAATGTTATATGAAAAATTAAAATACCGATAGTTCGATTCAGTTCTCGTTGGAATGCAACCGCAAGACATCAACTAATTCCATTTATAATCCCGTCAACTAATTATAATGAATCTCGTTTTATCACAATCATCTTTTTATATACTCATATAATAAACACATTTCTTGTTGTCAAAAAAAAAAAAAAAACACACATTTCTTTATTGACAATTTGACACACACAAAAAAAAAACAAATATATTCAATTTCTATCTTGATGTAATTGATGTAAATACAACCAGTTGACGTTTCACAAGATAGATCCATCTCATTTTTTTGGTTGGATTAATTTGACATTCAATTCCAAAGAAAATAAAATAATCATACAACCACCTAATCTTATGACAATCCATAGTTATCTCTTTTTTTTTTTTGCCGGCATCACAATTTCTTCATTGACCCACCAAAAAAAAACAATATATTTGATTTCATCTTGGTCGTATCATGTGACAAAGTCATCGTAATATTTGTAAACGCAACCACCTAACCTTATAAAAATATCACGCTAGCTAGTTGAATTTGTAGTCTCCTTATTAATTTAGTGGATCTTGTTTTATCACAATCCTATAACACATTTCTTCATTGACTTACAAAAAAAATACAATACGCTTATACACATCCATTTCCATCTTGAAGCCTAATTGTCTTGTGTGTTTGGATTCTCTCTTGCATATAGCATTGGCTTGTAGGGATGAGAATTTCAAAACCATTTCCTATAAATTCTTATATTTTGTTTTTAGCCCTATATATTTCTTTCTACACGATAACACCAACTTCTTCAACCTTCCTACAACCAGACTTCATCAAATGTCTCCACAGAAATACAAATGTCGATTTCCCAGTCGACAAGACGTTCTTCACTACTAAAAGAAACGCCTCGATCTTCAACGAAGTCCTTGAATCAACGGCTCAGAATCTCCGGTATTTGACAAAGTCAATGCCTAAACCGGGATTCATATTCACACCGGTTCATGAGTCTCACGTCCAAGCTTCCATCATCTGTTCCAAGAAACTCGGGATTCATCTTCGTGTTAGAAGCGGCGGTCACGATTACGAAGGCTTGTCTTATGTCTCACAGATCGAAACACCGTTTATATTGATTGATCTGTCGAAAATGAGACAGATCAAAGTTGATATTGAAGACAATAGTGCTTGGGTTCAAGCTGGTGCTACAAATGGTGAGCTTTACTACAGGTAAATATGACCAAATTAGCATATACTCCCTATGTTTTAAATACAGTAGAAACTCTATAAATTAATATTCGATTCATTAATAACTCGCTAAATTAATATTTTTTGTCAGTCCCAAAATTAATTTTTTTAACCAAATAATATATCTATAAATTAATAATCACTATAAATTAATATTTTTTTTATAAAACCCCATGGTCCGAACATTATTAATTTATAGAGTTTCTACTGTAGATTGATTTTCTAGAGTTTTTTCCTGTTTCATATATAAAGATTGATTTTCTATGTTTTCTACGCATTTTCACTCTTTTTTTTCACAAATAATGTCATTTTGACAATTTATTTTTGTCTCACAAAAAATGTCATTGTATTTTCAACGCAAATTTTTAAATTGAATCTCAATTTTATCCCTATTATTTTAGGTTGTTAATTAGATAGAAAATTTTATTTAGCGTATTAATGAAAAAAAACACAATACAGATTAATATATATTTCTTAATATGTGTGAAAAATGTTACAATGACATTATTTGTGAAACAAAATGAGTATCAATTAATTATGTTAATTAACTGTAAACTTCATAAAAATATTAATTGAAAATATTTAAATTAATGAATTAATATTGATTCATATTTATGAGAAAATGATTAGGTGTAAAAAAATGATAGCTTTATAAGTAAACATTAATTATTTCTTAAGTTGTGTGAAAACACTAGAAAATTATTCTATTTGAAATGGAGGGGAATATTATAGATGGAAAACCAAACGCAAACAAAGAAAGTAATTAAAATGCTACAAGAATAAACAATATTTCACTAATCTTGTAATTATTGTTGTTTACTCTTTTTTTTTCTTTAACTGCAGAATTGCAGAAAAGAGCAAGATCCATGGAGTCCCCGCGGGTTTGTGCACGAGCTTAGGCATGGGAGGGCATATAACAGGAGGTGCATACGGTGCCTTGATGAGGAAGTTTGGTCTTGCTGGAGATAATGTTCTAGACGCAAAGATTGTTGATGCAAATGGTAAATTACTCGACAGAAGCACAATGGGTGAGGATTTGTTTTGGGCGATTAGAGGAGGCGGTGGAGCGAGTTTCGGGATAGTTCTAGCGTGGAAGCTCAAGCTCGTTCCTGTTCCTGAAACCCTAACCGTCTTCACCGTTACCAAAACGTTAGAACAAGACGCAGGCTTCAAGATTCTTTCAAAGTGGCAACGAGTTGCGAACAAGATTGCTGAAGAGCTCTTCATACGAGTGTTGTTCAGCATCGTGAAGAACAATGGAAACAAGACTGTGGCAATATCGTACGCAGGTCAGTTTCTTGGCGAGAAAGCCACCTTGATGGAAGTTATGAAGAAGGGTTTTCCGGAACTAGGGCTAACTCTAGAGGATTGTAACGAAATAAGCTGGATAGAATCCGTTGTTTACAATGCTGGATTCCCACAACGTTCTCCTATTGAAGTCTTGCTTGAAGCCAAGTCGCCTATCAGAAAAGATTTCTTCAAAGCAAAGTCGGATTTTTTCAAAGAGGCTATACCTGTTTTAGGGCTCAAAGGAATGTTCAAAAGATTGATGGAAGAAGATTCGTCATTTATGATTTGGACTCCTTACGGTGGAATGATGGATAGAATCCCTGAGTCTAAGATCCCATTTCCGCATAGAAACGGGACCATCTTCATGACTAACTATTACACGGGATGGCCAGAGACAGAGAAAGGCCAGAGTCCAAACAAACACATCGAATGGATCAGAGATCTGTACAGTTACATGACGCCTTACGTCTCAAGCAATCCAAGGCAATCCTATGTGAATTACCGTGACCTAGACCTCGGGATGAACAAGAAAAACGCGGAATTGAGTTTCAAACAAGCTCAAGTTTGGGGAGCTAAGTACTTCAGGAACAATTTCAACAGATTGGTGAAGATTAAAGCAAATGTTGATCCAGAGAACTTCTTCAGACACGAGCAGAGTATCCCACTCTACCCTTCTCGCAGCTAAGTTTATGATAACGACAACAATATGAAAAATAAGAATAAATGTATGCTGCAACTAACCGTGTAGTGTATTGGTTGAAATATACTTCATGTTGGTTATTTTCTAGAAGTCTTGCCACGACATTGTTCTTATACTTCGCCAATTGATTCCAAATCCATTTTTTTTATAAAGCACTACACAAACGTGACTCATTCTTAGTCAACAAGGTGCTGTAGTGTAGTGGTTATCACGTTTGCCTTACACGCAAAAGGTCTCCATTTCGATCCTGGGCAGCACCACTTAATCAATTTTTTAATTAATTAAAAAAATAGAAAATAAATGGCCGTTACGTTCATTTATTTTCACATCCAAAACATATATACACATTTCGCCATCGTCGTTGACCCGAAAATGCGATCTCCATCTTCTTATCCTTTCTCTAAATTCTTTTTCAAACCCTAAAATCTCATCTCCTTCACCGTCGTCGACCACTGCGTCACACACTACTCTCTCTCTCTCTCTCCACCGTCAAACTCCAAAACCCATTCTTCATTTCCCCCCCAAAATCTCTCCAATTTCTTAAATCGGTAAGAGAAAACCCATTTACATTGTGAACCCATAATTCGCACTTTTGCCAATCCGATCTTGCACGGCTTAAAAAGAGAGATTCCGAGCAAAAGTGGAATGATTCGAAACGACTAAGGTAAGTTTTGTGATTTGACTTGGGTTTATCGGTTTACATTGTCAAGAGAGAGAAGAAAAAACGGCAACAACATTTCACTGTACAATTCTGCTGCTTAAACGAATTAGGATGCTCAAATTGAAGATTGCTTCTTGGGTTTCCTCCTGCTCATTTCTTTGGTTTCATTGTTTTGTTTCTTTGGTAGTTTAAGTTAAATTGAGAGTCGATTGAAGAAAAAAGCATCGATTTTTATGGCTTCTGTGTGTTGAAATCGAATCTCAATCTTTAGGAACTGGGTTTGTGGCTTAGTTTAGAATCAAGATTACTCTACATATGCTGAATTTTAGGCTTGTGGGTGAGAGTTTCGTGTCGAATTCATTTGCTTGATACGACCTTATACTTCAGATTCACTTTTGTGTTTGTAAGATCTGAAATGTCGTTATCATTTGCTTTATCTATTTTTTTTTTATGCATATCTAAGATGAGGTTTGACTTGATTTTACTCTATAGGTGCCTTCTTGTATGATTAGAGAAGCGTAAGATGTTTTATTTAGGATGCCTAATTGAAAATGGATATAGAAATGGTAGTTATGCCTTGTATTTACCTGAGAAGTGACAGATCTTGGTTATTAGTTATTACCATTGCAGTATCAATCATCTGTGTAAAATCTTGTTTGTTCATGTGAACCAGCAATTGTTGAAATATGATGACTTTGATAATCGGAAATTGTGATTATTTGGTGTCCCCCAATACTGTGTTTGTATCTATTTTGTTAATGATCTTGCGAGTTTTTTTTTGTTAATTGGAGTTATTTACAGTGTTACATGTCCACAAATAAGCGAATTTGACCAGTTCGATTCTGCCATTGCAGATTTTTACGGTGCATTGGGGAGTCTTGGAGCTTTTATTTTCCATCCTGGTCTCTTTCTCTTATGTGGTGGTGCTTGAGAGGCTTTTTGTATGACATAAATGCTCTACATCAGAGAAAAGACCTAACATGAAGTTATCAAATATTCCTCAGCGCTATGTGATAGTCTTCTTGACTTTCCTCAGCACCTCCGTGTGTTACATTGAGCGTGTTGGCTTCTCCATTGCATATACCGTCGCTGCAGATGCTGCCGGGATCAATCAGTCAAGCAAAGGAACCATACTTTCCACGTTCTTTGTTGGCTACGCTTGCTCTCAAGTCCCCGGAGGTTGGGCGGCTCAGAAAATCGGGGGAAGGAAAGTTCTTCTTCTGTCGTTTGTTCTATGGTCATCGACGTGTTTCTTGGTTCCGCTTGATCCTAACAGAGTCGGGCTCTTGGTTTTCGCCCGTTTACTTGTTGGTGTTGCTCAAGGTTTCATCTTTCCTTCTATCCACACTGTTTTGGCTCAGTGGGTTCCTCCTCATGAAAGGTCTAGACTGGTTTCGATAACGACATCGGGAATGTATTTAGGTGCAGCTTTAGGAATGTGGCTTCTCCCTGCTTTAGTTGAGCTTAGAGGTCCGGAATCGGTTTTCTTAGCAGAGGCATTAGCAGGTGTTATATGGTCATTGCTTTGGGTTAGGTACGCTACTGACCCGCCTCGATCAGAGCATCCGAAAGCCGCTGCTGCTGGATTCGGAGGTGCTCTGTTGCCGACTAATAATGTAAACCACCATAAAGTTACTCACATCCCTTGGAAGAAGATCATGCTCAGCTTACCCGTTTGGGCGATTGTGGTCAACAATTTCACGTTCCATTACGCTCTATACGTGCTGATGAACTGGCTTCCGACGTATTTCGAGCTTGGACTCCAGATCAGTCTTCAAGGGATGGATTCATCGAAGATGGTGCCATACCTCAACATGTTTGTGTTCTCCATTGTAGGTGGTTTCATCGCAGACTATTTGATCACCAAGAGAATACTCTCTGTGACCAGAACCCGCAAGTTCTTGAACACGGTTGGGTTTTTAGTTGCTTCAGCGGCATTGATGGCTTTGCCTCAGTTCAGGACCTCGAACGGAGTGATCTTGTGTTCCTCTGTGGCTCTTGGGTTTCTGGCATTAGGAAGAGCCGGTTTCGCGGTGAACCATATGGATATTGCTCCAAGATATGCAGGAATTGTGATGGGAGTTTCGAATACAGCTGGTACGTTAGCAGGAATCATTGGTGTTGATATGACTGGGAAGCTTCTTGAAGCTTCTAAATTGGTTTACTCGGATTTGTCACATCCAGAGAGCTGGAGAGCTGTGTTCTTCATCCCGGGTTTGCTCTGTATCTTTAGCTCCGTTGTGTTTTTGCTGTTTTCTACAGGAGAAAGGATCTTTGATTGAGAAAGATTAGTTAGTAAAGCCTCTACATTTGAAGCCTGAATCAAAGACTAAATCAGATTTTTTTTGTGGGAAATGTTTTGTGTGCAGTAAAGATCTTGATGGCTTTGAAATCTTGTCCTCAGGCTCTTATTGGTATTCTTTTTTGGTGAATAAGCTTGATTCACACACACCAAAGAGTATTATTATTAGTTGATCTTTCAATATATTTTGAATAAAAAAAATAAAAATTGTAATCTTTGACCCCATTTTCTTTTTTTATTATCAGTTTCCGTTTTCTTAGATTGAATAATGATCGAGGGGTTTGTAATTGGATGTTGTAAAATTTTCGACTTCTTACTTATAAAATGAGTGTTCACGAGGCCATTGTTAAATTCAGATTATCAGTTTTGGATTTTTTTGGTTGAGTGTTAATATTTGTTTGAAATATACTGATTCGGTTTGGATTTGATTAGGTTTGTGATTAAAAAAAATATAATAAATTAAGTTAATATAATGCATTTTTTACCGAAATTATAATGTTTATTCAATGAACTTATATGTATCTTTTGTACATACTAATTTTTATGAATACCGGTTTATTCGATTTGATTGGATTAATTTTGGAACTGGTTCAGTTTATTTGGTATAAACGATATTTTAATCATTTTTGATTATTATGAAATTTGGTTCAGGATTGATCAATTTTGATTCCATATGTTCTTGTGATTCATGTATAATTTAATTCAATAATTTTTTATTAGTTTAACCTTCTTTTATCGTCTCTGTAACACAACAAATGACTCATGCAGTGGGTAACAGCGATCAATTAAAGACCACCAACAATAAGAAAACGTCGACACGTTGCTTTCATGCCATTGAATTGCAATAATTATACCTGACGCTAGCTTCATATAGTTTTTTCTTGTATTAATTTATTTACATAAATAAAAGTAGTAAGTAATGGAAAAGAAAGATGATGTAATCTCACTCACTAATCACATTCTTTTAATAATTATATATTGGTAATGTTAATCAGACATTGATTGTTAATAAGCTTATATTTCAATGATACAGAAGTGAAAAACGTATTAGCTATCAAGGAAACGGTTACTTCAATTTATTTTTTTGAAAAAAATCTTCTCAAATGTTATATATTTTTTTTTTTTGGTATGAATGTTAAGATCTCTTCTCAAATGTTATTAAACTTAAGTTTTATATTCATTCAAAATCATGCATTTTCAGCTACAAATTAAACCGCTTGCTTATGGATACCATAATATAAGAATTTTTGGAGACATTATCAAACACTACGAATTGGAAAATTATGATTTAGAATTAAGAGTTGAGATAGTAAAGTTGTTTTTTTTTTTACAGAAAATAGAGACTCGTCGTCTTTATGAATGCACTTACTTACTGGCCCTTCTTAACAGAAATTAGGTGGGGATATACAATTATTAGCACAAAACTGTGTATACTTTTCTTTTTTTAGGTCTATAGGTATTAGTAATGGAGGTCTTTGTAATGTATATTATGAGAAAATTATTCCAATAAGTCATATACAGTATATGGTAATGCATATTAGAACACGTAATTCCATTGTTCGCATATAAGCACAACTCAACAAATAAATAAAAATGGCCCTTTCTCAAAAAAAAAAAAAAACAAATAAATAAAAATTAAATTATTATTTTTTATTACTAATCCTGGAAGCCTAATATTGAATGTTCTTTTGTTTCTTTGCAACCTAAAATATTATTCCAAAATTCCAAAAATTGTTGAATTTAAATTTAATTTATTAGTTCTACGTCGGTGTTAGTTGGAACTTGGAACCTAGTTTACTCTTATAGTCCTCTGCAACTTCATCAGTTCCATCAAAATCTCTGATACTCTTCATCACCAGAACAAGAACAATGCTATCTTTCTGTAACTTCAAACCAAAGAAAACCAAAACACCAAAGATGAGAAAGCTTGAAACTTTTGCTTTGTTTCTGTTTCTTCTGTTCTTAGTCAAATGGGTCAATTCTGACTCTAGTCCTCCTCCTAGTAGAGACCAACTTCTTAGTTGCATGTCAACACATTCTAACTCAAGTTTCATAAACCCTAAAAGCTTCATGCACAAGCCAGATTCAAGACTCTACAGTGATTTATCGCAGTCTTTATCTCAAACCTACAGATTCTTGAGCTTGAATTTCACAAGCCAGAGACCTATTCTGATAGTTACACCGAGAACCGAATCCGAAATCCAGAGATCAATACTCTGCAGCAGGAAACTTGGGGTACAAGTAAGGACTAAAAGTGGTGGTCATGACTATGAAGGCCTTTCTTACCTTTCATCACAATCACCTTTCATCGTTCTGGATCTCTTCAATCTCCGATCGATGGAGTTCAACCTCAGGGAAGAAACAGCTTGGGTGGGAGCCGGTGCGACGATTGGTGAGCTTTACTACAAAATTGCTGAAACGAGCAAGATCCATGGCTTCCCTGCAGGAACATGCCCTAGTGTTGGAGTTGGAGGTCATTTTAGTGGAGGAGGGTTTGGTGCAATGATGAGGAAACACGGTTTAGCCGCAGATAACGTTGTGGACGCGCGTTTTGTAGACGCAAACGGTAGGATCTACAGCGGCAGGAGAGAAATGGGAGAAGATTTGTTCTGGGCGATTAGAGGAGGTGGAGCTGCTAGTTTTGGGGTAGTCGTTTCATGGAAAGTGAAGCTAGTTAGGGTTCCCGAGAAGGTTACTTGCTTCACAAGGTACCTACCGTTATCACAAAACATGACAAAAATCGTTCATAGATGGCAATATATTGCTGCGGAGCTTGATGAGAATCTCTTCATTAGAGTCATACTACACAATTCCGGAGGGTCAGTTCAAGCTACATTCCAAGCAAATTATCTTGGAGGAATCGATAAATTGATTCCTTTGATGAATCAGAAGTTTCCGGAACTAGGGTTAAGGTCTCAAGACTGTTCAGAAATGAGCTGGATCGACTCGATAATGTACTTCAACTGGAAGAAAGGACAGCCACTAGAGATTCTTCTTGATAGAGAACAGAGATACAATGATCTGTATTTCAAAGCAAAATCTGATTTTGTCAAGAACCCAATTCCTGAAACCGGTCTAGAAGGTATATGGAAGAGATTTCACGAGGTTGAATCTCCGGTAATGATAATGGAGCCATTAGGTGGTAAAATGCATGAGATTGGTGAAACAGAGACTCCATTTCCGCATAGGAGAGGGAATCTGTATAATATTCAGTATATGGTGAAATGGAGAGTGAAGGAAATTGAAGAGATGAAGAAACATGTGAGATGGATGAGATTGCTTTATAGATATATGAGGGCTTATGTCTCTGGATCACCAAGGGGAGCTTATTTGAACTATAGAGATCTTGATTTGGGTATGAATAAAGGGATTAATAGTAGCTTTGAGGATGCAAGATTATGGGGGATGAGGTATTTTGGAAGTAATTTCAAGAGATTGGCTATGGTTAAAGGGAAGATTGATCCGACCAATTTCTTCAGAAATGAGCAGAGTGTTCCTCCTTTGATTGTGTAAGATTGATTCTTAGACAAGAACCAACCTTTGTTTGTTTTAGCATTTGTTATGTCACTTATGGCTCCATAGATATTGCATTATCATGTTGTATTGTCATCATTTGTTTTAGTGTGAAAGTGATCGTCTTATTGTCTATATGTTCATGTTAGATGGTGATAGATGATACTCGTTTCAATATATTTATCAGTCTTATTTTGTTTTTGTTTTTTTTCCTTCCAGTTTAAAAGTATTATAATTTTCTTACGATATTTCCCAAATCTTGGTATGGTCAAAGATTTTATGGCTTGTAAACACTTAATTTTTTTTTAACTTTAAAAGTAAATTGTAAACACTTTATAGTTCCAAAATAAACAATGATCTTTCTTTTCTTTGTTTTGATCTTGTTTCTAATTCATTTAACTATCAAGAAACCATTACAAAAACGTTCTGAAACATGTTTTTGTATACTATATATTACTTAGTCGGAGTTTTAGGTAAACCAAAACGAATTTAGACCTTTTCGAGTTGATTTCGATTGGGTTTATTGTTAACCGCGTTAAACACATATTTATGATCATTGTTAAACTATTTATGTGTATAGGAATCTTGCCACAAGTTAAATGCTCAATTTATCGACGCCCCGTTTATTAAAAGAAAGATGTAAAAGAACAAATTATGCGTGGCTACTTTATTAGACATGCATTGATCAATATTTTTAATCACGTCCGACAAAATTCACATTCACGCATGAGCTATAATACTATTGGTTTAACATTCATCTTTTGACTTAGTCTCATCATTAATCCAACGCTAACTAGTATAAATCGAATATCACGTTTTTACTCTTTGGAACAAGCGATTTTGTCCATAATCAATTTTCATCAAAACACTCTTAACAAGAATTTTACGATCACAAAACAATAGTATTATTGATCTCATGAATAAAAACACTAGTAATCTAACCATATACGAGACAACATTATTTCAAAACATAGGTATATATTAGCAGGGCATGGTTCTGAGATTTATAGAGCTAAAAACGATAACGATTTGGGGGTCAGATCGATGATCTATATGTATACATTTAAAAAAAATATAGTTTGAGAATCAAATGATTTATATATATTAACCACTTAAATATCTCCAAAAGACCCTTATATTACACACGCAGAGAAGGAAAAGAAGAACCCAATGTAAACAATTACAATACTATTACATGTACACTTGTGTAGCATAAATATTAATTTTTGATGTTACGTGCTGTTTAAATTAAAAACTAACACATAAGCGTCTTATATTTTTTTAAGATATAGAAGATATTTCAAAATTTTGATGAAAAGATCTAATTTTTTTTTGACATTACTAAAACTTAGTGGTAAGCATGATATGCAAACAAAAAAAAACAACAAAAAAACAATTAAAATAAAACCTCCACCATGGAGGGAGGCTTTGCCACTAAGTTATTTTGAATTAGGTAAAGATCTATCGAATCAAAAACCAAAGACACTCTTTATCCGACACTTATTTAGTCGCATATCAATTTTTTATTAATCTTTACAGTAAACACATATTCACCTTTTACAAAAGCATGATTTGATTTCTTTGTCTAATATATATTTCACAATAATCATCTTGTTTTCACCTTATAGAGATGATTTCACAATCACAAACTCAAAACATGAAAGGAGACAATTTTCCATTAGCATTAAACAATAGATTATGTAAATTTAGTATCGCCGGTTTAGCTTTCCAAATTTTTTAGGTGTTTCATCTGTTGTCAAAAAAAGGATGATTTCACAGTGTACTATATTTTATTTATAACCATCTTATTTATATAAATATTTAAATATAATTTGAAAATTATATAAATATTATGATGTGACATCAAATAAAATTTAACTATTCTAAGTGTAATACTCAGGTTTTAATTGATATTTGACCAAATTATATATTCCCTCTGTTTCTCAAAGATTGATTTTTTAGATTTTTCACAGATATTAAAAAACAATCATTACTTACTTTTTTCTATTACTTTTTGTTTGTTTTTGAATTTAAATTTATTTTCTCTATTACTTTTTGTTTGTTTATTGTCTTGAAAAAAAAATATATTAAATTTAATCTAGAAAATCAATTTATTAGTAACAAACATAAAATCTAAAACATCAAACTATAAGGAACGGAGGGAGTATATTTCATCGACATTTATTATTTAACCTTTTATATATCTCATCAACAGCCTAAAACCCATATTTTACCATATCAGATTCGAGCTAATCATTAAAACTTTACACTTACCAGTTACCACCACAACTCTAAAAATTTGGCTCATTGGCTGATAGAAACCTAGTTGGTTAACTTTTTTCCGTTAAAACTCCCACGTCATATTGCCACATAAGCAAACTTGCCACATCATCCGTTAATACTGCCACATAAGCTACCATCACTTTATCACATTCCAAACTTTTCAGTGCTATTTTGGCTAAAAAATGAAACCTCTAATTGGCTTTCACTTAACTACCACAAGCACTTCTAAAATAAATTAATGATACAATTACATTGCCTAACAACAATTTATTTTCGTGTTAATATATTTTTCCAAAGCAGCAACAATTGGACCAGTTTTGCCATTATAAGCATTTGTGTTTATATGATTTAAAAAAAAAACATAAATTGATTTTGAAATATAAAACATTTTTTTTGGTTTTCTAATTTTGCAATATATAAACATAAGCGCGCTAAAGGCAAACACATCATTTTATTTGCGTTTACAATTAACAAAAAAAAAAAACTGTGTAAAATACTTAAATTGTGGTTCACTTGGAAAAAATATATAATTCCAAATTTAAACGTAAACGCAAATAAACAATCCGATGGTAATTTCTATAACATCAAGTAAGAAATTTTTTTATATTAACTACAATCTCTATAATATGAGCTTCGAACAATACCTATTCTCCTAAGTTTTGTAAGAACAGAAAGAAGAAGAAAAATTATATGCAAAGACCAGATTTTTTGGCTGCTCCGAATCTGAGAAACAGACAGGATAGAGTCAGACCAACAGCTAAGATCTTTCCACTTAGCAGACCAGTAAGCACAATCACGATCAGAACAATCCCATTCATGTTAGCTCCTTTTGATCCTATCAATGGCGGATTCAACTTCTCTTCGTCTCTCTCAGACTCGATTTGACCTGCTTTATCCTCTGGAACCAAGCTTGAGACTTCAATCAAAGACTCTTCTTTGACCGCAATCGTTTTCTTCTTCTTCCTGTAACTCCTCAGCTTATTCACAATCTTCGATTTCAGTCTCGAACTTTTACTTCTCGACTTCTCATCCTTTAACAACAGATCACGAATCGTTGAAGTTACCAATTTCGATTTCTCTGTTACAGCAATAGGCTCTGTTTCCTCCAGACATGAAACCGATTTCGAATGCGATTTGGGAATTCGAATTTCATCACCATGATCATCAAAAGTTTCGATTTTTTCGCAAGAAATCGCGTTTTTGTCGTGGATTGAGACGACCGGCTTTCCTTTCTCCGTGACGGTGTTACAGAGCTTGAAGCGCGTGAGAACACGCGCCGCCACGAGTTCTGTCAAGAGGAGCGCCAAGGCGGAGAGAGTGATTCCAATGGTGAGCTTCTTCTTCGTGCTCAAGGCGAGCACCGCCACTATGAAAACTTTAAACGCCATCAAAACGAACGCGCTGTCACCGCCGGAGCCGAAGCAAACACAACCGTTTTTGCCATTTGCGTGCTTATTCTCCGCCGTTGTTCCACCGCCGACGAAATCAACTTTATCGGTCCTACTCCGAACGGTTTTTCTCACCACGGGCTTTTGCTTTTCTATAAACACATTAGGATTAATTGGCAAATAAGCGTCTGGGGCGGTTTGGTTCTTGCGTTGGAGGCGTTTAGAGGAGGATTTCTTAAGACGATCGCGATTTTTTACGAAAAGATCGATTAGAGAAGTCGGGAAGCCAGTTTCGACGACTAGAGACCCGCCGCGTTTCGGAGAATGCTGAAATTCCGACATGAATCTCGAGATTCGTCCCGATTTTTTCCATGGTAGAGACATGTCGATGTACGGAAGAGACAAACCCAAAAGAGGGAAAAAAAGGATCTTTGGAAGTCTAAACGGTTTAGGTTTTTTTTTTTTTTGAAGAAATGAGACTGATGAAATTTTGTTGACAGGTCGAAGTAATAAATACATGGAGTGAAGGAGGAGGTAATTGCTAAGAAAGTGAAGGCGAGAGGTCGCTTTTTTTTAGTGATTTTAAAACACGAGCTAAATGATGAGTAATTAGCGAGAAGACGGAAAGATGTAAATATAAATTAAGTATTAAAAAGTTTGAAAACCGAGTTAAAAATTAATTTAGTACTATAAAGAAGTTTTCTGATACTTTAGTTTTTTTACGAAATGAAAAGAAGTTTGCGACTTTGTAATATGGAAAAATATTTTAAAAAGTTTAAAGGAGTTTAGTAGAGATTTTTGTTTTGTTGCCTGACTTGAATTAATTAATGGTTTTTTATTTGTTCATCGATTTGTTTTGTTTAGTGCGGTATATTAGCCGTAATTTAAGAGTACACCACCAATATTCAAATTAATTACTTTAGTCTCATTGATCTGAATATACAATAAGCAGTTTTTGTGGGTTGGCATTTATTTATAGTTTTTGTTGCTAATCATATCCTAAATATTGCATTAAATCGCTGAAAATGTAAATGTGTCAGTGTAAAATAATGTATTAATGTTGTGAAATATATAAAGGACTTATCACAACTTGATTTAACTTTAGGGTGATGGTTTTCATTTAGCACAAAGTTTTCAAGTTTCCACTTTCACGTTTTTGTACCAGTAAAAGACACAGTGTGCATATAATTGTTTCTTTTTGGGTGTAAATGTCAGTAAAAGTCCTTTGATTCTCCACCTCCACGGCTCCACTATATAAAACAAGACAATTATATGCACATACTGTCTTTGTGGGCAAGTAATTAGACATTTGTGTTCATATAATTGCCTCTCTTTTCTTTTATTTTCTATTCGGAAATTAAAACTTTCCTTATGTTCTCGTAACCTGGCTCACTGTAAGTACATAATGGTTTTTGGTCAAAAGCTTTTTTATATCTTTTCTTTAAAACTTTGGGACATAAGCTTACTTCACTCCTATTACAAGGATCCTAAGGTTGAACCCCATGGTGGGGTGGAAGCATATTAGTAGGCGCCACTAGCCTAACCCATTTCCCCATTTTGGCCCAAAATCGATCAATTATTAGTATTATAATTATAAAATACACAATTTATTTTAAAGTTAATTACAAAAAATTGTAAGAATACAGTTTTTATTTTATTTTTTCTTATAAACAATTTCAACATCCACCTCTCATACCAGTATACCACTAACTAAGAGGTGCTAAATGTGTTATGGTCATCAAACCCAACAAAAAAAGTAACACATGGTCATCAAACCCAACAAAAAAAAGTAACACACGGTGTGTAAAAAACTTAAAAGGTGCTTAAATTCCCATTTAAATCCTAAAATTTTCAAAAAAGCTTCTTAAAAAGTCGAGAATAATTTGGATAAATTTGGTTTGAGAATTTTGAATATGGGGGTCCTTGATCATTTAGTTGATACTTTGACACCATAAAATTTGTCTAGTTTTACGGAGAATGATGGGCCTTTAAAATTATAGAAAGACTCAACTTTTATTTGACCCGGCCCTTTTAGTTGACACTTGTTTTGATAATGCCATTGACCCATGTAGTGTACTCGTTGTATCCATATGAACAAAACCGCCTTTATCTTAAGAGAAAAAAAATAACAAAACCGGTTCGGCAGATCATTTATTAGCCTAACAGATTGGAGTATATGAATTTAAAATATTCAAAATTTTGTACCTTGGATCTCTATTATTTCCCCTTCAATAAACTTCAATTTGTCGAAACTCGAAAACAATGTAACATAACGTTACAATTTATAAATGTGGAAAAAACTAATTTCCTTTTTATCTCTATTCACGAGTAGATTGATTATAATTTTATTTTTAATGCTTAAATAGCAAAATATCTCTGGACAAGTGGGACAGATATTAATTTGAAATCCTCCGCTGTCATACAGCACAGAGTACGAAAACGAAATATATAAAAGAACTAGGGTTTAACCGAAAGATAAGAACAAATACAAGGGTATAGTTGAAAATAAATATCGGAAAAACTTATTGAAGAAGACGTAAACTATATATAGCTGATTATTACCCTTTCTCAACAGTACCTTTTCTTTTTAAACCTATTGAGCAAAGGACAAAAATAAAAGACGAGTCGCCATTTTCTCATTTTTTTTTCCTGAGAAACAAACCTGAAGGAGAAAAATGAGAGAAATCCTCCATATCCAAGGTGGTCAATGTGGAAACCAGATCGGAGCAAAGTTCTGGGAAGTGATCTGCGACGAGCACGGCATTGATCACACCGGCCAGTACGTCGGCGACTCTCCTCTACAGCTTGAGCGGATCGATGTCTATTTCAACGAAGCGAGCGGCGGGAAGTACGTTCCTCGCGCCGTTCTCATGGATCTGGAGCCAGGGACCATGGATTCGCTCAGATCTGGGCCGTTCGGTCAGATTTTCCGCCCGGATAACTTCGTCTTTGGGCAGTCCGGCGCCGGGAATAACTGGGCGAAAGGTCATTACACGGAGGGGGCTGAGTTGATTGATTCCGTGCTTGACGTTGTGAGGAAAGAGGCTGAGAACAGCGATTGTCTACAAGGTGAGCGAGATCGCATTTCATTTTCGGTTTCTTCTTCTCGTATTGGTTTTTTGAATCTGGATCTGGTTTTGTGAATTTTTTTCAAGCTAAATCGTCGTGCGAGATTTGATTGATATCTGAGATATTCCTGATCGCTTTGGATTTTTCGATTTTGCTTTCAATCATGGAACCAGAAGAAACAAAATCAATTTAGGTCTTCGTTTATGAGTAGTTTGTTTGAGAAAATGGAACAAGTTTGTTCGAGATCGTCTCTGCTATTTACATTTTACAGATTGGTGATGCGATTATCTTCTGATACGTGGTTTTTCCCTTGGTATAGGTTTCCAAGTTTGTCATTCGTTGGGTGGAGGAACTGGATCTGGCATGGGAACTCTTCTTATTTCCAAGATCAGGGAGGAGTACCCAGACCGTATGATGATGACCTTCTCAGTGTTTCCTTCTCCTAAGGTCTCTGACACTGTTGTTGAGCCATACAATGCAACACTCTCTGTACACCAGCTTGTTGAAAACGCTGACGAGTGTATGGTCCTTGACAATGAAGCTCTCTACGATATCTGCTTCCGTACCCTCAAGCTTGCAAATCCCACATGTGAGTAAACCATATCCCTCTCTAATATTGTCAGATTCGTGTAATGTGATTGAGCCCTGACTTTGTTTTCTTTTCTCTTGTGTTTCCATTAGTTGGTGACCTTAACCACCTCATCTCAGCTACAATGAGTGGTGTCACTTGCTGTCTCCGTTTCCCTGGTCAACTAAACTCCGACCTCAGGAAGCTCGCTGTGAACCTGATCCCTTTCCCAAGGCTCCACTTCTTCATGGTTGGTTTAGCTCCACTGACATCAAGAGGATCGCAACAGTACAGTGCCTTGAGCGTCCCTGAACTGACCCAGCAGATGTGGGATGCAAAGAACATGATGTGCGCTGCTGACCCTCGCCACGGACGTTACTTGACCGCATCCGCTGTGTTCCGCGGAAAGCTTAGCACAAAAGAGGTCGATGAGCAGATGATGAACATCCAGAACAAGAACTCGTCCTACTTCGTGGAATGGATCCCCAACAACGTCAAATCCAGCGTCTGTGATATCGCACCAAAGGGTCTGAAAATGGCATCGACTTTCATCGGGAACTCAACTTCGATCCAGGAGATGTTCAGGCGTGTTAGCGAGCAGTTCACAGCTATGTTCAGGAGAAAGGCTTTCCTTCATTGGTACACAGGAGAAGGCATGGACGAGATGGAGTTCACCGAAGCAGAGAGTAACATGAACGATCTTGTCGCGGAGTATCAGCAGTACCAGGATGCTACAGCCGGTGAAGAGGAGTACGAGGAAGAAGAGGAGTACGAGGAGGCTTGAGATTTCGTCAACGGCTTCGTCTGATTCTTAAAAACTGTGTAAGCTGCAGTCGCTTTCTTCTTTCCCTCATCCTCGTTTTTTCTTTTTTTTCCTCTATTAAACTCTCTTTTCTTTTTTTTCTGCTTCCGTTCATGTGTGTTGATGAAACCCAAATTCGTTATCGAGTGTTGAACTTTTGCGTGTATTGCTTTATTGTTTTTGTCGGTGGAAAAAAATATTTCTTTTGTTCTTTCAAGGGTTTGTCACGTTTTCGCGTTTTTTTTTTGTCAGTGAAAAATATTTCCTTTGTTCTTTCAAGTTGTCACATATATTCGCAAAGCTATTCATTTCAAAATTATAAATCCCATACACAAATTCTATACTACTCTAGTAGTGTCAAAGCCTATACGGTTTTTTGAATAAGATCCATGATCTGAGCGTAAGCTGAAGATGATCCTGAAGCATTCTTCCATTGATATCCTTTCTCTGAATCTTGAGTCTCTTTGACTAAATCTGCACACATCTTCTCTTTGACTAAATCTGCACACATCTTCCTTACCTTGCTTGTCATGGAAAGACCATTAGTAGCCGACTCTACTGACTCCACACTCTTCTCCTTCTCGTAATCTTTGACTTCGAAAGTGTTCCCGAACCTTAACCTTCGAGCAGCACCGATTGTTGTCACTTCCCGTGGCTGTGTAATCAGAACCGGAGATCCAAAGCAAACATGCGAGTCCTTCTTGTACGTGTTCCCTGGTTCAGGACCAGTACTTCCAGCTAAATCCCGCTTTGAATTCGTCCAGCTCGCAGAGGAACAGCTCCGAGAGAAGTTATCCGAAGAGCTACTTTTTCTCATAAAACCTTTCTGGCTTATCCGCTACTATGGCTCGTTCTCTTTCTGCTAACATCTCTGTAGCACGTTCGAAAGACTTGTGAAACGGTTCGTCCTTCCATTGATTACGTAGAGACTGTCTGCTTACATCATCAATTAAAGATTTAGCTTCCGTGATTCTATCCATACGCATCAAGCAGATGGCAAGATTGCACTGCTTGTTGTTGTCAGGCTCCAAAGACAAAGCATTCCTGTCACAGTAAAAAAAAACCATTTAACTTGTTAATGCAATGAAAACACTGATCTTCTTTAATGGGATTTTGATAATGTTTCACAAACCTGTAATGTTGCTCTGCTATTCCATAGTTATGAAGCTGTAAGTGAACCCAAGTTAAGTTCCCTAGAATCCTATATATCATAAACAGCAAGAAACTCAGAGGAAGCAGAAACTCAAAAGGTACAAACCGATATATGTAGTGGGATGCATCATAAAGCTTCGTTCTTACCGCGCTTTCTCTTGCTCGATTGTCATGTTGATCTGCTTCCCGTGGCATCTTTTCGAGACTGTGATTCCACCACCGTAATGCGTGTCTTGTTCAAGTGATTTCAGTTTGTGTTCAAGCAGCTCAGCTTCCTCTTGGATCCTCCCTGACTTCTGAGAAAAGCCATATCCCAATATCCATCAGAAGTTTTATATAAAAATGACATTCCGAGAATAGAAGGTAAGATTCAATCACTCATCAGAGTAGGATAAGTTTTTTTGTTTTTGTTTACCTTGTAGAGTTCAAGCAGCAAGTTATCAATGGAATCTTGGGATTCGAAAGGGCAGAGATACCGGAAAGATTTGATCGCTTCGATTCCTTCGTCGGATCGGTCTAGCTGTTTCATAACAACCGCCATGTCCTTCAGTGCGCTATCNAATGGAATCTTGGGATTCGAAAGGGCAGAGATACCGGAAAGATTTGATCGCTTCGATTCCTTCGTCGGATCGGTCTAGCTGTTTCATAACAACCGCCATGTCCTTCAGTGCGCTATCAACTCGATCTCCAGCATTAATCGCAGCCCAGAACAAGGAGATGGCTCGATCCGGGTCTTTACTTATCAACTGTTCTTGAAGATAGTTCGATCTCAGAACAAACATTCATCACAAATAAACCATGACAATTTACTTAAACGGATCAAAAAGAAAGAACCTCATGAATATTTCATCAAAACAGTAAATTAGGTAACATGATTCGGAGAAAGATCAAAATTTATCATTCACTGAAGATAATCCATGTCAGAACAAACATTCATACACATAACCAAGACAATCACTGAAAGCTTATATGCCTTCAAAGTTAAAGAACAATTCACTCGATTTCCAATTTTCTCGTCTAATTGATTCATAAACTCAGGAATCTTTCTTCAGCAGTAATTAGTCACAGGCAAATCAGATTCATAAACCCTAAAAATTATCAAGAGTAATCAAAAGAAATTCAAAAAATTGATACCTGGGCGTGTTTGGCTCTGACGTAAGGGGAATCACCAGAAGGGACTTTGTGGATCATGTGAAACGGTTCTTGCTTCTTGATCGAAGATGTTCTCTTTCTATCTGACATCGGCATCGCCGCGTAAACTCTTTTCCTCATGTTCCATGTCGGTGGTGGTGTCCAGAAACCTCCGCCCGGAGCACGACGATCCTCGCGACGCCACATGGCGAGAGAATCCTCTTCAATTTTCTCGAGAAAATCGAGAATCTTCACGCACTTGCTTTAAAGATCAAGAACCGAAGAGAAGAGGAGACGAATCGAGATATCGGAGCTAACGGAACTTTTTGAATTTTACTCTGAACAAGAGATGAGAGATTAACAAAATGTGTATATAAAGCGTTGGATTTCAAGTGACCAATAATATAAAAATGGGATATAATTGAAAGAAGTATATAACTCAGTGACTTGTATCTAAATAAAATAAGTTTTGATACGGGGACAGTTTTGTAATTCACTCACTTCTTATCAAATTTTGAACTGCAACGGTCTAATGGTGCTTTAACCGACTATAAACCGTGAAGTGCCTCCCTAAATCTACGGTTTACTATAACCCATTATTTGGATTGAGAATTCAGTGAAAACCAAATCATATCATTTGGTTATTGATTTATCTTGAAACGATGTCATTTAAGGGTGTGTTACGGATAATGGGCTTTTAAGGTATAAGGATCCTTTTGATAAGAAAAAAACCCATAAGCCCATCTCGCCTCGCCGTCGTTCCCAGATTTAGGGTTTTCATCGGGTTGAGAACATAAAAGATAGTGTTTTCATTTTGCGCACCTCTTTCTTCTTCTCGACCAAATCTCAACAATGGTGTTCGAAGCATTCGAAGTCGGCACAGTTCCTTTCAATTCCGATGGATGGGGTCCTCCGGATGCCTCCGACACTTCTTCCTCCGCTTCCTCCACCAGCGTCGCGGCGGCGAATCTCCTCCCGAACGTTCCCTTCGCCTCCTTCTCTCGTTCGGAGAAGCTAGGACGCGTCGCCGATTGGACTCGAGCTCTATCCAATCCCTCCGCTCGTCCTCCCACCGGATCTAAATCCGATCCGTCTGCAGTCTTCGATTTCTCCGCTTTTGCAGTAGACGAAGGATTCGGACTAGCTAATTCCGGTGGAAACGCCGATGAAGACGCAGCTTTCCGATTGGTCGACGGCAAGCCGCCGCCTCGTCCCAAATTCGGACCTAAATGGAGATTCAACCAGTACCATAACAGAAAACAGCTCCCTCAGCGTCGTGACGAGGAAGTCGAAGCGAAGAAACGTGAAGCTGAGAAAGATCGAGCTCGTCGAGATCGTCTCTACAATCTCAACCGGAACAATATCCACCAGCAACGCCGTGAAGCCGCCGCGTTTAAGTCATCAGTCGATATTCAGCCCGAATGGAATATGCTCGAGCAGATTCCTTTCTCCACTTTCTCAAAGCTCTCGTTCACAGTTCAGGAGCCAGAAGATCTCCTACTCTGTGGTGGACTCGAGTATTACGATCGGACTTACGAACGAATCACTCCTAAAGCAGAACGTAGGCTCGAACGTTTCAAGAACAGGAGCTTCAAGGTCACTACAAGCGACGATCTTGTTATCAGGCGTCTCGCTAAGGAAGACAAAGCTACTGTTTTCGCCACCGACGCTATCCTCGCTGCACTCATGTGTGCTCCTAGATCAGTTTACTCGTGGGATCTTGTGATTCAACGTGTTGGGAACAAGCTCTTCTTCGATAAGAGAGATGGGTCACCACTCGATCTGTTATCGGTTCACGAGACTTCACAGGAGCCATTGCCTGAAGCCAAAGAGGATATCAATTCCGCTCATTCTCTAGGCGTGGAGGCTGCTCTCATCAACCAGAACTTTGCTCAGCAGGTTTTGGTGAGGAAAGGTAAAAGGGAATCTTTTGATGAGCCAATCCCTAATGCAAATGAAGGTGAAGAGAATGCTTCTATTGCTTATAGGTATAGGAGATGGAAGCTTGATGATAGTATGTATCTAGTTGCTAGATGTGAGTTACAGAGCACTGATGAATTGAATAACCAGAGATCGTTCCTCACTTTGAATGCTCTCAACGAGTTTGATCCTAAATACTCTGGTGTTGATTGGAGACAGAAGCTCGAGACTCAGAGAGGTGCGGTCTTAGCTAACGAGCTGAAGAACAATGGTAACAAGCTAGCTAAATGGACCGCACAGGCTCTCTTGGCTAATGCGGATATGATGAAGATTGGTTTTGTTTCTAGGGTTCATCCTCGTGATCATTTTAACCATGTTATACTATCGGTTATGGGGTACAAGCCGAAGGATTTCGCCGGGCAGATCAATCTCAACACATCCAAAATGTGGGGAATTGTGAAGTCTATAGTTGATCTGTGTATGAAGCTGAGTGAAGGGAAGTATGTTCTAGTAAAGGATCCATCGAAGCCTCAAGTTCGGATTTACGAGGTTCCTGCAGATGCTTTCGAGAACGATTATGTGGAAGAGCCTCTCCCTGAGGATGAGCAGGTTCAGCCACCTGAGGAGAACAACACTGAAGGAGGAGCAGAGACTAATGGAGCAGCTTCTACTAATGAAGCTACAGAGGAGAAGAAACCCGAAGATCAAGCCTGATTATGGTAAATGTCAAAAGAGTTGTTTTTGAGAGTTACTTTTTTTTTTTTATAATGTTCCAAAGTTCTTTCACCTTTTCAAGAGCTGAAACGGTTTATGCTTTTAATATCTGAGTAAAACATTTATTCTCATTTTGTAGAAGATTCTGCACTTTTTTGAGTCTTGTTTGTTTGATTTAACACTTTTGGAATCGTGTTTTTTTGAAGACCTAGAAACGATTTCATGTGGCTGGTTTATGCTTTTTTTGCTGTATTAATGTTGATCAATATGTTGTAGTAGAGGCTCGTTTCACATGGTTTGTGATTTTAGTTGAATTATTAGTTGATTCCATATATTAGACAATATTGCTTCAACTTGAATTTTTTTTAAAAACAATAACAAATATATTCAACTAACTCATTGTTGTTTCAGTTTTTGTTCTCCGAATATATAGCTAGATGCATCTAAGTTCGATTTCACTGCTGAAACATGATTTATTATTTTGAACTAAATGCCACGATAGACTCGAAGTATTTGAATTTGAGTCAAAAGGATTTTTGATGGTTCGAAGAAGATAGAAAGCATACAAATCCACAATCTTCTCTATAGTTTTTTTAATGTTGGAAACGCGATACGAAAACACCACCTATACATTTTTGCAAGCCAAGTAGAGAAACTCGAAAAAATTATACGCGGGTGAACTGTTTAACCAAAACTGGTCGCGTGGGAGAAGTAATCGCATTCGGTTCGGTTAGGTAAAGGTGAAATTCGATACGGTTCAAAGATTATTGTTCTATCGGCTATTATGGTCAACGTTGCTTTTGCTTCCATCTCTAGTTCAGAGAATTCTTTCGTTTAACAAATAAAAAAGTTTGGTTTTAAACTTTTCATGGAAAAGTTCAGTATTATTTATTTTCAAAATACTAATGAGGAACAAATTAAAAGTTTTAAATAATGTACGCTGATATCTTATTATTGTATTAAGTTTGATGTATATATAAGATTTACTAAAGTTTAGATTTTAATACTATCAGATTTATATCGATTAGATTTTAATACTATTTTAATCAATTTTTTAAAATTATTTTCTTGGTTTAAAATTCAAGATTTGCTTAATAATCTGTTTAAGTTGTAAATTTTTATTTAATATTTTTTCCCTTACTTGGTCCTCCACTCTTAATATAATTTATAGTTTAGGATGCGCTATATAAAAAGTAAGACATATTAGGGTAATAAGGAACGGATTTTCTTTTATTCTTTTCGACGACGCCAACTTCTTCTTTCAAGGTTTTTGCGGCGTGAAGATGGCAGAAGCGAAAATTGAAGAGACAGTTTGCGAAGATAGGATTAGCAAGTTGCCCGAAGATTTGCTCGTAAGGATATTGTGTCATGTCCCAACAAAAACAGCAGTGGCCACCATGTTGCTGTCGAAACGGTGGCTCTCTATTTGGACGATGGTACCTACACTTGAGTACAAAGACAAGGAGGATGAGGGAGAAAGCCAAAAGAGCGTTTGGTGGTTTCTTGACAAGTCATTGCAACACCACAAGGCTCTTGTGATAGACAGCATATATGTGGAACTCGGTTCACGATGTCCTACTGATGTTGATGTCGGAAAGTGTGTTGCATACGCTGTTGATCGCCGCGTGCTTGTGGTAGAACTCAAGCTCGAGTGGTCCGCAGATCCAACGAGATTGCCCAACAGCCTTTACTCATGCGAATCTCTCTTGGAACTGAGTCTCTCCCACAAGATTCTCGTTGATTTCCCTCCTTCTTCTTCTTGTCTCACATCCCTCAAAACTCTCAAGCTTTACTTTGTGGTGTATAAAGACGATGATTCTCTCCTTAGGTTTTTATCGAGCTGCCCTGTTCTCAGGCTTCTGTTTGTGAGACGGAAGAAGGATGACAATGTGAAAAAGTTCACTGTGAAAGTTCCTTCTTTATGGTTCTTACTGTATGATAACGATAATTATGAAGGAGGAGACACTGGTAGATGCTTGATTATTGATACTCCGGCATTAAAGCACTTGGAAATCATGGATTCTCCGGGAGACTATTGCTCGATCGAGAATATGCCTCGTCTTGAGTTTGCATATTTCAATTCTATGGCTTACCAAGATGATGGACTTATTTTAAGATCTCTTTCTTCTGTCTTGTCTCTTGAGTTGTGTTTGAATGATGAAACAGTAACTTTCTCTCTCTCTCTCTCTCTCTCTCTCTCTCTCTCGTTCGTTCACATTGATGCATCTACTTACGCTATGTTTGTTTTCATTGCAGCTTGTGAGTTGTAGCGCCATCAACTTCTCTCGACTTACAGAGTTAAAAATACATCCAGAAGAATCAGATTGGTCGGAACCACTTATGCTTTTACTTGGAAATGCTCCAAAACTAAGAAAGCTTATTGTTGATTATGTACGTGTCCTCCCTCCTTTTCTAGTATTATTGGAATTTATTATAAAAAAAAAAACTAGTTAAATTAATGTGCTTAATATATAGTGTTCTCGTTGCTTCTCAGGAATATAGATATCAATCCAAGGATCTCCCACTTTCATGGAACCAACCGAATTCTGTTCCAGGATGCTTGTCGTCACAGTTGGAAACATTTGAGTGGGAAAGATATGAAGACAGAAAAGAAGAGGAAGAGTTCTTGACATATATCCTAGTTAACTCCAAGTCGTTAAAGACGGCGACAATCTCTATGAGACCCAGCTTCGATCTTGACGAGAAAGATTTGATCATGAACAAGTTGAAAGATATGCCTAGGGCTTCAACAGCATCTCAGCTTTTGTTCAAATATGCAACTTTATCATATATGGACAGCTTAGTTAATAATAACTAGGTGTTTTTCCCGCACCTTGTGCTAGGTTCAGTTGATTTTTCAAAAAATAATGTTTACCATTTTTTTCATCGATTTGGTCAATTGCATAGTGGTTTGTATGAGATAAAAAAAAACAATCAAACTCGTTTCGACGAACTTTGGAGGTGAGCATTAGCTATCAATTCAAAGTGACTAAGTTCGACATCTCGGCCATGCCGTGAAGTCTCTATCGACACAAGAAAGTCATGGCTCCAATTCGTTGTCAAATTAAATTGAAAGTTTATTTGTTTTAATTTCAATTTTTATGGCGTATTGTGTTTATAAAAAAAGATGGATAATTCTCTTACTTTTTTAACAATTCATTTTTTAGTTCATTTATTGGCACTGGGTTCAGTTTTTTTTTTTAAACAATTGATAACATTGGCTTATTTAAACGTGAAAAAAACAGTTTTATAATTTGGCTTTATTTAAAATTAAAATTAATATGTTTGTAAAGAAAACCCAGTTTTCATAAGCAATAACGTATTTCTAATATTCTTTTTGTATAATCCGATAACAACTCATAAGTATCTAAATAACATTACGAATTACAACTCTTACATTCAATTGAGAAAATCAACTTATATAAAAAAAAAGTTCTATTAACCTGTCTGTCTTAAACAACGAATCGTGTCTATTAATCTATGAGGTATCAGAGCCGCTTTATAGTTTGTTTCCATTTAGGAATCAAACAAATGAAACAATATATTTTTTGACATCAAATGAAACAATGCATTATCCTCTAAAGAAGTTTTCAGAACTTATCTATAGTCAAAAGCTTCAATACAAATTTTCAATTACGTGAGCGACTAATGCATATAGTGACAGTTTGTTGTAGCTGCATAAAAATTGTCCATCAAACTTAATAAGAGGAAATCAATTATATTAAACTATGATGCATATGCAAAACAGTCCCGAGATAAAATGAGTAAATAAAAAAAGTTGCATTACCCTTCTTCTACTTCATCATCGTCCCGTGTACACATCGATTTTTTCTTCTTCATCTTCTTCTTCCACCTCCTTCTTTATTTCCTTCACTTTCTCCAACATCTTACTCTTCCAGTTTTATCTCGTCTTGTCCTTCTTTTACTTTCATCTTTTTCATGCTCCTATTTTTTTTCCCTTTCCTTTTTTAGTTCCTTTATTTTCTCCAACATCTTACTCTTCCGGATTTATCTCATCTTGTCCTTCTTATACTTTCATCTTTTTCATGCTCCGATTTTCTTCCTTTTCCTCTTCTTCCGGTTTTTCTTATTTTACTCCAACTTTCTCATGTTCTCCTCCTTCTTCTCCTCCTTCTTCTTCATCGTCTTCTTAATTTTCTTCCGCTTCGTCTTTGTCTACATCTTTTTCCTCGTCTTTTTAGACGTGTTCTTCATCAGTTTCATCTTCTTCTTCTTTCTCTTCTTTATCTTTCAATTTTTCTTCTTGCTTATCTCCTCATTCTTTTTATTTTTCGTCGGCTTTGTCTTCTTCTTCTTTTTCTTCTTCTTATTGGCAAATATGAAAACAATTATGACTGTTTTATAATCCATAGCAATTTTTTTAAACTAATTTCCAATTTTTAATCCTAAATTATACTCTCTTTTAAAACTATCTTCAAAACTATATTTTTAATAACATCTTTACCAATGGTATTTTATTTTTTATTTTTTATTGTGTTTTTAAATTCAACTTTTTAAATTTATTTATTCGGAGTCCATGCGAGAAATTCACCCTCGTTATCTAAGTTCATGAAGAAATATCAGAATAGAACGTAAGGTAACAATTTATCTGCAGTACCTTCTTTAAAAATTAGTGCTAAAGAAAATTAGGAAATGCATTGCATAGCCAATAATTACAGTTCTTCGGATGTCCTCTTTTAAAACATTTTCGCAAATTAACAAAGCTATATGTTCTGTTAAGAGATTACATCGGCATGTTTATTTAACCAAATAGATAATGAACAGAAACTTACAATTCTTCTCCAAGTTTCCCATCTTTTTTTTTCATTGTCTTCATCTTTTTCTTCCAATTATTATTCGTCCTTTTCTTCATTTTCTTCCTCGTCTTTTCCAAAAAAGTTTTAATCGACTTCATCTTCTTCTTCCTCCGAGTTTTTTCTTCTTCTGTTTTTTGTCCGGTTTTGACCTAGAAGAGGAAATCACAATATTTATCTTTAACAACAATATATGTAAAACTTCTAATAAAATAAACATTTCCATTTTTTTTTCCTGGGGTTGTAAAAATCACCTACGTTTTACTTAGATCTAACGTATATAAACTCCTAATTCTATTATTAATTTTTTAATATTTTAAAATTCACTACAAGAATAAGTAAGCATAGCTATAATTTATTTTGTAGGTGTAAATATTTTTTTGTAGCAAAAAAAATATTGTGACGATTTGCTACAAAAAAATTTCGCGAATATTGGGTCGTAGCTATTTGAATTTTATAGCAATGTGTAGCAAAATTGCTACAAATTACCCACATATCGATTTTGTCACAAATAAAAATTGCTATCAATTTACTACAAATTATTTGTGACTAATTCTCACAAATTGTTACGAAGTTGTTGTGTAACAATTGCGACAAATTGTTTCAACTGTTTGAAGCCAATTTGTTACAATGTGCTACATTAAAAATGTGGAAAAAACCCACAAAAGGCTATGAATATTACGTAGTTATTTAAAAAAATAATTAAAAAAATCAAACAAAATTAAATTACAATAAATAAAAAATGCCTTTGAAATGTATTAATCTAAAAATTACACATTTAAAAGTCATATAGTTTTAACCAGAAAAAAACCAATCCAAGACCACTTAAAGTAAACTCTTTCATATACCTTTGTTTCACATCCTCTTCGGTGCTTTCTTCACGGTTACCTGTCAAAACAATCCACAAATAATATGAATGTCAAGAAACGGGCATAACAACCATTTTCAATCAGAATATAAATATAAGGACAAACTTCACAAGCTATACACATCTTCAAACAAGAGAAAGAGACAAATATACTCTACAATGAATCACTTATGCTTTCGCAGATGCAAAATCCAAAGGGAACAAGGAACAGCTAAACTTACACTCTCCAGAACAAAGATATATTCCGGCCATCTGTAAATGATAACTTGATAGTCTTGAATGGTTTCGTTCAGCCTGGGCCCTGGTGTACATTTCAGCAACAAATGGGGTTGTTGAATGCTGTGTCCTGACTCCAGACCATTTTACCTGCTTCAATGACAGGTTTTGTAATGATACATAGAAGTCAGTTTCTCAATAATGCGCCATAAGCTGAGAAGAATGAGATAAGAGAGAAGTATGTATCGACTTATGTTAGAAGAATCCACTTACATAAATCAAGGTAAGTTTGTTGAGGTATCTAGTATAAGTTCTTTTTCAAAAAATATCCTCCAGTTGTCTTTTTGCCAAGAAAAGAAGACATTAGTACAAGAAAAAAAAAAACAGAAGTACAAAGTTAAGTACAAAAATCAGAGGTTCAAGGCAAGTGTAAGTTCACTCACCGGAAGGAAGAGCATTTCAGCAGTGGGAGTCTTGTATTCTTCTGTACCTTTATAAACACTATAGCATCTCTCATCACCAAACGTATGAGAATAAGGAAGCAGCTAAGTCTAACAAAAAGTTTGAAACTGAAAACTCTACTGCCGTAAGAGAATTGAAATTGTATTTCTACATCAATCTTCCCACCATTTTGCACAGGTTTAACCTATCAATTATAACAAAGAGTTTTGAGAACTTTCAATCACCACAACAAAAATGGATAGAAAATGTTGAAACAACACGATCTTATAATAAATCACTAATAACACTCCAAAATCCGAGAGGGGATGGTTTGATTGATAACTGTTTTTATGGTTAAACCAAGACATCATCGATGATATAATAAAACATAAACACCAAAGTAGATCTGGTTATTAAATAATCAAAGTAACACCAAAACAAATTAAAACATAAAATAAGGATTATGCAAAAAAAAAACCAAACTAACGAATGGTAATATATCTAAAATAAAATTAAAAAACTAATAAAAAAAACCAAAAACACCAAAATCAAATCGAATGGTGTTCAGAACCATGTTTTGCCTTCTTTTCCACCGAAACAGCATCAAACTCTCAAGTATCCGACTCTTTTCGAACTTCGCGCTTCTTTGACGAAACTGTCATAGACATCCAGGAGAGACATCTAGAGGTCCCTAAATCAAACAGATTAAACGAATATGAGATTAGATTGCTCACAACATCTTGAGACGAAGCTAATGATTAAATCGTATAATTCCGGACATGAACATTATTTCAAGCTAATGGGGCTCCTAATCATGATTCCATATATTAGACAAATATTACTTCAACTTGAATTTTAAAGTACAAAAATGTTTTTTTTTTTAACTTTAAAAGTACAAAAATGCTGGAAGAAAAACAATAACAAAGATATTCAACTAACTCAATGTTGTTTCAATTCTGTTCTCCAAATATATAGCTAGTTGGATCAATGTTCGATTTCACTGCTACGTATGATGAAACATGATTTATTCTTTAAGATCCGTTACATGTATTATCTATATCTATATTTGAGAAGTGATTTTGATGAATGAATCTCTCTTATTCAATCTCACTAAACATTACCTAACTACCATTAATGAAAAGCTTTAATTATTTTTCTAAACTAATTTTGATCTAATCACCATTAATAATGTTAGATTTTGTTAATATTTTTGGCTAAATCTAAATTTTTTAATGCGGCCAAAAATAATCTAACTAATAAAAACCTAATCCCCTCACAATTTAACCCCTATAAATATTAAACATTGTTTTTAAGAAAACCTAAATTTCTTTAGCTGCAAGACTCAACCATAATCGTCTATTACAGAGCTTCTTCAACTTGGGATGTTGTTCTAGAAACAATGGCTCTATGTCGTTTAATATCGGTATCTTCAAACGATGAGGCTAAAAGAGCAGCTTTGTGTCGATCAACATTGGAATCTTCCGAGATATGACATAAGAGGAGGTGGGAAGAGTTTTGGTTTGATAATTTCTAATGGATTTGGGATCGCATAAAGATGCTAGCTTTTTTTGCAGAGGATTAATGGGATACATATGGAGATTTTGTTTGGGATATCCGAGTGAGATACAGTTTTTCTTTGCTATTGATTCATGTTTTGGCGAATCATCCACGGTTTGAGGATGGCAAGTGTATCAGCAGACAACTAAGACTGCGATTATTGGTGATCTCTTCTTAACTTGGCTAAGATTGTTGTTATGTAAATTGGTTCTCTGTAAAAGTTTCTCTTCATCTCGAAATCTGATATTCATTTTCTTTTAATGTCTTTGCTCTGTTTTGATTTGGTTGGAGAGTCTTGAGGACTTCGTTACTCAGTTCCGAATTTGCAGGAATTCTTTTTATTTTTTTACATACATGTTATGGATTATTTTAGAATTGATTGAGTGAATAATATATTAGTTGGTGCAGAGGATGTCGAATGAATAGGCGAGATTTGAGAATACAACAAAAGAATACAAAAGAAGCAAATCTGTTATCTGTTCTTACATCTATTTTATTTTTGGTCAAATTTTGGTTCATACTCTTTGTTGCATTTTCCAGTTTTACATTAGTCTCTTAGAGATAATTTGTTTTGTTTATAGGTCATTAGTCTCTTAGAGATCCTCAAAACTAATTCGAAGTGTTATTTCTTCAATACATTTTTTTACATTAAGGTTCGCCTTCTGTTTTAGTTTCATGCTTCGAAAAATATCAAAATCTCTATAAAAATCTTCTGCAACTAAGCATTCACTCTTGTCATGTTGTGTGGTTTTGTAGTAACACGTGATCAAGATAGGAGAAACACATACAAGCTAAACTCGCTAAATCAAAGGAGGACAACAACAACAAATAAAATTTAGGATAGAAGAAGACGAAGCACACCAGACTTCTATTCTCGAGGAAGCACGAGAAAGTGAACAAGAAATAAGAATTAAGTGCAGCGGATTATCAGAATTGTGGGATGTCTCCAGAGTTTATATTGAGCGATTGACCATGGGAATCAAATCTTGAAGTTAGTTTTCCACAAGCAAGGAATCAAGGTAAGTTGAGATACAAAGTGAAGAAACTAAAGTGGTCGTAAGGTTTTTTTTTTTGTTTTTTCACTACAAAAAGGGTTTTCTTAGCACCCGAAAAACGCTATCTAATGATATAATAACGTTTTGAGAAGGCTATATCAGAGCCCGTGATAATAAGTCACACACTTTAGATATCACTTTTTAGCGATGATGTCGTTTGTTTATATAACATAGCATTTTATTCAATACAATAAAAGTATCTATGATAACATTTATTAATTGTTATTAATAATAACTTATACAGCGTTTCAGAACTTTTATTTATATTTATTTTATAGCATTTATATAAATACAGTCGTGATAGTTTTTTGTTTTTATCAATTTTAATAGCATTTCTGTAAAATGCAATCGTTCAACAAATATCATTATGGGTTGTAATTCAAATACAAAAACACTGTTCGAAAGATGCTATCTAATATATAAGTTCATAACACTATTCTCAGAAAGAACAGCCATTAAAATACTACATCAAATCCCAAATGTAACATAGTAGCTAGATGATGAAAATATGCCTCACATCAATATGAGTTTATCATTAGGTCAGGCCACGGTGGTTCCTACTGCATCAGATATGAACTCAACTTCAGAGTTTGATCTCCATACTCGTGCACCATCCACCTTTGAAATTTCTAGGGGTGGCAAAAAAACCGAACCGAATCGAACCAACACGAACTAACCGAACCCAAACCGACCCAAACCAAACCAAAATCTATATCAATACATTTCGGTTAGGATTTTTGTCAACCCGAATGGTTCGGTTCGGTTCGGTTTAAAACCGAACCGAACCGAAAACCCAATGTGTTTTTTTAATTAATAATATTTATGATATTAATTACTTTTAATCATATTATTTAAAGATTTTTCGATTCTAAAAACTCACGATTACACATAACCGGCTAAGTTTCATAAAGAAAACAAAAATTATTCATCTTATTTTTTTTATCTGTTTCTCTTGCTTCTAATATAAAACTTTATCAAATAGTTATAATAAATTAGTATGAGTGGAAACTCGAAAGTGAGAGCTTTCTCAATTTTTTTTCTATTGTTAAGAGTCACAAATTAATTGTTTGTGCAAAAATATATAACTACATATTTTGTTTATTAATATTAAAGAATATTATTAAGAGAAAAAAACTTAAACCAAACCGAATTAAATAACCCAAACCGAATTACATTCAAACCGAACCGAACCGAACCCGAACCGAATTAACTTTGGTTGAGTTCGGTTAGAGTTTTAGGAAACCCAAATTAACCGAACCAAACCGAACCCAAACCGAACCCGAAGTTAAACCGAAATGCCCACCCCTAGAAACTTCTACCCATACCTTACTAGCATTGGGACCTAAAGGGACGAAATGGACCTTGTCTGTTGGATCAGTTGAAGAAACACGACCTAGTTCCACTCTCTGTCAGGAGTTATCACCGGCTATCAAAACACACTTCGGTTTAACTACCACTAACAATCAAAATTTACAACACATTCATCAGAAAAACATCACAAGCAACATTGAACAATTGCAGCATTAAAACATGAGTTACAAAAAGTTACATGAGGTGATTCTTTGGCTGAGTCTTCCCTTGTAGATATATTAGCTAAATGTATCTTATTAACAGGCCAAGCAATATTCCCATTAAGTGCATCACCCATCACTGATATCTAAGCACTTGGTCACCACAAGAAAGCATCATGTTTAACCACAAGCTCAACCTTCACACTTGCAGCATTTGGACCCAGAGGAATATCGTTGACCATTTTTTTGGGGACAGTTGAACACAAAATACCTTCAACAACCAATTCATCATCTAATTTCCAATAAAAAATGTGCACTTTTCCAATTGATTTAGTTGTAGCCTAGAAGATATATATATATATATATATATATATATATATTCAACCTATATTAGTAATGTAACCATTGACTTCCAATGTTAGCTAAGTTCAGACTGTAATTACCTCAGATCCTTGAGTGTTTTTTCCACCAGGGGACTCGCTCAGATCGTCCAAAATCACTTTATCGTTAGGCCATGCAATTTTTAATCCTACAGCTTGCCCAAGTGAGACAATACTTGATGTAGGTCTCCAGACATATGCTTTTGAGTTTGTTGCGGATTTCACAAGAACAACAATCGCATTAGGACCTAGTGGGATGCGACCAATTTTGTATGTTGGTTTAGTGGAGCAGAATTCTCCTTCTCTAACAACAACATCTTCAGAGGAATGCCAATCCAGTAGCTGACACCTAACTCCTTCTTTGCTAACATCACTTAATTTAGACTGCGAAACTGATTGACAGTAAGCCTGACAATTTGGGATAACCAGAACACATAATTTAGTATCATGTCGTATATACAAGTTACAAAAAAATTAAAAGAACTAGCTTGAGACCTTACCTTTTTACCAGCTAAGTCACTAACTACAACGCGTAATTATCCAAGCTGGTTGAGCAACTCTGCTTGTGTAGCTTCAAACTTTTGAACATGTGAGTCTCTAGCCTGTAAGAATGCTAGATTTGTAACAATAGCCCCTCTGCCCATCCCTTTGATTCTTCCAGGTTTGTCTTTTCCTAGAACTTGACTCACAGCATCTTCTCTGATATTATCAGTGGAGTTGGAGTCCATCTCACTATCGATTGATATAATCTTTTCCTGAAGATAAGATACTTTATGTTAGGTAACATAATAAACAACAAACATCATTAAGAATTCGATTCATTCTTACAATAGTCTCTGCGTATTCTGCTCTCACAGGTCTCCCGTCCGAATGCGTGTGTCCAGCTACCCAAATCTTACTTCTATTCACTTTCCTAGGATCTGAACTCTTTTTTCTACAAATAGAAAATACTGCTTACCATAAAGTATTTGAACAAGAGACAATATTGCTTACTAATTTGTTCTCAAATACAAAGGACATACCATCTCATATGCTAGGCGAGTCATTGCTTTGCGATTGGTTGTGTGAGGAATCTGAGCCAGGCTCAGTTGCATGTACCTTTCACTTTTCACCTACACAATCAATTACCACATGATATCATAAGTAATATCCAAATACAAGACGTTAATTTCATATAAAAAATAAATTGTGCGTGCTGGATTCGCACAATAGAATTTGTCTAAAAATATAAAAGAGGACGCGGAGATTTTAAGTTAAAACACAAAACAGAGATCCAAAGATGGTGATTTTATTAGAGCTGCTTCGATGAGCTTTTTTAGGGTACAAGTGTTTTGCTAGGCAAAGCGCGGATCCCGCTACCAATAAGCTAAGGTTCCTATTTATACAATTATGTTCGTAATCTAAGCGAGTATCTCGGAGAATATCTTCGTAGATTCTTCTTTATCTCCTATTGACGGCGCTTCCTTCCACGAGGCTTCGTCTTCTAGGGCGTGCTCTACTTCAGCTTCCTCGTGGAATTGGGCTCGGCCCATTTGCATAACAATCTGTCTTAGGCTCGGATCACTTTGTGGGCCTGCTGCTCGGAGTGTCAAGGGGAGATGTCGGCGCGCTCACAACTCGTACATTCCTCGGTTCGGTTTGGTTTCTGTATAACTTGTGCACGGTTTGGTTCGGCTCGATTTCTGTACGAAGTATGTACCAAGTCGAGCCCGAATTATTCTCGGGTTGCGTGCCAAACCGTTCTGGCTCGGTTCGTGCACGGTTCGCGCATTTCGGTTCGGCTCGGATTATGCACAATTTATGCACCGAGCCGATCCCGGTTAATGCGCGGTTTCATCTCGGCTCGGTTTCTGCACAAAATGTGCACCGAGCCGAGCCCGGATTATGCATGGTTCGAAAATAACTTTCCATACTTAGTTATTTCCTCGATCGATCTTCCTGGGTGAAAACCGACCCCAACAGTTAGCCCCCCAGCTCGTTAGACTCAGGAATGAGGGTGACGAGGTGTTAAGTTGGACAAGATCGATGTCCAGAAGATGCTTTGTTTTGCCGTCGAGGCGTTTCACCTCGCCGGGCCGATGTCTATCTTTGTTTCGTGATGATCTGCTTCGACGCCGAGGTGTTCCGCCTGCGTATCGAGGTGTTCGAGTTTTCGCCAAGGCGCCGAGCTCTCCGGCTCGGTCTTTAGTTCATCGCCAAGGTGCGTAACTCTACGGAAATGTTTACGCTATGACCGAGGTGTTTTATTTAGCTGACGATGCGTTTTCCACTTGGTACCGAAGTGATTTCACCTGATGGCTGGATTTTCGCCTCTGCTTGTTTCTGGGATCTTCTCTCGTCTCGGCGTTATTACGCATCCCAGAACACTTAGAAAGTTTTTGTAAAGTTTTTCTCTTGTTTGAGTTTTTCGACTTGGGCCGATGCTGTTTGGTTTGGGCCTGCGGCCATCCTCCAAAGGCCCATTATCCGTTAGTAAGGATTGGGTCCGCCTCGGGGAGTGGGATCCTCTCGCATGTTCCCGAGGCGATGCGCCAGCTTGTTTATAAATATCGAAGTCTCCCTTAGTTTTTCCATTATCTTCACTTCTTCAAAAATTCCCAAAGGCTTGTTCTCTTTTTTCTCTCCCTTTTCTCTCGCTTAGGCTCTGATTTGATTAGGGTTCTTCAAATTTCTTCCAAACCGCCACCATCCGTCTTAATTTTCCGATCAATCTTCAAGTTTTCCGGCTGTTCTTGATCTTCCGATTCATTCTCACTAGAAACAGTAACCCGAGGCGGACCTGATGTTTTCTCTTTCGACGCCGAGATCGTTGCTGGAGTTGAGAGCCCGTTTCGGAATTAGCGAGGGGGTCGAGTTTAGGCTTCCTTCCGCAACAAAACGAGCCGAAAGGCTTCCGCTTGGCCACTTTACAGCGTACGAGGTCCTCTTCGACGGAAGCTGGTTGTGGTTCCTGATCCCACAGCTAATCTCAGAATATTTGTGGTCGTATGGATTAGCCCTTGCTCAGTTCATGCCGCGCTCGATAAGGCATCTCGTAGGGTTACTAACCCTGAGTTTCGAATGCGAAACGGAGCTTTCGCTTGGTCATCTCGATAATCTTCTAGAGATCAGGCGCAGGCCCGGCCCCGAGATGTTCTACATCGGGAACAAGAAGGATAAGATAATAGTCAAGGATTTTCCGGATAGGGATCAAGACTGGGAGAGTCGATTTTTCTATGTTCTTATCAACGATGCTTCTATCTCGGCATCTTGGATCGAGAAGACGAAGACGGAATGGGACCAAATAGGTAAGAGACTGAAATAGAGGTTAAAGATTCCTTTTTTTGTGTCAGGCGAGCCGTGCCGTTAATGTTTTTGTTTACTGTATTTGCTTCGCAGTTCGCCGCTCGGTGCTCAGATGTCCAGATGATATCCGAGACGTTATCGGGGTTTTCCTTCCAGAGAGTCGAGCGGGCTTGGGCCTCTTTCTTCAATGGCCACAAAGTGGGGGATTCCGAGGTGTCTTGTTCGCCTGAGAACTCTAGATCGGAGGTTGTGTTGCGGCTAGCCTTCAATGACGAACAAGCGTAGGAGGCTAAAAAGGCCGTTGAGGAAGAAGAGAGAGAGAGACCTCGGAGTTCTGGGAATCAACCTCTTTTGCTGATCGAGTTCCTGAGCAGGAAGATGGGACTTCCCGAAGAGTTGGGGATCCGAGTCCAGATGTGGACGCTGATAATGAGAACGCAACGCCGGGACCATCCATTCGGTTCTGAATGCCTTCGAATGGTTCTGGAATCGTGCTTGGCCTTAGAGCCGGAGCAAGATCCAGGGAATCCACCCTTCAAGGTGGCAAGGACGCTGTGATTCAGGACGACAAAGGAAAACATGTTGGGGAAGAACCTGCCACCGATGCACCCGATGTTCCCGAGGCAAGCAAATTGCGAGATTTCATGAAGGCGCCGCTGAGTGCCGCTGGGATTGCCGCCTCCGAAGTCAACCCTGAAACAGCCGATGCGTCTCACAAAGGTGAAGCCCCTGTGCTTTTTCTCGAATACCGCAACCCTCGACTCTCGCCGTGCCCGACCGGATGTTCTCGCGAAGCAAAAAGCGTATGGTCGGATGGGCCTTATAGGTGCTGAGGTAATATGCCGTTTTGTCCTGCCCGTTCTCATCATTTTCTTTTTGCTCCTCTTTTTCTTTTTAAATTTATGTTATTGGTTCCTCAGTTTATCGCTACTGCCAATGAGGTCATCTTTGGTTATGAGGCCGAGATCCGAGACGGTCAGAAGCGGATTGAGGTTGCTTGTGGAGAGGGGTTTCTTTGAGAACAAGGCTTGACGAGGTCGAGGCCGAGCATGCTAGAGAGATTGCGGATGTCAAGAGGCGCTACGAAATTGTCGAGGCCGAAAGAGATGATCTTAAGCGCAAGCGAGACGGATTTGAAGAAGTGTCGGTCTGTCTGCTGGGTCAGAAGGTGCAGTAGGAGGCTGACGTGACATCCTTGCAACAACAGAATTTGTCAGCGCGGGAGGCGCGCGAGGCAATCCTTGGGAGATCATGCAAGGCGGTGAAACGCGAATTTGCGACTAGGTATCGGGAAAATATGTCTGGTGTCAAGGCGAAGGTTGCCTTGCTTGAAGGAAGTGCCAGGGACAAGATCGTGGAGTTGGCCGAGGTTAACAGTAACCTCGAGCTGATATGCATCCTACAAGGTCCCGATCCCCCTTCTTTGAAAAGCGAAAAGGCAAAGCTGATCAAGAAAAATGACGAATTAACGTGTGCCGACGAAGAGTTTGAGCGGCTTGCAATGGATCTCCTTGGGGATTTGAGGCTTCCAACTCTCTCGCTAGAGTTCTCGAAGGAGGATTCGACTGATATCGACTGAAGCAAAAGATTTCTGCTGACTCCACGGAACTGGGTCTCATTGTCGTTTGAGACATTATTTTTTCTTGCTGTTTGAACTTGATGCATGGACGGCTTTATCCATAACTCTGTCTGTTTATGCGAGTTTGGCTTTATGACTTGCTTTGCTATGTATCGTTTGTCGAAATTTTTTATTTTCTACGATATCATTGCTTGGAGACGAGCCGTGTGTTGGCTCGGTTCTTAGGGTGTAGGCTAGCGATTTTTAGGAGTGAGCCGTGCCGATGACGAATAACGTTTTTGTCGAAGCCATTAAAGATTCGTGTATCTGGTTTTAGGCGGACCATCCTAGTTTGTCCGCGACCCGATTTAGGTAGATATTGCTTTTAAAGCGAAGCGTTTAAGACAGGTTGTCGTTGCTTAGGTGCGAGTCGTGTGTTGGCCGCTGTTTGAACATTTTTATTTATCTCGTACTTTGGTGATAATCGCTCGTGCAGTACACGTTCGTGAGATGTTATAATCTAACGTTACGGGGTAATTGGTGGATTGGGCGTGTTTGTTAGGGATGAATGATTTCCTAGACCGAAGCGAATCAGTGTTTATCTAAGCCCTGATTTAGACCGATGCTACTCTAGGTCGAGCGGTTTATCGGGTTTTAGCGGAACATGTTTAGTTATCTCGCACCTAGGCGTTTAAACGCTCGAGCGGTACAATGTTCCCGAGATGTCGAGGACCAACGTTACGCAAGAGTTGGGGTTTAAGTGTTCTTCTAGGTTGGGACTTGTGTGCCCGTTTCGAGAACAGCCGTCAGAATATCTCTCGGGGTATACCCAAGATATATTGGACCGAGGTATACTCAAGTGTAGAGAACCTTGTTAAGTGTGAAGGTTACGATCCCGTTTGGGATGCAAATGTTCGTATACTGTGGCCAGCAGCAAACGAAGTGAACGAGAGTTGATGCAGTGAGCAAGGTAAACTTTTTTATTCGAGAATATTCTCAGTTTACATAGCGTGGGAGTATATGAATATACGTACCCCAATCCCTTTTTAGGGAGGGGGGCAGTTGAACTCGTTATGAAACGAGCTGCCTACGTACCTCTTTCGAGGATCAAACCGCCCTGTAGTTCATGTTTTGTGTTAAGTTCTTGGAAGTAATACTTCTTGAGATGCATTGCGTTCCATGATCGTGGTACCGACACGTCTGTCGAGTGGTTGGCTAGTCGTATACTCCTGGTCGGACCACTTTGGTTATTCGGTACGGTCCTTCCCAATTAGCCCCCAATTTTTCAACGTTCCGTTCTGCCGTGTTTTGAAAGACCTTGCGGAGGACTAGCTCTCCTTCGTGAAATCTCCGATTTTTGACGTTGGAGTTATAATACATCAACGTGGCTTGCTGATAGTTCTCAATGCGGATGAGTGCTTGATCGCGTCTTTCATTGATGATGTTTACTTCGTCTAATAACTTGAAGTGGTTGAGTCCTTCTTGTCCCGGGAGGAGCCGTCGTCGAACTCTTGGGAACTCCACCTCGGGAGGGATCACACACTTCGTTCCGTAGACGAGTGCGAATGGTGTTTTGCCCGTGTCTCGCCTCGGGGTTGTCCGATGTGACCAGAGGTTGCCCGTGGCCGCCTCGGCTTGTCCGTTTCCTTGCGGGTAACGAAGAGTTGACTTGCTTTGTCTGATTTTCTATTTCTCGCAAAAAGCTTCGAAACGCGTTGAGATGAATTGCGAGCCGTTGTCGATTACGATTTCGTATGGGACTCCATGTCGACAGATGATGTTTTTCCAGACGAAATTCTCGACTTGGACGTCTTTGATGCTTGCGAAAGAATCTGCTTTGACCCATTTCGAGAAATAATCCGTCAGAACTAGCAGAAATCTCTTTTGCTTGGAACGGTGTAGCGGGCCAACGATGTCCATCGACCAGCGCATGAAAGGATAGGGAGACGAGATCGAGGATAGCAGCTTGGTCGGTTAATGAATCGTCGGGGCGTGGCGTTGGCATTTTTAGTATTTCCGCGAAAAAATTTCGCAGTCTTTCACCATGGTCGGCCAGTAGTATCCGTGACGTTTTATCTTTATTGATAAAGATTTTCCACCGCTGTGATTTCCGCAGGAGCCTCCGTGGACTTCCCCCATTACTTTGTGCGCTTCTTTTCCTTCCACGGAAGTCATTAGTGGTCTCGAGAATCGCCTTTTGAAAACTTCTCCGTCGAGTAAGATGTATCGAGCCGCTTGGTGATAGGGCTCATGTTTTACCCTAATAAAACTACTGCAAGTGCACAGCAAATGAAATCGTAGTATAAGGGGTATCGAATCCACATGGATTTAGATGCTTACACTAGGGTTTCTAAATTCAGATTATGCTAGATCGATTAGTTTAAAGTAAATAAACTACTAAGTGAATCAGAAACGAATTTAAAAGTGGATTTAAGTTCAAGAGACAAAGGCGCTAGGCAAGGATAATTATCAGGTTGAATCCAAGAATGCAAAATATATGTTTATTAGGGATTTATTAAGAATCGTCTAAAACTCAAATCACTAAGTTAAAACCAATCAACTCTCGTTGCAGAAGTTATCTATGCCTAAATTCCAGAAAACCAAATCTCTTTGCGAGTTCAAACAATTTAGACAAGCATTAAAGTTCAGGTTCGATTTGTTCACAAAACACTTAAAACAAATCTCTTTGCGAAAAGTATCTTGCTCACCTATGATTAGTTCAAGTTACTAATAATGCTCTCGCATCTATTAAATAACCTAAGGTTTGATTTCTAAGTGATCAATTCAGGAATCAAGTTAAGTTCAAATCAAGGTGAAGATCCAATTGATTTCCCTAATAATAATAATTCTGCAGACTTTTCATCAACCCTAACCTAACTAGCAAACTACTCAAGACATAATTATGAAAACACAAATCATGACTGAAATAAATTGCAATAAAGAAAAGAGAATGATACTGGGTTCAAAAACTTCTCGGAAGAGTACAGAATTATCTCCCCAAAAGCTCTGGATCTTTCTCTCTCTAAGTCTCAAAAACTCTAAATTATGAAAAGGTATATGGCTAAACAATGCCTATAAACTATTTATAGAAGGGGATTTTTCGTCCAGGGGCAGACTTGTAATTTCTTCAAACTTGCTCTCTTTCCTTTTCCCAATGGAAGTCGACAAAAGTTGGCGGTCTCGTCTGGTGTCGATCGACACATATGGTGTCGATCGACACCTTGCGCGTAATTCCACTCTCTCGACTTCATCACTTTGGCTGCTTCTCCAAATCTCTCCAAAAAGCATCAGAATCTCCTTTTTAGCTACATTTGCTCTTCATCATGTAAAGACTCTAAAAGGACTCTAAAAATACCAAAAGACTCTATAAAATGGACTTATATCATGGTCAAAAACCGGTAAAAACCATGATATATCAACTCCCCCAGACTTAGCTTTTGCTTGTCCTCAAATAAATCAGAAACTAAGAATGAAGTAGAAGTTTAAAAACCGAAACTTTCAACCATCCTTCAGAACGCCACAAATGTTAACACTCTTGAATCCACATGCTATTGAGCCAACTTTAGGTAATGTTCAGTGTACTTACCACAAGCTTAGCAATCTTTCAGTTCGAATCCAGATCCTTTCCTTGGTAAAATTTCGAACTCTAACAGTGGTAATGCTAAAGAACTTTTCTGATTCTTTCCCTTCCTTAACGCCTCAACAAGATATACTTTCTACAGCTCTCTTATTTTCTCTTCCCTTAGTCAACTGCTGCCCATTTTCAGGGTGTTCTACAGATCTTTTCATTGATTTTTTCTCATTCTTTTAAGTCTTGGAATAGTGTTGCTCCTACTTGTGTTCCTTGTGAGGAGACAGGTTCATGAGCTCTCACTAATATTGTTTCTTGTGAGGAGCCAGACTCATGAGGATCTTTGCACTATTCCTTGGTAAGACTTCTTTTTTTTTTTTTTTCTTTTTTTTCTCAAGGGAAAATCAAGGAGAGACTGCAGATTTCTAATCTTATCAAAGCTGAAAGAGGAATCAAGTTCAGTGCATACCTAGTTCTCATAAGGGGATCTGAACTCCATCTATTAGATTGATCCACTTGCAGCTTTCTACTTAGTAAAACCCGCAATCAACTACTATAGCAATGGTCCCTCAAGTGTCAACAATCTGCGGTTAGTTCCTAAGAAAAACTGAAAGTTCCAACTGATTTTGACTGAATAAAACAAATTTTGACTAAAAAAAAAACTCTCAAAACAAAACACAATGTTAGCAACTACCTCCCCAAGACTTGAACAACATTGTCCCCAGTGTTATTAAGAATGAGTTTGGATAGAAAAAATTAGTGCTAAATTGTTACAAAACAAAGAGAAAAATCGGATTACCTGACTCTGCGTGCAGCGTCGATCGACACAGATGGTGTCAATCGTTGTTGTGTATGATGACGGTGTCGATCGACACTCTGTCCGTAGACAGAGTTCAGCCATTCGAACTTGGATGTTGTTAAGTAAGATTGTTGTTAGAATCTTCCTAACTGTTAGAAAACTCAAACAAGCCGTTAGAAGCACAAGATAATCCAATAAAAACAAGTTTTGGAACAAAGTACTGAATCAAATGAAGCAAAATGCAGCCTCAAGAGAAAAAGAAAAACTGACTCAAAGTACTAAACAAGAATAGAGAAATCACTCGTCGTCATCTGAATGTGGTGGAGAAGAACGTGGTGGTGTGGGAGGACGAACGCAGCTGCAGCTCGAAACAGCTGCAATGGCACTCCAGATGGCCTGGAAACTCTGAACCACATATCTCTGAAATGCAGCTGGCTCCATAGGAATCTCAGGAGCATCAGGAAGACCAATAGGCAACGGTGCTCTGTGCCTAGAAGATGAAGGGCGTTTAAGATCCCCAGCTGGTCCATCCTCTGCGTGTGAAGCTGTAGCTCGGCGGGAGGCACCTCTGCGTCTGGCTATGGGAGCAGTCCTTAGCTTGGTCGGGCTGGGATGAAATGTGAGGCGGACTGGATCGCTGGTAATGTGAGTGAGGTCCCTGTCAGGTAACTGAACCATGCGATGCACTCTCTGCTCGTCACTGAAAACCCATAACCTCTCGGGCTTCATCCAAGCTTGTCGCAGATAATCTATATCTACCAAGGCACGCGAGGTGTCAATGCTACAGCTGGAGGTGTCTATCCCGCATTGAAGGAAGATAGGAGTGAGGAGACTTCCTACAGTCTCAGGCTTGGTCTTCGTCCCACTGAAAGGCTTCGTCTTCAAGGAAGCCAAATGATGCGCAAACACAGCGCCAAGGTTCGCGCTATCTGGCGCGTCAGAATCCTCGTGAATCTCAGACCAAACCGCGCGATAAAGCAGCACCAACGGCTCATGCTTACACAATAGTGTAGTAGCAAACAAACGAACCAAGTATCGCAGGGTAGGATGGCGAATGTCGGTCTGTGTGGAAGTCTTAGAGTCATACCTCCCATTCCCGAAGTACGACCATAAGTCCTGGTTGTCCGGAAGCTGCGTCTGAAGAGAGACTCCGGTAGCATGCTCATCTGCAAAGCCATAAATGCCACACAACTCTGGAAGGGGAATCCTGTAGTGAATCCCGCGGATGAGGAAGGTCAGTGTGCCTTCCAAAGCATTCCGGACAATCTAGTTCCAGTAGTAGACGCGAGCTGTGGCGATGAACTGACGGACTAGGTCAGGGTACATGTCGTACTGCCGCGTCGCAATGGTCCCCATCCCAACTCTGCTCATGAAGTGCAGAACGTCATCCTTGATGCCCAATGCGGACATCGTCTTCTCGCAAGCAAAGCGAGTAGGGGCGACTTCCACCCTCAGCCACGCATTGTAGAACAGCGTGTCGTAGTCGTCCCATGCCTCGTCGATGCCTCGAAGCGTACACAGGTCTTTTGTGACCTTCTTAGCGGGCGAGTCCTCCCAATTCCGCTCAACTCGAATCCTTGCGCTTTCACGTTTAGGCCAAGGCGGAAGAGACGGAATCGCTTCGTCTCTTGCGGTTCCTGAACCTGAGGCGTCACCATCACGTGTTCTCTTAGACATCTACAAAAGAAAGAAAACCAAAATCAAATCCAAATCCAACATATGAAACATTTGGTGTCGACTGTGATTGGGTGTCGATCGACACTCAGGGTGTCGATCGACACCTTGCGTGGAATCCCAAAATCGACACCAAACCTATGATTTCAACCTCAATTCAACATTAATTAGCAATTTTTATACACCCAATATCATCAATCGACCAAGGTTCAACCATAAAACCTAACAAAAATCCCAAAATCGCAACATGCATCATTAATTTTTAAAAATTTCGAAAATTTCAAATGGGTGATGATCTAAATCATGTTATACAACCTAAACAAGCATCATTCTATAAAGAAATCAAGCTAAAGAGGTTGAATTCGAAAATTTTCACCTTAGGGTCGAAAATAAAATTGGGAGATTTGAAGAATATACCTTGATAGATCGAATGAATTGACTATGGATTATGAAAGGGAATGAAAATCCGCACGGATTAGAGGTTTGAATCACTCAAGTTGGTGAGAAAGTTAGGATTTGGGGGAATTTCTTTCGTTTTGCACGGTTTTGAAAAAGTGATGAAGATGAAGAAGAACACGGGGTTTTGAAGACTTACCTTGTCCCGTGGTGGGTGTCGATCGACACATATGGTGTCGATCGACATTCTGCATGATCGATCCTCCTTTTTTTTTTTTTCTAAAAGCCAAAATAATTAGTAAAATCAAAAATCAAAATGAAAATAAACTAAATACCTACTAGTGGGTTGCCTCCCACTCAGCGCTCGTTTAGCGTCAATAGCTTGACTGTTCACGTGATTAAGCGGTGGGTGCATCATCCAAAGACACAATGTGTCCATTTGGAATTTCGACTTGAGCCCAGTAGTGTTTCACCCTTTGTCCATTCATAGTGAACTCTTCTCCTTTGGAGTTTGTCAAGACAATTGCTCCATATGGTCTGGCCTCTTTGATTGTGAAAGGACCTGACCAACGTGAACGTAATTTACCAAAAAACAATTGCAAACGAGAGTTGTACTGAAGTATCTGGTCATTTGGCTCGAATTGTCTGGAGACAATCTTTTTGTCATGATATGCCTTTGTCCTCTCCTTGTAGAGCTTCAAGTTCTCATAGGCGTGATAGCGCAGTTCGTCGAGTTCATTGAGTTGCATTAGGCGCCTTTCTGCAGCTGGCTTCAAGTCAATGTTCATCTTCTTGATAGCTCAATGTGCCTTGTGTTCCAACTCCACAGGAAGATGGCAAGCTTTGCCATAGAGCAGCTGGAAAGGTGTATTCCCAAGTGGCGTTTTGTAGGCAGTCCTGTAAGCGCAAAGTGCATCGTCCAGCTTCGCGGCCCAATCCTTTCTTGTCTTTCCTACTGTTTTCTCCAGGATTTGTTTGATCTGTCTATTGGAGACTTCAACTTGTCCACTCGTTTGGGGGTGATACGGAGTGGCCACACGATGTTGAACACCATGTTTCTTTAGCAGCTTGTTGAATACCTTGTTGACAAAGAGAGAACCACCATCACTTATGACAATCCGAGGCACTCCGAATCTAGGGAAAATGATGGTCTGGAACAGCTTGAGGACCACCACAGCATCATTGGTCTTAGAAGCAATTGCTTCCACCCACTTAGAGACATAATCTACAGCCACCAAGATGTATTGCATTCCATAAGATGAAGGAAAAAGGCCCATGAAGTCAATACCCCAACAATCAAAGACTTCAATTTCAAGGATGAAGTTCTGTGGCATTTCATGTCTCTTGCTGATCTTTCCTCTCCTTTGACAAACATCACATTGCGTGATGAACAGCTGTGCATCCTTGAACATAGTAGGCCACCAAAAGCCTGCTTGAAGAACCTTGGATACTGTCTTGAAAGTTGCAAAGTGTCTGCAATGCATACTCAGAACCATGACAAAGAAACAGGACATCACAGACCTCACTCTCTGCAATGCATCTTCTGTAAACATTGTCTGAACAATGCTTGTACAAGTGAGGTTCATCCCAATAGTACCTCCTTAGTTCCCTTGTGAACTTCTTCTTCTCATAGTTCTTGAGATGTTTAGGCTCAATGTCAGCATCAAGGTAGTTCACTATATCAGCATACCATGGTCGATTCGTATCATTAATGGCAAAGATTGGCTGTCGAAACACCTCATCCAAGATCCTGCGAAGTGAAGTTCGCGTTGGGTGTCGATCGACACTTGGTAATTTCCAGTCGCCAATTTTTCGGACGGGGTATCGATCGACACCCTCCTAGTGTCGATCGACACTAGGCTCGTCTGCTCCAAACACAAAGCTTGGAAACGACTCTCAACAAGATAAACATTCTCCTCAGGCAGAAAATCATCAATTGGCACGTCGTCTTCTATCCTAATCCTTGAGAAATGATCAGCTATTTCATTTTCAACTCCTTTCTTGTCTTTGACTTCTATGTCAAACTCTTGGAGAAGTAAAATCCACCTTAACAATCTTGGCTTGGCATCCTTCTTTTGCATCAGGTACTTCAATGCAGAATGATCAGTGTGAACTATCACCTTCGAGCCAACGAGATATTGTCTGAATTTCTCAAAGGCAAAGACCACAACTAGCAATTCCTTCTCTGTAGTTGCATAATTCTTCTGAGCATCATCCAACGTCCTGCTGGCATAGTAAATGGCATGAAGCTTCTTATCCTTCTTCTGTCCTAGAACAACTCCTACCGCGAAGTGATATATCATGGTTTTTACCGGTTTTTGACCATGATATAAGTCCATTTTATAGAGTCTTTTGGTATTTTTAAAGTCCTATTAGAGTCTTTACAGGATGGAGAGCACTTGGAGCTTAATGTGAGATTCTGGAGCATTTTGAGGCATTTTGGAGAAGCAGCCGAAGTGATGAAGTGGTGTCGATCGACACTGATGGTTGTAGACTCTGAAGCCTTCTTAAGAGTTGTAGAGGATCCAGTGAGTTTTCTATTGCCGTTGGAATCAAGTCATTCGGACCCCTGGTTAGAAAGTTACATCGATTTTAAAACAGTTCGACGAGTATGTTCGACCAAGACGTCGAACCTGTTTTCCAGGGAGCCAGTTCGACCAGTATGTTCGACCAAGACGTCGAACATGTTTTCCAGGGGTCAGGTTCGACCAGTATGTTCGACGAGCTGGTCGAACTGAACACAGACGAGTTCTTTTTGTCACTTTTATGGGTCCCTCCTATAAATACTCTTTAGACCTAATTTCTCTCTTAAGTTTTATTCCCTACGTTCTTAGCTGAAACTTTTAGCCACTTTGGGAGAAACATTTGTATTTTGCTTGGATCTTTGAGTTTAATGCAATATCTCTCTTGAATTTCTTATTATTTTTCTCTAATCATGTTTAGCCTTTCACTTATCTTTGAATTGATGGGTTTAACTATGATTAGTGAGTAGTTCCTTAGGAACTTGGGGATGGGTTAGATTTAGGGATTTCTAATGGTTCAATCTTGAAATCTAGGTTAGATTCTTTCATCTCTCTTCCTATTAAGTGATTCCTAATGCCAAATAGCTAATCTTTGCTAATTTGGATCATAGGCATTTCATACACCCACCAAGTGTTTGATGAAATGCTTGAACGTGATGAAATGCTTGAACCAACTTACTAGGAGATTTACATTCCTAGCATAAAACATCATTATTTGCCTAGGATGTTTATCATGCTATTTAGACTTGTGATTAATGCTTGCTAATCATTTTAATGCTAAAACATCATTAGTTCATTAGGGTGATTAGTGAAGAGATTATTGCCACACATCATGGATTAGTCTTTATTAAGTATTCTAAGCATATAGATGGCTTGATTAGTTGCTTAAATGATTGCAAGGTTGTCCATTTAGTTTCCCAAATCAATGATTCCATCCCTAGGTTTCGTTTTTAGTTAATTAGCAAATCTTGATTAGTAGTAATTGCTTGATTAGTACTTGATTAGTGATAATTAAGACTTAGTTTCATATAATCGAACTTGTAGTGTCTTTCTTAGATTGTTTTTTGCTTTTAATTGTTGCTTGTCACTTGAATTGCTTAATTTAGCTTAGCTTAGACAAAACTTTGTATTCTTACTGAATCATCTCCCAAAATGGATTGATATCTCAAGTATTGCAATGATATGAGCAACTGAGAAATTGCTTGCAAGACATAAAAACTCTTGTTTCAATTTGGCGCCGTTGCCATATTGGGATTTGTTTGATCATTAAGATTTGAGTTTAGTTTGAGACTAAATACCCTTTTTGTGTTTATTGACCATCTCATTTTCTAAATTTCAGTTTACCCTTGAATGCATTTGAGATCACAAGGAGGCAACAACTTTGAAGGCTTTCAAGAGATTGATCAATTGGAAAGGGTTGCTAGGATTGCAAGAAGGGAAACTACAAGGTTAGAAAGGTTGAGAATGGAAGAGCAACAAAGGGATCAACTTCCTCCACATATGGCGCATGCACATCCGGTTCATAATGGAAATGAACAAGCTCAAAGGGGCAATGGAAACCCCTTGCATGCGCCTAGACAAGGGAGAACCATTGGGGCTGGTGATGCTCCAAATATTCATCAAAATAGATATGGTATCCAACCTCCACCAGTTCACAACAACACCTTTGAAGTGAAGCCAGCCTTCATCTCCATGGTTCAACAAGATAAGTTCCATGGTTTGCCAATGGAGGATCCACTTGATCACTTGGACAATTTTGATAGAGTTTATGGATTATTCAAGATGAATGGTGTGAGTGAGGATGCTTTCAAACTAAGACTTTTTTCCTTCTCTCTTGGGGATAGAGCAAGGCAATGGGAGAAAAACTTGCCTCAAGGTACTATCACCACTTGGGATGAATGCAAGAAAGCTTTCTTATCTAAGTTCTTCTCCAACTCAAGGACAGCCAAGTTGAGGAATGAGATCTCTAGCTTCACTCAAAAGAATAATGAGTCTTTTAGTGAAGCATGGGAAAGGTTCAAGGGCTACACTATGCAATGCCCTCATCATGGCTTCACACAAGAGTCTCTCCTAAGCACCATCTATAAAGGTGTTCTTCCAAAGATTAGAATGCTTCTTGATACCGCAAGTAATGGAAACTTCTTAGGAAAAGAAGTAGAAGATGGTTTGGAGCTTATAGAGAATCTTGCCTTGAGTGATGGTAACTACAATGAAGACTATGATAGAGCTCCAAGGGGAAGTGAATATGAGTCTACAAAGAAAGAAATGAAGTCTCTACATGAAAAGATGGACAAGCTCATGTCCTCCACTCAAAGGCATGTACATTTTGTTGGTGAACATCAAGAAATTTGTGATGATCAAGTTGGGTATCAAGAGGGTGAAGAAGAGGTCAATTTCGTTGGTGGCCAAGGAGGATACAACAACAACTACAACAACCAACAAAAGAGTTTTGTACCAAGGTCTAACAACCAAGGGGGAAACCAAGGCAACTTTGGTGGGCAAAAGTTTAATCAAGGTGCTCCACCGGGTTTTACTCAAAATTCACAAGGTTCTCCACAAGACAACATCCAACTTATTCTTCAACAAATTCTTCAAGGTCAAGCCCATAATGATGCTAATATGGGAAAGAAAATTGCTGAAATTAACACAAGGATGGATTCTTCACTCAATGAGCTTGCCACTCGAATAGGGGGTCTTCAACAAAATTTCAAGCAACTTGAGAACAAGGGCAAGGCTCCTAGCTCCAGTTCTCAAGGCACTTTACCCGGTAAGCCCGAAGCTAACCCAAAGGAGTATTGCAATGCTATCTCCTCTATTGATGAGGATGAGTATGAGCTTGTTGTGCTAGAGTTTGAGCAACTATTCGACGTTCCTTATGATACAATCAATGAGGACATTGAAGTTCAAGATGGGGAGGGGGTCATTGAAAATGACTCTATAGTTGTTGCTACTAAAATGGGTAAAGAAGTGTTTGATGAACCCAAGACTTCTACAAAAGTAAGAGTTGAAGAGAGGGTAAGAGAAGTGGCTAAGAAGAGTGAAGAAGGAGCTTGTGATTTCCCTATCTATAAGCCACCACTCCCATATCCTAAGCTGATTTTGACTAAGGCACAAAAGAAAGAGCTCTCAAGCTTTAGAGGAAGTATGGAGAAGGTTGGTGCACGCTTGCCCGATGTGAAGAACTTGTCTCAAGTCAAGGGTCACATAAGATTCATCAAGGACTTGCTAGCTAATAGATAGAAGGTAGAAGAGCTGATGGAAAGCCTTGATCCACCAAGCACAACAAGGGATGAGCATAAGACTATTCCAAAGCTTGGTAATCCCGGAAATTTTTTGATTTCTTGCTCTCTTGGGAATTTGAAGATTGATGAGGCCTTGTGTGATTTGGGATCAAGTGTCAATGTGATGTCCCTTGATTTGTCAAAGAGCCTTGGGATTACAAACCTAAAGAAGTATCCATCACCTATTACCTTTGTTGATGCTTCCTCAAGGAAACCAATAGGCATTGTAGAAGATTATCCATTGAAGATTGGTGAGTGTCTAGTCCCAACTGACTTCATAGTCATGGACATGGTTCAAGCAACAAGGCTGCCTCTTCTCCTAGGAACCCCCTTCCTCAATACAGTTGGAGCAAGCATTGATTTCACTAACAAGAGGGTGGTTCTCAAGAGTGTTAATGATAAGGTCTTCTATCCCATGAAGCCTTCTACCTTTGGTTTATGTGGCACAATCACATGTGCTACTATGGAAATTGATGAAAAACCATCATATACAAAGGAGCATATGATGGGATTCACTTGTGTGATGCTGAAGGATAATGATACCTTGCACCATAGTGAGTATGATGGGTCAAGCTTTGATGGTGTGAGTCTTCTTGCTATGTTTGATGGAATCAATGTGGTGGAACATATAGCTGAGCTACCAAGGGGAGCAAGAAGGAGGTCTAAGAAGAAGAAGAAGGTGTTAGACATTGGAGCAAACACTATGTTCATCGAGAAGGTGTTAGACATTGGAGCAAACACCATGTTCATCGAGAAGGGAGGAGGAACTTCATATCCACTCCATGGCCTTCCCAATGTGTAAAAGGTTTGAAAAGTCAAGCTAATGACGTTAAACAAGCGCTCTTGGGAGGCATTTTCATGGTTATCCTTGTATATATTCTTGATTTGGTTCTATGATTATTTTTCTTTGAGTTTTTGAAAGTTTTAGGTTGAGTATGGAGGCAATTGATTAGAAGAAAAGGTGAAAAACAAAAGTTTTACAAACTGTTCGACCAGTTTGTTCGACCAGCACGTCGAACAATCCTTCCAGGGGCTCGGTTCGACAAACTTGTTCGATGAACAGGTCGAACCTCATTTCCAGGAGCTCGGTTCGACATAGATGTTCGACGAACAGGTCGAACAACATTTCCAGGTACACCCAAAAGCCAGGTTTGCTTGCCTCCTCCTCCTCCTCCATGCGTTTTTGATCAAGGTACCACTCCAAACCATTGTAAATACCTCTTAGTTTTTATTCTTTTGCATTTTGAAATCTTCTCCAAGCTTGGATTACACAAGGGACTCTGTAATTTAAGTTTGGGGGAGTATGGTATTTGACTTTGTGTTTTGTGATCTTATTTTTCTTTAGCATGCATATTTGAGTCTCATCTAAGGCATAGAAAAACCAAAAAAATGAAAAAAAAAATTTCGAAAATTTCAAAAAATATCATGTAGCTTGCATTTGCACTTGTTAACATTTTAGGATTGAGTCTAGAATTTTTCTCATTTAGATTGTTTGCGTATGCATTGGGAGCAATGATGAATCCTTGTAGATTTTTAACTCTTGTAATCAATTCAATACCCTAGTTAGTAGTTCTTTGATGCTTGTGAATGCAATTGAAAGTAAGGAAGAATCATGCTTGGACCACCTCATTTGTGATATGCTCAAATTTATCCTAGAGCTACTCTCTCAAATTAAGAGATCAGTTGTAGTACTTAGGGATCGAATCCACAGAGAAGGGATAGTCACACAACGAATTTCTAAGTTCGAATTAGGCTAAGTAAAAAGATGGAATTAAAAGACAGAAAGCAATTAAAAGACTTTGTAAATTCAGGAGACGAAACGCTAGGTTCAGGGAATTTTTCAGGTGATCTAAATTGCAGGTCTACACATAATGTTAGGAATTATTAAGCTCTGTTCTTGAACTTGAAACACTAATGTAAAATCAACCAACTCTCGCTGCGAAGATTATCTATGTCTAAACCTTAGAAAACCAAATCTCTTTGCGAATTCAAACAATTCAGACAATCATTAATATCAGGTTCAATTGATCACAAAATCATAAACCAAATCTCTTTGCGAATATGTATTTTGCTCATCTAACATTAGTTCAGGCAATTAATAATACTCTCGCATCTATTAATTAACCTAAGATCAGATTCTAGGTCGCGAAGCTAGAATAAGCATTAAACACAAATCCAGATGAAGAACTCTAATGATTTTATCCTAACGATTTAATTCGACCTAACAATTCATAATCACCTTTGAAAAACCCTAAACCTAACAAGCAAACTACTCAGACATGGTGAATGAAGAAAACATCATGAATAAAGAAGAATGCATAAAAGAAATTAATAGAAACAAAGGAGTTCCAAATTTGCTCTGAAGGAGACAAATTCTTCTCTCTAAAATCTCTCTAAAAATCTCTCTCTAAAATAATGTGTGTGTGTGCCTAAACAATGGCTTTGCAATCCTATTTATAGGCCTAGATTCGCATCTTCAATTTCCTTTTAAGATTAAGAAAGTCTTGGAGATTTCCTTTTCTTCAAAAACTGGAAACTTCACGATTCTGAAAATTGGAAAACCTGGTGTCGATCGACACAGATGGTGTCGATCGACACCCTGTGCGTGAATCTACTCTTCTGACTTCATCACTTTGCAGCTTCTTGCAGAATGCTCCAAAAAGCTCCAGAATCTCCAATTATGCTCCGAACGTAGTCCAACCTATAAAGACTCAGAAAGGACTCGAAAACTAACAAAAGACTCTATAAAAACACTTATATCATGGTCCAAAACAGGTAAAAACCATGATATATCAACTCCCCCAGACTTAGCCTTTGCTTGCCCTCAAGCAAAACAGAAACTTAGACTGAAGTAGAAGTTTGAAAACACAGAAAAATTCAGCTAACCTTCAGAACTCCACATTAGTTAACACTCTTGAATCCACATGTTATAGAGCCAACCTTAGGTAATGTTCAATGTACTTACCACAAGGTTAGCAATCTCCCAGTTCGAATCCAGATCCTTTCCTTGGTAAAAATTCGAACTCTAACATGGTATTGCTACAGAACTTTTCTGATTCTTTCCCTTCCTTAGTGCCTGAACAAGACATACTTTCTACAGCTCTCCTATTTTCTCTTCCCTTAGTCAACTTCTGCCCATTTTCAGGGTGTTCTAAGATCTTTTCATTGACTTTTTCTTATTCTTTTGAAGCCTTAGAATAGTGCTGCTATTACTTGTGTTCCTTGTTAGGAGACAGGTTCATGAGCTCTCACTAATATTGTTCCTTGTGAGGAGACATGCTCATGAGGATCTTTGCACTATTCCTTTGGTAAGACTTCTTCTTTTTCTTTTCTTTTCTAGAGGGAAGATCAAGGAGAGACTGCAGATTTCTAATCTTATCAAAGCTGAAAGAGGAATCAAGTTCAGTGCATACCTAGTTCTTATAAGGGAATATGAACTCTTGCTGTTTGATTGATCCACTCACAGCTTTCTACTTAGTAAGACCTGCAGTCAAGTGTAATGTATGTGGTTGGTTCTTCTGAAAACTAAAAATTTCACTGATTTTGACTCAATAAAACAAAAGTTTTGACTCTCAAAACAAAGCACAAAGTCAGTAATCACCTCCCCCAGACTTAAACAACACTGTCCCCAGTGTTATCAAGCCCGAAGTTGGCTAAAAGAAAAATTAAAAACAACATAAAAGACCAGATAGAAGACTTACCTTTGTCTGCGCGTGGTGTCGATCGACACTAGGGGTGTCGATTGACACTGGTCAATGTCGAGTCCAATGTCTCCTTTTTTCAACTGACTAAAACTAGGACTTAGTAAAACCAAAACGAAAATAAAAAGGAAAAACGTACCTAAGAGTGGGTTGCCTCCCACTCAGCGCTCGTTTTCAGTCATTAGCTTGACTGTGTCGGGTTCAGACGTCTGGTGGATCAGAGGGTGGCATTGAATGCTTCCCAGATGAATGTCTTCTCATCCAAGGCGGTGTATAAGCAGTAGTTGCATGTAATCGCCCAAGGAAATGAGGAACAGCAGCAGGGTGGGACTTGACTTCGGGTGGGACACTTCGTTTTCCTGCAGAATCATCAAAAGCAACACCAAGCCTTCTACGAGAATCTCGTGGCTTGCATAAGCGTGTAGCATTATTTGAACTTTTAAAATTCTTATTGACAAGATCAGGAGGTTTGGAATTCATTCCAGGAAATGCGTACCTTTGCTTCCGTCGAGGTTTCTGGGATGTGGGAGTCGTCCTTTTGACCAAAGATGATGGGCTTGCAGCATTGAAAACGACTTCTGGTGTGATCCGCGAAGGGTGTCGATCGACACAAGTGGTGTCGATCGACACTAAGCTTACAGCTCGAGGCTCTGCGCTTTTTCTGCAACTCAGCTCTGCAATCCTTGCTTCCATGATGAAAACGTCTTCCTCCATTGGTCTGGCATTGATTAGACCTTCATCTTCACCCATAGTTCTGAAGATATGATTACTTCCACCCCAATCTTCAAGCTCCACAGCTTTCTTAGAATTCTTAGCCAATGTCTCTTGAACATCTTGCTCTTTAGAATCCAGCTCTTCTCCAGCAATCACAGCAATACAGGAGATGGGTTTGGAAGTTCCAGTAGTAGGAGTAGCTTTGTAGAACACTTCTTTGTCAACATTAGAGAACAACATTCTCTTGTTGGGCATGTCTACAATAGCTCCTATTGTGGCCATGAATGGTCTTCCAAGGATGAATGGTATGCTAGACGTTCTGCTCACTTCCACAACCTGAAAATCAGTTGGAACTAGGCAACTCCCAACCTTGACAAGTAGATTTGGAATTGTACCATATGAGACTGCGGTAGAATTATTGGCAAATTCAAGAGTCATGCTTGAAAGGTGAATGTCAGCAATCCCTAGCCTCTCTGCAATGTCTTTTGTCATGAGGTTCAAGCTAGCTCCTGAATCGCAGAGGGATTGTTTAAACTCAACTCCACCAATGGAGCATGGAACCATAAACATCCCAGGATCTTCAACCTTAAGCAGTTGCTTCATTGGTGGTGGTGTTTCTCTCGCCTTGTGAAAAATTTATACCATCTCTTCAAAGGTTTCTCTGTTATTCTGGAAGAAGGTACACAAGGGATATCTCCCATAAGCTTCATCAAAGGAGAGCTCCTTGGGAATCATCTCCACTCTTTTGTTGAAAGCAGCCAGCTTCTCTGCACTAATGGGCGGCATTAGATGTCTGGGTAGAGGAAGATTTGGAACCTTGGCCTTGTAGACTCTTTCCAATGCACTTTGTGAAGCTTCAGACGTGTTTGTCCAAGTCTGGGAAGGGTGTCGATCGACACCCAGCTGGTGTCGATCGACACTAAGCGTTTGTGTCGAGGATGTTGCGTCGACCGAGCTTGAATCGTCTGCTTTCTCCTTGGGTGTCGATCGACACACAGTAGCGTCGATCGACATTGACTCCGCAATATTTTCTACATCTTCAAACTCCTCGATTTCTTCAGTACTTAGCCCTCTTTTCTGCACAGGCTGAAAGTTCCCTCCATACTGGATCTTGATGGCATTCACATGGTGTCTCGGATTCACATCGGTCTTTCCAGGAAGGAATCCTTCTTGTCTCTTCAATGCTCCAGCAGTTTGAGCTACTTGAACATCCAATTGCCTGACATGAGTGCCTAGAGACTCAATATTTTCATTCAGATCCGTGTACAATGCATCAATCTTCCCATTGAAGTCCACTGTCATCTTCTGTTGGCCCTCCAAGATTTGCTCTAGCATAGACTCCATCTTATTGTCTTGTGCAGGAGGCTTCTGGTAAGAAGAAGAACCATAAGTTCTATTGAAGCTGTTGCTCTGAAAAGGCTTCTGGTAAGAAGATCCATAGCCTTGCTGATTGTTGCATCTCTGTCCTTGAAAACCAGCTCCATTTATGTAGTTAACCTCTTCTTCTTCATGCTCAAAAGTCTCCACTTCTGCAGCAAACTGGACTTGCTTCTTCCCCACCAAGAGATTGTGTACGTTGTCCAGCTTCCTGTTGACTTCAGCAATTTGGCTTCCTCCATTCACCCCAGCGTGTTGTCTTCTTTCGAAGTCTGCGTTCTTAGTGCTGTTGCTAGAGGCCAAATTCTCTATAAGCACTATTGCGTCCGCAGGAAATCTGGTGTTAAAATTTTCATTGCTTGCTGTGTCTAAGGCCATCTGGTACCTCCAGTCAATCCCTCGGTAAAAGATTCCGATGAGGTGCGGCTCACTGAAACCATGGTGTGGGCAATCCCTCTGGTAAGATCTGAATCTCACCCAAGAAGTTTTAAATGCTTCAAGGGGTCCTTGCGAGAATGTGGTGATCTTCATCCTTAGTTCTTCTGATCTCGCGTCATCAAAGAAATTGCATAAGAATGCATTCTTTGTGTCTTCCCAAGTAGTCAGGGATCCTGTTGGCAATTTCTTCAGCCAATATGATGCATCTCCAGCAAGCGAGTAAGGGAAAAGCTTGCAGAAGAGATAATCATATGTAACTCCATTGGCCTTAATGCTTGAAGCCAAGTCCTCGAATCTCTCGATATGATCCATGGGGTGCTCGTTGGGAAGACCATGGAAAGGATTCTGAGCTACGAGCTGGAAGTAGGCAGGCTTCAGCTCGAAGTCATTCCTTTGGAATGCAGGAGGATGGATCGCAGCTCTATTAGCATAGAACTGGTCTGGGCGGTTGTACTCACCTAATGTTCTTCCACGTCCAGCTTCTTGATCGGGTCAAAGTTTTACCCAAATAAAATACCGCAAGTGCACAGCAAATGCAGTTATAGTATAAGGGGTATCGAAATCACAAGGGAAGTAATGCTTACGCTATGGTTTCTAAATTCAGATTAAGCTAGATCGAATATTTGAAGTAATTAACTAAAGTAGGCAAAACAATAAACGAGTTTTAGAAAGCGGATGTAAGTTCAAGAGACAAAGTGCTAAGGTAGGGTAATTATTAGGTTGAATCCAAGAATGTAGTTATTAAATTTATTAGGGATTTATTTTAAGCATCGTCTAGAACTCGAATCACTAAGTTAAAACCAATAAACTCTCGTTGCAGAAGTTATCTATGCCTAAATTCCAGAAAACCAAATCTCTTTGCGAATCTAACAATCTAGACAAGCTTTAAAGTTCAGGTTCGATTTGTTCACAAAATACCTAAACCAAATCTCTTTGCGAATAGTTATTTTGCTCACCTATGATTAGTTCAAGTTATTAATAATGCTCTCGCATCTATTAAACAACCTAAGGTTTGATTTCTAAGTGATCTATTCAGAGAATCAAGTTAAGCACAAATCAAGGTGAAGATCCAATAGATTTCCCTAACAAAGATAATAATTCTACAAACTCTTCATCAACCCTAAATCATCCTAACCTAACTAGCAAACTACTCAGACATGATTATGAAAACACAAAGCATGGCTGAAATAAATTGCATTAAGAAAAGAGAATGATACTGGGGTTCAAACACTTCTCGGAAGAGTATAGGATTATCTCCCCAAAAGCTCTGGATCTCTCTCTCTCTAAATCTCAAAAACTCTAAATTATGAAAGTGTATGTGGCTAAACAATGCCTGTAAACTATTTATAGAAGGGGATTTTTCGTCCAGGGGTAGATTGGTAATTCTTCAAAACTTGAGCTCTTTCCTTTTTCTGATTGGAAAGCGTCATCTTTAGCCGACTCTGACTTGGTGTCGATCGACACTGATGGTGTCGATCGACACTCAGCTCATAAAATCACTCTTCTGACTTCATCTCTTTAGCTGCTTCTCCAAAATGCTTCAAATCGTTCCAGATTCTCTCATTTAGCTCCAAGTGCTCTCCATCCTGCAAAGACTCAACTAGGACTCGAAAACTAACAAAAGACTCTATAAAAATACTTATATCATGGTCTAAAAATGGGTAAAAACCATGATATATCAACTCCCCCAGACTTAGCCTTTGCTTGCCCTCAAGCAAAACAGAAACTAAGTATAGAGTCGAGGTTTGAAAACAGGAACTTCCGAGTACTTTTTCAGAACGCCACAGATGTTAATACTCTTGAATCCACATGCTATAGAACCAACCTAAGGTAATGTTCAATGTACTTACCACAAGCTTAGCAATCTCTCAGTTCAAATCCAGACCCTTTCCTTGGTAAAAAATTCGAACTCTAACAGTGGTAATGCCACATAACTTTTCTGATTCTTTTCCCTTCCTTAGTGCCTGAGCAAGATATACTTTCTACAGCTCACCTATTTTCTCTTCCCTTAGTCAAATGCTGCCCATTTTCAGGGTGTTCTAAGATCTTTTCATTGACTTTTCTTATTCTCCTGAAGTCTTGGAATAGTGCTGCTCCTACTTGTGTTCCTTGTTAGGAGACAGGTTCATGAGCTCTCACTAGTATTGTTCCTTGTTAGGAGACAGGCTCATGAGGTTCTTTGCACTATTCCTTGATCAGACTTTTTCTTTTCTTTTCTCAAGGGAAGATCAAGGAGAAACTGCAGATTTCTAATCTTATTCAAAACTGAAAGAGGAATCAAGTTCTGCGCATACCTAGTTCTTGTAAGGGTATCTGAATTCGCCCTGTTAGACTGATCCGCTTGCAGCTTTCTACTTAGTAAGACCCGAAATCAATTGCCATAGCAATGGTTCATCAAGTGTGAACAATTTGTGGTTAAGTTCCTAGAAAAACTGAAAGTCCCAACTAGTTTTGACTCAATAAAACAGATTTTTGACTTAAAAACAAAACTCAAAAGAAAACACAATGTTAGCAACCACCTCCCCCAGACTTGAACAACACTGTCCCCAGTGTTATTAAGAATGAGTTTGGATAGAAAAAATTATTGCTAAACTGTTAGAAGACAAAGAGAAAATTCGGATTACCTGACTGTGTCTGAAGTTGGTGTCGATCGACACAGATGGTGTCGATCGACACTCTGTCCGTGGACAGAGTTCTTCCACTCGAACATGATTGTTGCTAAGTCAAATTTGTTGTTAGAGTTATCCTAGCTATTAGAAAAACTCAAGCAAATGTTAAAAGCACAAGATAATCCAATAATCTCAAGGAGTTCAACAAGTTATGAAGCAAAGTACTGAAGCAAATGCAGACTCAAGAGAAAAAGAAAAACTGACTCAAAAATACTAAAAAGGAATGGGGAGTCACTCATCGTCATCAGCATGTGGTGGAGAACGTGGTGGAGTGGGTGGGCGAACGCAGCTGCATGTAGACATGGTAGCAATGGCGCTCCAAATCGCCTGGAAACTCTGTACCACATATCTCTGGAAAACGTCTGGCTCCATAGGAATCTCAGGAGCCTCAGGAAGACTAACTGGCAATGGTGCTCTGCTGCGCCGAGAAGACGAAGGTCGTGGATCCGCAGGTTGTTCAACCTCTGTAGCTCTGCGTGAAGGTCCTCTGGCTCTGGCTACGGGAGCAGTCCTCAATCTGGTCGGGCTAGGATGAAAAGCAAGGCGGTCCGGGTTACATGTGATGTGAGTAAGATCTCTGTCAGGTAGCTGCACCATGCGCACGACCCTCTGCTCGTCGCTAAAGACCCATAACCTCTCTGGCCTTATCCAATGAGTCCTCTTCAAGTACTCCATGTCAACCAAGGCGCATGAGGTGTTAACGCTGCAGCTGGATGTATCAATCCCGCAGTGGATGAAGATAGGTGTGAGGAGACTCCCTATAGTCTCAGGCTTGGCCTTCGTGCCAGTGAAGGGTTTCGTTTTCAAAGAAGCCAAATGATGAGCAAAGACCGCGCCTAAGTTCGCGCTCTCTGGCGCGTCGGAATCCTCGTAGGTCATGGACCAAAGGGCGCGGTATAGCAAAACTAGCTCGGACACACCCATCTTCCCAGGCTCGTGCTTACACAGAAGTGTAGTGGCAAACAGTCGTACCAAATATCGCAGGAACGGATGGCGAATGTCCGTCTGAGTGGAGGTCTTAGAATCATACCTCCCATTTTCGTAATGCGACCAGAAGTCCTGGTTATCCGGAAGCTGAGTCTGAAGAGCAACTCATGTAGCATGCTCATCGGGAAAACCGTAGATGCTGCACAACTCTGGAAGGGGGATCCTGTAGCGAATCCCGCGGATGAGGAAGGTGAGTGTGCCTTCCAGAGCAGTCCGGACTATCTCGTTCCGGTAGTAAACCCGTGCTGTCGCAATGAACTGACGGACGAGATCGGGGTACAAGTCGTATTGCCTCGTCGCTATAGTCCCCATCCCGACTCGTTTCATTAGGTGTAGGACGTCATCCTTGATGCCCAATGCGGACATCGTCTTTTCGCATGCAAAGCGAGTCGGGGTGATCTCCACGCGCAGCCACGCGTTGTAAAACAGCGTGTCATAGTCGTCCCAATTCTCATAAACGCCTCGAAGCGTGCACAGCTCCTTAGCAACCTCCTTAGTCGGAGAATCCTCCCAATCCCGCTCAACACGGATCTTTGCTCCTTCACGTTTGGGCCACGGGGGACGAGACGGAATAACGTCGTCTCGAGCAGTCCCGGACGCAGATGCGTCGGCTACCCGTGGTCTCTTGGTTCTAGGAGGCATCTGCAAAAGGAAATCATAACCAAAATCAAACCAAAGTCCAACAAATTGAAACGCAAGTTTCGCTGGTGACTGGGTGTCGATCGACACAAAGGGTGTCGATCGACACCTAGTCTGTAATTCTAAATCAACATCAAATCGTGATCCTAGGCTCAATGGTATATTAAATGGCTTTGCAAACAACCTCAATATCATAATTAGACCAATTCTAAACCATCAAACCCAAGAAAAACCCCAAAATTTGCAACATGCATCATCAATTTCTAAATTTTTAAAAATTTCAAATTTTGCAATTTAGAGGATGAAAAACGGTTGGGTAATGATTCTAATCATGATATACAACCTAAATAAGCATCATTCAAACAAGAAATCAAGCTAAATCGGCCGAATTCGAATTTTTTCACCTTTGGGTCGAAATTCGAAATTGGGAGATTTGAAGAACATACCTTGTGGATCGAATGAATGGGTTATAGATTGTGAAAGAGGGATGAAATCCGCACGGATTAGAGCTTTGAATCACTCAATTTGGTGAAGATTTGAGAAATTGGAGATTTGGGGAAAATTTTGGTTTTGAAGATTTTAAGAAAATGAAGAACAAATCTCGGGTTTTAAAGAACTTACCTGGTCCGTGGGTGGGTGTCGATCGACACTCATCGTGATCAGTCCTCCTCTTTTTTTTTTTTTTTTTTTATATAATAATAAAAGCCAAAACAAACAATTAGTAAAACCAAAATCCAAATGAAAGAAAACGTACTTTAGTGGGTTGCCTCCCACTCAGCGCTCGTTTAACGTCAATAGCTTGACTGTTCACGCGTTTAAGCGTTGGGTGCATCATCCAAAGACACAATGTGTCCGTCTGGAATCTCGGCTTCAGCCCAATAGTGTTTCACCCTTTGGCAATTCACAGTGAACTCTTCTCCTTTAGAGTTTGTCAGGACAATTGCTCCATATGGTCTGACCTCTTTGATTGTAAAGGGACCTGGCCAACGCGAACGCAATTTACCAGGAAACAATTGTAAACGAGAGTTGTAAAGAAGTACCTGGTCATTTGGCTCAAATTGTCTGGAGATAATCTTTTTGTCGTGATATGCCTTTGTCCTCTCCTTGTAGAGTTTCGAGTTCTCATATGCGTGATGGCGCAATTCATCGAGCTCGTGAAGTTGCATTAGGCGCCTCTCTGCAGCTGGCTTCAAGTCGAAGTTCATCTTTTTGATAGCCCAATGCGCCTCGTGTTCTAACTCCACCGGAATATGACAAGCTTTGCCATAGAGCAGCTGAAACGGTGTAGTCCCAAGTGGCGTTTTGTAGGCTGTTCGGTATGCCCAAAGTGCATCATCCAGTTTCGCAGCTCAGTCCTTCCTTGTTTTTCCCACTGTCTTCTCCAGAATCTGCTTGATCTGTCTGTTGGAGACTTCGACTTGTCCACTCGTTTGGGGGTGATATGGAGTCGCTACACGATGTTGAACACCATGTTTCTTCAGCAGCTTGTTGAAAACCTTGTTGATGAAGTGAGAACCTCCATCACTTATGACAATTTGAGGTACTCCAAATCGCGGGAAAATGATGGTCTGAAAAAGTTTAAGAACCACTGCAGCATCATTGGTTTTAGAAGCAACTGCTTCTACCCACTTGGACACATAATCGACAGCCACCAAGATGTACTGCATTCCATAGGATGGAGGAAAAGGACCCATGAAGTCAATACCCCATCAATCGAAGACTTCCACTTCAAGGATGAAGTTCTGAGGCATTTCGTGTCTCTTGCTGATCTTTCCTCTCCTCTGACAAACATCACATTGCATGATGAACAGCTGCGCAACCTTGAACATAGTTGGCCACCAAAAGCCTGCTTGAAGAACTTTGGACACAGTTTTGAATGTTGCAAAGTGTCCAGCATATTCAGAACCATGACAATGGAAAAGGACATCTCGAACTTCACTCTCTGCAATGCATCGCCTGTAGACATTGTCTGAACATTGCTTGTACAAGTGTGGTTCATCCCAATAATATCTCCTTACTTCTCTTGTGAACTTCTTCTTCTCATAGTCCTTGAGATGTTTAGGCTCAATGTCAGCAGCACGGAAATTCACAATGTCAGCATACCAAGGTCTGTTCGCAGCATTAATGGCAAAGATTGGCTGTCGAAACACGTCGTCTAGGATCCCGCGAAGTGTTGTTCGCGTAGGGTGTCGATCGACACAGATGGTGTCGATCGACACTTGGGCACATGAGTTGTCGAACTTCGTTTCGGACGGGGTGTCGATCGACACTAGGCTTGAAGGCCCCGAACTCTTAGCTTGGAAACGACTTTCAATGAGATAAACATTCTCTTCTGGCAGAAAATCATCTATTGGCACGTCGTCTTCAATCCTAATCTTTGAGAGATGATCAGCTACTCCGTTTTCAACCCCTTTCTTGTCATTAACTTCTATGTCGAACTCTTGAAGAAGTAGAATCCATCTTAACAATCTTGGCTTTGTATCCTTCTTCTGCATCAAATACCTCAATGCAGAATGATCAGTGTGGACAATCACCTTTGAGCCAACAAGATACTGACAAAATTTCTCAAAGGCAAAGACCACAGCTAGCAATTCTTTCTCCGTAGTTGCGTAGTTTTTCTGAGCATCATCCAAAGTTCTGCTGGCATAATAGATGGCGTGCAGATTCTTGTCCTTCTTCTGTCCCAGAACTGCTCCCACTGCAAAGTCACTAGCATCACACATCACCTCGAAAGGTAGATCCCAGTCTGGTGGTTGAACTATCGGAGCACTCACTAAGGCTTGCTTAATCTGTTCAAAAGCTGAATGACATTCTTCCGTGAATTTGAACTTCACGTCTTTGCAGAGAAGTGTAGTGAGTGGTCTCGCGATCTTGCTGAAATCCTTGATGAATCTTCTGTAGAACCCAGCATGTCCAAGAAAACTTCTTACTGATTTCACAGAATCAGGTGCTTGCAAAGTCGTCATAACTTCAATCTTGACGCGATCCACTGCGATTCCTTCTGCTGAAACTCGATGTCCAAGCACAATCCCATCTGTGACCATGAAATGGCACTTTTCATAATTCAGGACTAAGTGTTTCTCCTCACATCTCTGAAGTACTGCGCATAAGTTCGCCAAGCAGTCTTTAAAGGATGACCTGTAAACTGAAAAGTCATCCATAAAGACTTCCATGAACTTTTCAATCATGTCTGTGAAGATAGACATCATACATCTCTGGAAGGTTGCAGGAGCATTACAAAGTCCAAATGGCATTCTGCGATATGCAAAAGTGCCATAGGGACATGTAAACGTGGTCTTCTCCTGATCATTTGGATGGATAGGAATCTGGAAGAACCCTGAATTGCCATCAAGGAAGCAATAGTAGGGATGATTCGCCAATCGCTCCAGCATCTAATCAATGAAGGGCAAAGGAAAGTGATCCTTTCTGGTCGCAGCATTTAATTTTCTGTAATCTATGCACATCCTGTGACCAGTCACAGTCCTTGTAGGAATCAGCTCGTTCTTCTCATTCTTCACCACTGTGACTCCTCCTTTCTTAGGGACAACGTGAACAGGGCTGACCCAAGCACTATCTGAAATGGGATATATGATCCCTGCGTCCAACAGCTTCATGATCTCCTTCTTGACAACTTCCTTAAGGTTCGGGTTCAGTCTCCTTTGATGCTCAATGAATGACTTTGCCTCATCCTCAAGATGAATCTGATGCATGCATAAATCCGGTGAGATACCTGAAATGTCATCAAGAGAATAGCCAAGAGCTTTGCGATACTTGCGTAGCTTGCTTAGCAACAAAGTGAGCTCTGCATTGTTTAAGGAAGCATTTACTATAACTGGATAAGTCGAATTAGGACCAAGAAATGCGTACCTTAGCCCGGCAGGGAGCTGTTTGAGCTCAACTTTAGGCGCTTTTACCTCACACCAATCGCCAAGTGTGGTGTCTTTCTGATTTCGCGAAGGGTGTCGATCGACACTCCTTGGTGTCGATCGACACTGAGCTTCATCAAGCTCCTCTTGTGCGACTAATTGCATCACTTGCTCGCTTGCGTCCAGCATTTTGGTGTAGGCAGCAGCAGCATCGTCGAGGTGTTCAACATTCTTTGTAGACGTGGTCAGAGCTCGCTCCAAAGGGTCTGTAGGGTGGTCCTCTTGGAAAATCTCTTCAACAAGGTTGGTGAGTGAATCGACATAGAAGGTCTGTCCATCAATCGTGGGTCTCTTCATCAGCTTCTCCATGTCGAATCTCATCACCAGGTCACCAATGTTCAGCGCAATTCTTCCTTTCCTCACATCAATGATGGCTCCAGCTGTAGCGAGGAAAGGTCTTCCAAGTATGAGAGGGTCTTTGGGTTCCTCATCATAAGCTAATACCACAAAGTCTGTGGAAATCAAGCAATCTCCCACTTTGATTGGAACATCCTCCAAGACACCTTCATGGATTATGACAGAACGGTCAGCAAGTACAAAGGAGATTTTTATTGCTTTGAAATCTGTCATATCCAGCCTTAGAGCAACTGAAAGAGGCATCAAGTTTACACTTGATCCTAAATCGCAGAGGGGCCTCCCGAACTTGTCTGAAAAGATGGAGCAATCAAGAACAAAGCTTCCTGGATCGGAGAGCTTTTCTGGTAGCCTGTTCTGAATAACAGCACTGACTTGCTCTGATATCATCATTGCTCCTTCCTCCATGTCTATGTTCTTTGTCATCATCCACTTCAAGTATCTCTTTATCACAGGACTTGGTCTTTGCCTTTGAGAAATTCAGACAGTACCTCGTTGGCTCTAAGGTGATAGTTCATACAGATCATTCTGCATTGAAAATACTTGATGCAGAAGAAGGATGCAAAGCCAAGGTTGCTAAGATGGATTCTACTTCTCCAAGAGTTTGATATTGAAGTCAAAGACAAGAAAGGAGTTGAGAATGGAGTAGCTGATCATCTCTCAAGGATCAGGGTCGAAGATGATGTCCCAATTGATGATTTTCTGCCTGAGGAGAATGTCTACTACATCAAGACACGTTTTCAAGCCTTGAAGTCTGAGCAGACGAGCCTGGTGTCGATCGACACCAAGAGGGTGTCGATCGACACCCCGTCTGAAAAGATGAAGAATGCAAGTTACCGAGTGTCGATCGACAACACCTGTGTCGATCGACACCCATCGCGAACATCACTTCGCAGGATCTTGGATGAAATGTTTCAACAGCCAATCTTTGCCATTAATGCTGCAAATCGACCATGGTATGCTGACATAGTGAATTCCCTTGCTGCTGACATTGAGCCTAAACATCTCAAGGATTATGAGAAGAAGAAGTTCACAAGGGAACTCAAAAGGTACTATTGGGATGAACCTCACTTGTACAAGCAATGTTCAGACAATGTCTACAGGAGAAGCATTGCAGAGAGTGAAGTTCGAGATGTGCTGTTCCATTGTCATGAATCTGAATACGATGGACACTTTGCTACATTCAAGACAGTATCCAAGGTTCTTCAAGCAGGCTTTTGGTGGCCTATTATGTTCAAAGACGCGCAGCTGTTCATCACACAGTGTGATGTTTGCCAAAGGAGAGGAAAGATCAGCAAGCGACATGAGATGCCACATAACTTCATCCTTGAAGTTGAAGTCTTTGATTGTTGGGGTATAGACTTCATGGGTCCTTTTCCTCCATCCTTTGGTATGCAATATATTTTAGTGGTTGTGGATTATGTATCCAAGTGGGTAGAAGCAATTGCTTCTAAGACCAATGATGCTGCAGTGGTTCTCAAGCTGTTCCAGACCATCATTTTTCCAAGATTCGGAGTGCCTCGAATTGTCATAAGTGATGGTGGTTCTCACTTTATCAACAAAGTTTTCAACAAGCTGCTGAAGAAACATGGTGTTCAACATCGTGTGGCCACTCCATATCATCCCCAAACGAGTGGACAGGTCGAAGTATCCAACTGGCAGATTAAGCAGATCTTAGAGAAGACAGTGGGAAAGACAAGGAAGGATTGGGCTACAAAACTAGATGATGCACTTTGGGCCTACAGGACTGCCTACAAAACGCCATTAGGGACTACACCTTTCCAGTTGCTCTATGCCAAAGCTTGCCATCTTCCTGTGGAATTGGAATACAAGGCACTTTGGGCTATCAAGAAGATGAACTTTGACTTGAAGCTAGCTGCAGAAAGGCGTCTAATGCAACTCCACGAGCTAGATGAATTGCGCTATCCTGCCTATGACAACTCGAAGCTGTACAAGGAGAGAGCAAAGGCATATCATGACAAGAAGATTGTCTCCACACAATTCGAACCAAATGACCAGGTACTTCTTTACAACTCTCGTTTACAATTGTTTCCTGGAAAATTGCGTTCACGTTGGTCAGGTCCTTTCACCATCAAAGAGGTCAGACCATATGGAGCACTTGTCATGACAAACTCCAAAGGAGAAGAGTTCACTGTGAATGGGCAGAGAGTGAAACACTATTGGGCTCAAGCCACGATTCCAGACGGACACATTGTGTCTTTGGATGATGCACCCACCGCCTAAACGCGTGAACAGTCAAGCTATTGACGTTAAATGAGCGCTGAGTGGGAGGCAACCCACTAGTAGGTACTTAGTTTCTTTTTCATTTTTGGCTTTTGATTTTATTTATTATTTTGGTTTTTTGATTTAAAAAAAAAAAAAAAAAAAAAAAAAAAAAAAAAAAAAAAAAACGAAGGAGGATCGATCATGCTCATTGTCGATCGACACCCACCACGGGACCAGGTAAGTCTTTATAACCCGACACTTCGTCACTTTGCTCACAAACTCAAAACCACGAAAATTCTCTTCCAAATCCTCACTTTCTCAATTCTTAACCAAATTGAGTGATTCAAAGTACTAATCCGTGCGGATTTTTATCCTCATTCATAATCTATCATCCATTTGTTCGATCTACAAGGTACGCTCTTCAAATCTCCCAATTTTATTTCCGACCCTAAGGTGAAAAATTTCGATTTCGACCTATTTGGCTTGATTTCTTGATGGATTGATGCTTATTTAGGTTGTTTATCATGATTTAGAGTATTACCCACCTGATTTTCATCCTTGAATTTGCAAAAATTGAAATATTCGAAATTTATGAAAATTAATGATGCATGTTGCGATTTTGGTATTTTTGTTGGGTTTTTAAGGTTGAACTTTGATCGATTGATGATATTAGGTGTATAAGAATTGCTAATTGATGACGAATTGAGTTTGAAATCATAGGTTTGGTGTCGTTTCTTCGACTTCCACGATCGGTGTCGATCGACACCATTGAGTGTCGATCGACACCCGAATAGTAGCGAGACATCACATTTCATTTGTTGAATTTTGGGTTTGATTTTGCATTTCTTTCTTTTGCAGATGCCTCCTAGGACCAAGAGACCAAGGGAAACTGAAGCATCCACCTCAGAGACTGCTAATGATGAGGCAATTCCCTCTCTTCCCCCTTGGCCCAAACGTGAGGATGCGAGGATTCGAATTACACGGGTTTGGGAAGATTCTCCAGCTAAGGAGGTTGCAAAGGATGAGTGCTTGTACAGGGGTGTCAACGAGACTTGGGATGATTATGACACCGTGTTCTACAATGCTTGGCTAAAGGTGGAGATAGCCCCGACTCGCTTTGCTTGCGAGAAGACGATGCGGGAGTTGGGAATCAAGGATGATATCCTACAGCTGATGCGCAGAGTAGGGATGGGGACCATAGCGACGAGGCAGTTTGATCTCTATCCAGACCTTGTCCGCCAGTTTATTGCCACAGCACGCGTCTACTACCGGAAGAAGATAGTCCGGAACGGTCTGAAGGCATACTTACCTTCCTCATCCGCGGGATTCGCTACAGGATCCCCCTTCCAGAACTATGTGGCATTTACGGTTTCTCCGACGAGCACGCTACCGGAGTTGCCCTTCAGACTCAGCTTCCAGATAACCAGGATTTCTGGTCGCATTTCGGCAATGATAGGTATGATTCTAAGAAGTCCACTCAGACAGACATTCGACATCCTACATTGCACTACCTGGTTCGACTGTTTGCTACAACACTTATGTGTAAGCATGAGCCAGGTAAGATGCGCGTCTCTGAGTTGGTACTGCTATACCGCGCCCTATGGTCTGTCATCTACGAGGATTCAGACGCGCCAGACAGCACCAACCTTGGTGATGTATTCGCACATCATTTGGCGTCCTTGAAGACGAAGCCCTTCAGTGGTACGAAGACCAAGCCTGAGACTGTGGGAAGTCTCCTCACTCGTATCTTCCTTCACTGTGGGATAGACCTTTCTAGCTGTACCATTGACACTTTGCGTGCTTTGGTCGATATGGACTACTTGAGGAGGGCTCACTGGGTGAAGCCAGATAGACTATGGGCATTCAGTGATGAGCAGAGAGTAGAGCGCCTGGTTCAGTTGCCTGACATGGACCTTACACACATCACCGGTGATGTGCGTCGCCTCGCATTTGAGCCCAGTCGGAGCAAGCTGATGACAGCTCCCGTTTCCAGACGTCGAGGAGCCTCACGCAGAGCTGCAGCTTCAGCAGCAGAGGATGGACCAGCTGTGGATCCACGTCCTTCATCTTCCAGACACAGCAGAGTACCATTGCCCGTTAGTCATCCTGATGCTCCTGAGATCCCTATGGAGCCAGACGTTTTCCAGAGATACGTGGTTCAGAGCTTCCAGACCATCTGGAGTGCCATTGCAGCTGTTTCGAGCTGTAGTTGTGTTCGTCCTCCCACACCACCACGTTCTTCTCCACCTCGGTCAGATGACGACGAGTAGTATCTTCATTCCTGGTTTTATTTTTCTTTTCTCTTGAGTCGTTTTTCTTTTTCTTGAGTCAGTTTGTGCTTTCATTTGCTTCAGTACTTTGTTTCATAAAACTTGTTGCATTATTTGAGTTTATGGATTATCTTGTGTTTTTGACGTTTTGTTTGAGTTTTCTAACAGATTGTAATAACTCTAACAACAATTTGACTTGACAACATTCCTGTTCGAGTGGCTGAACTCTGCCTACGAACAGAGTGTCGATCGACACAATCTGTGTCGATCGACACCACCATCATACACAGCAACGATCGACACCATCTGTGTCGATCGACGCTGCGCGCAGGTTAAGGTAATCCGATTAACTCTTTGTCCTGTAACAGTTTAACACAAATTTTTTCTATCCAATCTCATTCTTAGTAACACTGGGGACAGTGTTATTCAAGTCTGGGGGAGGTAGTTGCTAACATTGTGTTTTCTTTTGAGAGTCTGTTTTGAGTCAAAAATTTGTTTTATTGAGTCAAAACCAGTTGGAACTTTCAGTCTTTATTAGGAGCTAACCGCAGATTGTTGACACTTAAAGGACCATTGATGTAGTAGTTGACTGCAGGTCTTACTAAGTAGAAAGCTGCAAGTGGATCAATCGAAACAGATAGAGTTCAGATCCCCTTACAAGAACTAGGTATGCGCAGAACTTGATTCCTCTTCAGCTTTGATAATATTAGAAATCTGCAGTCTCTCTTTGATCTTCCCTTAAGAACAGAAAAGAAATAGAGAAGTCTTACCTAGGAATAGTGCAAAGATCCTCATGAGCCTATCTCCTCACAAGGAACAATATTAGTGAGAGCTTATGAACCTGTCTCCTCACAAGCAACACAAGTAATAGCAGCTATATTCCAAGGCTTCAAAAGAATAAGATAATAGTCAATGAAAAGATCATAGAACACCCTGAAAATGGGCAGAAGTTGACTAAGGGAAGAGAAAATAGGAGAGCTGTAGAAAGTACATCTTGTTCAGGCACTAAGGAAGGAAAAGAATCAGAAAAGTTCTGTAGCAATACCATGTTAGAGTTCGAAAATTTTAAGACAAGGAAAGGATCTGGATTCAAACTGGGAGATTGCTAAGCTTGTGGTAAGTACATTGAACATTACCTAAGGTTGACTCTATAACATGTGGATTCAAGAGTGTTAACATTTGTGGCGTTCTGAAAAGGTACTCGAAAGTTCCTATTTTCAAACCTCTACTTCAGTCTAAGTTTCTGTTTTTCCTTGAGGACAAGCAAAAACTAAGTCTGGGGGAGTTGATATATCATGGTTTTTACCGGTTTTTGACCATGATATAAGTCCATTTTATAGAGTCTTTTGGTATTTTTGGAGTCCTATTAGAGTCTTTACAGGATGGAGAGCACTTGGAGCTTAATGTGAGATTCTGGAGCATTTTGAGGCATTTTGGAGAAGCAGCCGAAGTGATGAAGTCAAAAGGCTGGATTTACGAGCAAGGTGTCGATCGACACCATCAGTGTCGATCGACACCCGACGAGACCGACTAAAAGCTGTGATTCCCATTGAAAAAAGTAAAGAGGCCAAGTTTTGAAGAATTACCAATCTACCTCTGGACGAAAAATCTCCTTCTATAAATAGTTTACAGGCATTGTTTAGCCTTTCATACTTTCATAATTTAGAGTTTTTGAGACTTAGAGAGAGAGAGATCCAGAGCTTTTGGAGAGATAATCATGTACTCTTCCGAGAAGTGTTTGAACCCCAGTATCATTCTCTTTTCTTTAATGCAATATATTTCAGTCATGATTTGTGTTTCATTGATTATGTCTGAGTAGTTTGCTAGTTAGGTTAGGGTGATTTAGGGTTGATGAAGAGTCTGTAGAATTATTATCTTTGTTAGGGAAATCAATTGGATTTTCACCTTGATTTGAACTTAACTTGATTTCCTGAATTGATCACTTAGAAATCAAACCTTAGGTTGTTTAATAGATGCGAGAGCTTTATTAATCACTTGAACTAATCATAGGTGAGCAAAACACTAATTCACAAAGGGATTTGGTTTAAGTGTTTTGTGAACAAATCGAACCTGAACTTTAATGCTTGTCTAAATTGTTTGAATTCGCAAAGAGATTTGGTTTTCTGGAATTTAGGCATAGATAACTTCTGCAACGAGAGTTTATTGGTTTTAACTTAGTGATTTGAGTTCTAAACGTTCTTAATAAATCCCTAATAAATTTAATAACTATATTCTTGGATTCAACCTGATAATTACCCTTGCCTAGCGCTTTGTCTCTTGAACTTACATCCACCTTTAAACTCGTTTACTGATTCGCCTAGTTTAGTTTAATTACTTTAAATATTTGATCTAGCTTAATCTGAATTTAGAAACCATAGTGTAAGCATTACTTCCCTTGGGATTTCGATACCCCTTATACTACGATTGCATTTGATGTGCACTTGCAGTAGTTTTATTAGGGTAAAACTTTGACACGATCACGAAGTCGATGGCGTCACACATCACCTCGAAAGGCAAATCCCAGTCTGGAGGTTGGACAATCGGAGCACTAACTAAGGCTTGCTTGATATGTTCAAAGGCTGAAAGACATTCTTTTGTGAACTCAAATTTCACGTCTTTGCAGAGAAGAGCAGTGAGTGGCCTTGCAATCTTGCTAAAATCCTTGATGAATCTTCTGTAGAATCCAGCATGGCCTAGAAAACTCCTCACTGATTTCACAGAATCAGGTGCTTTCAAAGTCGTCATTACTTCTATCTTGGCGCGATCCACTGCGATTCCTTCAGCTAAAACCTTGTGTCCAAGTACAATCTCATCTGTGACCATGAAATGACACTTTTCCCAGTTCAGGACCAAGTGTTTCTCTTCACATCTCTGCAGTACAGCACAAAAGTTCTCCAGACAGTCTTTAAAGGATGACCCATCAACTGAAAAGTCATCCAAAAAGACTTCCATGAACTTCTCTATCATGTCCGTGAAGATGGACATCATGCATCTCTGGAAGGTCGCAGGAGCATTACAAAGTCCAAAAGATATTCTGCGATATGCGAACGTGCCATAAGGACATGTAAATGTGGTCTTCTCCTAGTCATCTGGATGGATTGGAATCTGGAAGAATCCTGAATAACCATCAAGGAAGCAGTAGTAGGGATGATTCGCCAATCTCTCGAGCATTTGATCGATGAAAGGCAAAGGAAAGTGATCCTTTCTGGTCGCAGCATTTAGCTTCCTGTAGTCTACGCACATCATGTGTCCCGTCACAGTCCTTGTAGGAATCAGCTCGTTCTTCTCGTTTTTCACCACTCTGACTCCTCCTTTCTTAGGAACCATGTGAACAGGACTGACCCAAGCACTGTCTGAAATGGGATAGATGATCCCAGCTTCTAACAGCTTCATGATCTCCTTCTTGACTACTTCCTTCAGGTTCGGATTCAGCCTCCTTTGATGTTCAATTGATGACTTTGTCTCATCCTCAAGGTGAATCCGATGCATGCACAAGTCTGGTGAGATACCTGCAATGTCATCAAGAGAATAACCAAGAGCTTTGCGATACTTGCGCAGCTTGCTTAGCAATAAAGTGAGCTATGCGTTGTTTAAGGAAGCATTTACAATGACAGGATAATTTGAATTATGACCAAGAAATGCGTACCTTAGCCCGGCAGGGAGCTGTTTAAGCTCAACTTTAGGTGCTTTGCCTTCACTCCAATCGCCAAGTGCTGCTTTTTTGGCTGATTTCGCAGGGTGTCGATCGACACTAGATGGTGTCGATCGACACAAGTCCTCTTGTGCGACTAGTTGCAGCACTTGCTCACTAGCATCCAACATTTTTGTGTAACCTGCAGCTGCATCGTCCAAGTGCTCAATGTCCTTTGTAGAAGTTGTCAATGCTCGCTCCAAAGGGTCTGTAGGATGGTCCTCTTGAAAAATCTCTTCAGCAAGGTTGGTGAGTGAATCTACATAGAAGGTCTGTCCATCAATCGTGGGTCTCTTAATCAGCTTCTCCATGTCGAAATTCATTACCAAATCACCAATGTTCAGCGCAATTCTCCCCTTCTTCACATCAATGATGGCTCCAACTGTAGCTAAGAAGGGTCTACCAAGTATGAGAGGTTCTTTGGGTTCCTCATCATAAGCTAATACCACAAAGTCTGTGGGAATCAAACAATCTCCCAATTTGATAGGAACATCTTCCAAGACACCTTCAGGGATCCTGACAGAACGATCAGCAAGGACTAAGGAGATTCTGGTGGCCTTGAAGTCTGTCATATCCAGCATAAGAGCAACTGAAAGAGGCATCAAGTTTACACTTGAACCCAAGTCACATAGAGATCTCCCAAACTTGTCTGAGAATATGGAACAATCAAGAACAAAACATCCAGGATCGGAGAGTTTTTCTGGAAGCCTGTTCTGAATGACAGCACTAACTTGCTATGATATCATCATTGCTCCTTCCTCCATATCCATGTTCTTGGTCATCATCCACTTCAGGTATCTCTTTATCACTTGAGTAGTTCTAATGGCATCCATCAAGGGAATTTCAACCACTAGCCTATCCATGATAGCCTTGCATCTGGCGTCAAGCAGCTCCTTCTTAGACTTCTTTGGTATCAAGGGGAAATGAATCTTCGGTTTGTAGACCCTTTCTTCTGTAACCTTTGTTGTTGCGAGCTGATCTGGTGTAGCACGAGCATGGTGTCGATCGACACTCGCCTTTGGTGTCGACTCCTTCGTGTCGAGGTTGCTCGATTCGTCTGGCTTCTCCTTGGGTGTCGATCGACACTCAGTAGTGTCGATCGACACTGGCTCCGCAGCATATTCCACATCTTCAAGTTCCTCGAATTCTTCAGCATTAAGTCCCCTTTTCTGCACAGGCTGAAGGTTCTTTCCACTCCTCAATGTGACAGCGTTCACATGGCGTTTAGGATTAGTATCCGTCTTTTCTGGAAGGAAACCTTCTTGTCTGTTGACATTTCTGCGGTTTGAGCAACTTGAACATCCAGCTTCTTCATGTGAGAGTTTAAGCTCTCAATCTTTCCATTCAGGTCTTGATACAGTGAATCAATCTTTCCATTGGAATCCACTGTTATCTTCTGCTTTCCTTCCAAGAGTTGTTCTCCACCTTGTTGTCTTGCGCAGGAGGCTTCTGATAAGAGGAGAAACCATAGTTCCTTGTGTAGTTGCTGCTCTGGAATGAGGGCTTTTGAGTATAACCAGAAGAGTTTTGATTTCCTGTGAAGGAGCTCTTCTGATAATTCCCATTGAAGCTTTTATTCCCTTACTGATTTCCAAACCTTTGTCTTTGAAATCCACCTCCGTTGATGTAATTGACATCCTCTTCTTCACATTCTTCATCAGGCTCGAATGTCTCCACTTCATTTGCAAAGTGGACGTGCTTCTTCCCCACCAAGAAACTGTGTACGCTGTCTAGCTTCCGGTTGACCTCAGCGATTTGGTTTCTTCCAGCTACTCCTGTGTTTTGTCTTCTCTCAAAATCTGCATTTTTGGTGATGTTACAAGAGGTCAAATTCTCTATAAGCACAATTGCGTCTGCAGGGTATCTGGTATTGAAGTTTCCATTGCTTGCTGCGTCCAAGGCCATCTGGTACCTCCAATCAATCCCACGGTAGAAGATACCAAGGAGCTGTGGTTCGCTGAAACCGTGGTGTGGGCAATCCCTCTGGTAAGCCTTGAATCTCACCCATGAAGCCTTGAATGCTTCAGTGGGTCCTTGGGAAAATACAGTGATCTTCGTCCTTACCTCTTCTGATCTCGCGTCATCAAAGAAATTGCATAAGAATGCATTCTTTGTCTCTCCCCAAGTGGTTAGTGAGCCTGGATCTAACTGCTTCAGCCAGTAGGATGCATCTCCAGCAAGCGAGTAAGGGAAGAGCTTGCAAAAAAAGATAGTCGTAGGTCACTCCATTGGCCTTGATGATTGAAGCTAAATCTTCGAATCTCTCAATGTGATCCATGGGGTGCTCATTAGGAAGACCATGGAAGGGATGCTGAGCCACCAATGTGAAGTAGGCAGGCTTCAGCTCGAAGTCGTTCCTTTGAAATGCAGGAGGACGGATCGCAGCTCTATTAGCATATAACTTGTCTGGGCGGTTGTATTCGCCAAGCGTTCTTCCACGTCCAGCTTCTGCAGGGGAGATTTGTATCGCTGGTTCAATGATGACAGCGCCAGCCTCATCAAGTCTCTGTCCTTGGGCATTCCTTCTGTTGCCTTGTAGGTCGAACATGTTTCCTTCTGCGTCGCGTACCACAACCACAGCCTCGGCCATTGTAGTCTGCGCAAGGTGTCGATCGATGCTTGCTGTGTCGATCGATACTAAGGTTGAGTGTCGATCGATGCTAGTAGTGTCGATCAACACTGCTTTGGTCTTGTGGTTCGTACGTTCGAGACGGGTTATTTCCTGGTTGAGCGCAATTAGTTCTTTGTCCTTGTTGCTTCTGGTACTGGGCATGCACCTGAAAACAAAGGTAAGAACCAAATTAGTAACCAAAATAAAAAACAAAAATCTAGTCAAAATCCTAGTACTAGATTCCGTAGGCAGCTATTACTTCCTCGGCAACGGCGCCAAAAACTTGATAGGGCTCAGGTTTTACCCTAATAAAACTACTGCAAGTGCACAGCAAATGCAATCGTAGTATAAAGGGTATCGAATCCACAGGGAAGTAGATGCTTACACTAGGGTTTCTAAATTCAGATTATGCTAGATCGATTAATTTAAAGTAAATAAACTACTAAGCGAATCAGAAACGAATTTAAAAGTGGATGTAAGTTCAAGAGACAAAGGCGCTAGGCAAGGGTAATTATCAGGTTGAATCCAAGAATGCAAAATATATTTTTATTAGGGATTTATTAAGAATCGTCTAGAACTCAAATCATTAAGTTAAAACCAATCAACTCTCGTTGCAGAAGTTATCAATGCCTAAATTCCAGAAAACCAAATCTCTTTGCGAGTTCAAACAATTTAGACAAGCATTAAAGTTCAGGTTCGATTTGTTCACAAAACACTTAAACCAAATCTCTTTGCGAATAAGTATTTTGCTCACCTATGATTAGTTCAAGTTACTAATAATGCTCTCGCATCTATTAAATAACCTAAGGTTTGATTTCTAAGTGATCAATTCAGGAATCAAGTTAAGTTCAAATCAAGGTGAAGATCCAATTGATTTCCCTAATAATAATAATTCTACAGACTTTTCATCAACCCTAAATCACCCTAACCTAACTAGCAAACTACTCAGACATAATTATGAAAACACAAATCATGACTGAAATAAATTGCATTAAAGAAAAGAGAATGATACTGGGGTTCAAAAACTTCTCGGAAGAGTACATAATTATCTCCCCAAAAGCTATGGATCTTTCTCTCTCTAAGTCTCAAAAACTCTAAATTATGAAAAGGTATATGGCTAAACAATGTCTGTAAACTATTTATAGAAGGGAATTTTTCGCCCAGAGACAGACTTGTAATTTCTTCAAACTTGCTCTCTTTCCTTTTTCCAATGGAAGTCGGCAAAATTTGGCGGTCTCGTCTGGTGTCGATCGACACCTTGCGCATAATTCTACTCTCTCGACTTCATCACTTTGGCTGCTTCTCCAAATCTCTACAAAAAGCATCAGAATCTCCTTTTTAGCTCCATTTGCTCTTCATCCTGTAAAGACTCTAATAGGACTGTAAAAATACCAAAAGACTCTATAAAATGAACTTATTCATGGTCAAAAACCGGTAAAAACCATGATATATCACTTGGGCCTTGATTTTTCGGGCTGCCCATTTATCTTCAGGGACTTCTCCATCCATAATGTACTTTCGAATTGCTCCCGTCCATTCTTGATCGCACCCGTACTCGTTTCCTTGGTATTCTGCTTCTGCCATTTCTTTTTCGTCGCCGGGCTCTTCCGGATTTTTGCGCCGGACGATCAGGTTTACGGTTTCTGGGTTTTCGATGCTAGGTCGCTCGATGAATTCCACCGGGATTACTCTCTTTAGGCTGGGATCGGAGGATGAGGCGAGAGCTGCCAACGCGTCGGCTTGGGTGTTTTCTCCTCGGGGGATTCGTGTTAACTCGAATTCCTCGAAATCTTTTGCGAGTTTTTGGACTACGCTTACGTATGCCTCCATCTCTCTCATCTCTTGCTGAGAATCACAGAAAGCTCGGATTTTTTGAACCTTGATTCCTTGGGCAAGCCTGAGTTCCGCGATTAGAGCTTCGTATTCGGCATCGTTGTTGGACGCGTGGAAGGTCAGTCTGAAGGATTGCTCCAGAATTTCTCCGGTTGGGGACGTCAAGCGGATTCCGACTCCTGAGCCTTGTTTCGATGATGAGCAGTCTACGTGAAGTATCCAGGTGGAGTCTTGAGATGGTTCGTCAGTTCCGTCGATCGGGAGCTCCACCAGGAAGTCGGCGAGGACTTGAGACTTGGCGCAGGTCTTGCTTCAATATTCGATGTCGTATTCGCTGAGTTCGATTGCCCATTTTGCTAGTCTCCCGGATTGGCTCGGGCTATGCAGTATATAGTATGATGGAGTGTGATTGAAAGTACGGCATGAGCTTTCGCGCTGACATCACTACCGCGAGCGCCAACTTCTCCATCTGCGAGTACCTTGTTTCTGCGTCTGCTAACGTCTGGCTTACGAAAAAGATCGGGCTCTGTTCTCCTCGTTCTTCTCGAACTAGCATGCCGCTAACGGCAGTTATAGACACGGCAATGTATAAATAAAAGGGCTCCCCTTTCACTGGTTTTGCGAGCACGGGCGGAGTCATCAGGTACTTTTTAATTCCTGAAAAGCCGCCTCGCATCTTTCCGTCCATTCGAACTTCTTATTGCTTCGGAGTGTGTCGTAAAAGGATAGACACTTGTCCGTCGACATCGAGATGAATCGGTTTAGCGCAGCGATGCGTTCAGTCAGTCGCTGTACTTCCTGTTTATTCTTTGGTGAAGCAATCCGGATCAATGCATCAATTTGCTTCGGGTTCGCCTCGATGCCTCGGTTCGTCACTAGATATCTGAGAAACTCGCCCGATGTCACCGCGAACCTACACTTCGTTGGGTTGAGCTTCATGTTATGGCGGTTCAGCTGCTCTAACCACTCTGTTAGGTGGGCGACGCGGTCGTTTCTTTCCAGTGATCTTACCAGCATATCGTCGATGTAAACTTCATTCGTCTTTCCTAACTGATCGGCGAACATCTTGTTGACCAACCGTTGGTATGTGGCTCTGGCATTCTTCAGCCCGAACAGCATTACTTTGTAGCAGTATATACTCCGATCTTGATCGTCGGGATTCATCAGGATCTGATTATATCCAGAAAAAGCGTCCATAAACGAGAGGAGTTTTTTGCCTGCAGTCGTTTCGACGAGACGATCTATGTGGGGGAGAGGAAAGCTATCTTTTGGGCACGCCTTGTTAAGGTCGGTGAAATCGACGCATACGCGCCTTTTTCTGTTCTTCTTCTTTACGACCACCGAATTTGCAAGCCAGTCGGGATATTTCGCTTCGGTGATAGATCCGACCTCGAGCAATCTGTCTACTTCGTCGTTGACTGCTTTGGCTCGCTCGGGTCCGAGTTTTCTCCTCTTCTGCTTTATTGGCTTAAAAGTTGAGTCGACGTTGAGCTCGTGGCACGCTATATTGATATCAATCCCAGGCATGTCCTCTGCGGTCCAAGCGAAAGTGTTGATATTCTTTTTCAGGAAATCGATCAGCTCGACATTGATTGAGTTATCCATCTCGGCTCCTACTTTCACACACCTCTCCAGGTTTGTTTCGTCTAGGCAGATCGAGATTACTGGGGCATAGCGCGGCTCATCATTTTTGGCCTGCTCGGCTTTCTGTAATTGCTATAAGGATTTTTTGGCCCCGACTTTTGCCTCTCGATCTGTGTTTACTTTTTTTGTGAGCCGTCTCTCCTTTTGCCTCGGTTTCGGGATTTCTGAGTTTATGTTCGGCCATGAAGCATATTCGCGACTCCTTCTGGCTCCCCCATATCGTTTGGATTCCGTTGGCTCCGAGGAATTTCAAACAGAGGTGATAAGTCGAGACCACGGCTCTCATCGAGTTAGTCCACGGTGTTCCCATGATAATGTTGTAAACTGGGGGACCTTTCGGTTACCGAGAAATTGACGATCTTAGTCACGTGGGCTCGGGATCGTTATTATTTCGGACATATCGACTCCCATTTTAGCAAGGGTTTCGCGAAAGATGATGTCTAATATATCATGGTTTTTACCCATTTTAGGATCATGATATAAGTGTTTTTATAGAGTTTTTTGTTAGTTTTAGAGTCCTATTAGAGTCTTTATAGGTTGGACTACGTTTGGAGCATAATTGGAGATTCTGAAGCTTTTTGGAGCATTTTGGAGAAGCAGCCGAAGTGATGAAGTCAGAAGAGTAGATCGATCGACACCAAGACGAAGTTGGCCAAAGTTCACGGATCCATTGGAAAAAGGAAATTGCCCAAAGTTTGAAGAATTACAAGATTGCCCCTGGACGAAAATCCTCTTCTATAAATAGTTTACAGGCATTGTTTAGCCTCAATACCTTTTTCATAATTTATTGTCTTTAGATTTTTAAAGAGATTTTAGAGAGAAGAATTTGTCTCCTTCAGAGCAAATTCGGAACTCCTTTGTTTCTATTGATCTCTTTTATGCAATCTTCTTTATTCATGATGTTTGCTTCATTCACCATGTCTGATTAGTTTGCTTGTTAGGTTTAGGGTTTTTCAAAGGTGATTATGAATTGTTAGGTCGAATTAAATTGTTAGGATAAATTCATTAAAGTTCTTCATCTGGATTTGTGTTTAATGCTGATTTTAGCTTCATAACCTAAAATCTGATCTTAGGTTGATTAATAGATGCGAGAGTATTATTAATTGCATGAACTAATGTTTGATGAGCAAAATACCTATTCGCAAAGAGATTTGGTTTAGGGACTTTGTGAACAATTGAACCTGAAATTAATGCTTGTCTGAATTGTTTGAATTTGCAAAGAGATTTGGAATTCTAGGGTTTAGACATAGATAATCTTCGCAGCGAGAGTTGGTTGATTTTACATTAGTGTTTCGAGTTCAAGAACAGTTCTTCATAATTCCTAACATTCTGTCTAGACCTGCAATTTAGATCACCTGAGAAATTCCCTGAACCTAGCGCCTCGTTTCCTGAAGTTTACAACAATTTAATTGCTTTCTGTCTTTACTTTGATTTAATTGATCTAGCATAATCCGAATTTAGAAATCTTAGTGTAGCATCTACTTCCCTTGGGATTCGATAACCACTTATACTATGATTGCATTTGCTGTGCACTTGCAGTAGTTTTATTAGGATAAAACTTGACCCCTATCAACGTCCACAGAGGTCCCTGTATCGATCAGAACTCGGGCTACTTCGTGGTCTCTTACTACGAGTTCGATCACCAGTGGATCGTTATGTGGATTATCAATGCCCGTGGTTTCCATTTCCTCGAATGTGATGACGTCGTTGGAGTTTTTGCTCGGCGCGGACCAATTAATGATGTCCTCGGCTTTCCGTTGAAAGGCTTTGATCGCGGACACCGTGTCTCTGCAGTACTCCGAGCCGCCCATGATCATATTTATCCTCTGACGGAGTCCACCAGATTTTGAACCGCCATTATTTCGTCTGCTCCGTTTCGGCGGTCCTCCTGGTCGGGCCTCCGGCTCAGGCCGATCGTCCTGCTCGGGTTCGGCGGGCTTCTCGTACTCAAGGTCCTTTAGGTTGACGGAATTGCCGAGCTCCCCGGCTAGGAATTTTGCCCGAAGTTTGTCACCCAAGCTTCGGCAGTTAGCCATCAGATGCCCGTATGTTTTATGGATTTCGCAGTAGGCCTTTTCGTCGTACGAATTTGAGTTCGTAATCCATGTATTTCCGTTCGTTCTTCCTCGGCCATGTCCGGCTCCTTGTTCGGCGCTGATTTGGTAGTTATGCGCTCCGCTGAGGTTCGGCCCCTCGTGGTGAACATAGGTGCTGCTCGAGCGATTCCTCGTGTGACTTGGCTGGCTCGACACCACTTGATTCTTGTTTATCGATTTCGTTGATCGGAAGCGTTGATTTAAGACTCGGAATTCTTCCTCCTCGAGTATGAAGTCTGACGCTCGATGCATAGCATCTTGTATGGTTTGAGTTTGTTGCGCCAGATCTCTTTCCTGAAATTCGACGTATACCAAAGAGATTTCTTCAACGCCTGGAGTGCTCCTTTATCGCTAAAGTCCTCTACTTTCGACATTACTACTTGAAAACGTCCTATGAAAACCCTTAGTGGCTCGGTTGGCCCTTGGCTTAGTGTCCAGAGGTCGGCATCAGATACGCCTCGATCCATGAACATAGAATATTGTTTCATGAACTCGGTGCACAATTGCTTGAAGTTGCTGATCGAATCTCGCTCGAGTCTAGAGAACCATTTGAGGGCCGGTCCTCGGAGCTTTTCCACGAACAGAAGCCAGTAACACGCGTCGCGCTCGTTTTCCCTGAGGTTGGCTCGCGCCATGGCAGTGCGGAATGCCCTTATATGCTCCTTGGGGTCCGTTGTTCCTTCGTAAGGGGGGAGACGAACCTTCACGGGGTCGGACACTCTTGCCTCGGTAATACGCGGGGTGAAAGGCGTCATTTGGGCCTCTTCTAGCATCAGGTCAATTTCTGGAGCCGCGCTCGTCGCTTTGTGTACTTCCGATCTGATCGCTTTCACTTTTGCATTCGCACGAGCCAAGTCGACTCAGATTTCATCGAGCGCGTCGCCTCGGCCGGCGGAATTGGGATCGGCAAAGCGGCTTCGGTTCACCCTTCGGGGCTCCTCTTGATAGTGGACTTGCTCGGACCATATGAGATCCTCTTCTTCTAAGGCTAGGTCTCGATCTTGCTCAGAGCCGAGACTTTCTCCTGAGGCTCCGACCTGCTGTGCCGCGGTGACAGTTGCGTCAGGTTGCGACGTTGGCGCATCGGCTCGTCCTCCTCCGGTTCCCGTCGTGATCGTCGAGGCGTTTGTGGGTTCGCCTAGGGTTCCGTCAGGCTGATGGTCCCCTCGTTCGACGGTTCCTCTTCGGATCAGAGGGGGCGGCTCGGTGATGTTGGGATTTGTAGCCGTTGGCATTTGTTTCTCAGAGATCCGTTGTGACTGGAGAACTCCCGAGCCTCCCGTGCGGATGTTGTTCACTCCTGGGGTCGAGAAGTTGAGCACCATCGGATTGAGACCATGCCTCCTAAACCTTCCAAGGGGATTTGTCATCGGGGTTAAGCTTCCGATCCGTTGGCTCTGGACTCGACTCTCCGTCGTAAGGGTTTTTCCTTGCTTTGTTGTCTTCTTCGCCAGCGCCGCCATCATGTCTTTCATCTCGGTCAAGGAGGCTGAGATCGCCTCGGCTTGTGCCGGTGTTTGCTGAGTATCTGTGGGCGTTATGTTTCCCGCGGGAGGATCCGCTCAGGCTCCGTCGACGACCGTCGTCGCTGCGGTGGTGTTGTAGGCGACGGATGCTCCGGTAGTCATCTTCTCGGATCTTGTTTGCGTCGGTTCTTTGTTTAAGAATCAAGCATAGCACCTTCTTTCTAGCGCCAAATTGTGCGTGCTGGATTTCGCACAATAGAATTTGTCTTAAAATATAAAAGAGGACGCGAATATTCTAAGTTAAAACACGAAACAGAGATCCAAAGAAGGTGATTTTATTAGAGATGCTTCGATGAGCTTTTTTAGGGTACAAGTGTTTTACTAGGCAAAGCGCGGATCCCGCTACCAATGAGCTAAGGTTCCTATTTATACAATTATGTTCGTAATCTAAGCGAGTATCTCGGAGAATATCTTCGTAGATTCTTCTTTATCTCTCCTTGACTATGCTTCCTTCCACGAGGCTTCGTCTTCTAGGACGTGCTCTATTTCGGCGTCCTCGTGGAATTGGGCTCGACCCATTTGCATTACAATCCGTCTTAGGCTCGGCCTCGTGCCTTGTTTTGGGCTCGGATCACTTCGTGGACCTGTGATAACATGCATATTTTACCCATTTTTACTATCATAAGTGAGTGCTTTAATAAGCATTTCACTAAGGTTTTAATGCATAAACACTAGATTTCGAGTATTTGGTTGTTCAAGACTCTTTTCAGGTAAACTTAGCAAAAGACGCATATTTTAGAGCAAAATAGACAATTCCGGAAACAGTGCTCGAGGACAGAAGTTCAACATCAAACGAAGGCTTTTCCACTACGAGATCAAGCTCATACTTGGAGACAAGGAAGCCTTATCAGCTGTCTTTCACCACAAAGTGATTTGAGGACAATCCCACAGTTGGATCTCAAGTTATGAAAGAAGCAAGAAGGCCCGTCAAGCACCCGGAAGAACAGGCTGGCCGCGCCACGACCGACCCAGACGACCAGTGGCCGCGCCACGGCCGGTCGCTCGAGCGGCCAGGCCATTTGCATTTCCCGAGCCCATTTGAAGCCCAACTTGAACCCGCAGCCGTCTTATGTAAGCCAAGACCTAATCCACGACCTAGGACATTTGAAGACCTATATATACTCGTTGTTTAGAGTTTTTTCTGGAGAGAGCGAACTTATCACAAAATACTTTAAGGCATAGATTTCTTTTGGTGGCCGCGAGTCTTTGATTCGCGTTTTGCCTTCGTTCTTTAAGGGAGATTGATTTATTCCTGAACCCTTTTTGTTTCTCATCGATTTATACAAGTTATGCATTCATCAATCACGTTTTCTATCTCTGCTTTCATGTCTGAATAGTTTACTTTCGTTGGGTGTTCTTTAAGGGGATCTATGGGGAATTTCATTAACTGTTTTTAAACCGTTTGTTTAGGCCGTAGGCTAGGATTTTCTGTCTCACCTTATTCGTTCTTATTGCATGAGTCTGGCGTCATGAACTATATTCTGATCGCAGGATCTTGAGAGCGACTAACGTCCTGAATCTCAGATCTAGACAAAAATAGGGTAGAGACCATCCTTTAAAAGATGTCTGAATGTCTATCGTCCCGATCTTATTGCGTGTGCATCCAGGACGCAGGATATGAGAATATACCTGCGGACTAGAAGCTCGCAGATCAACCTTGCTTGATAAAGTTAGGTTGTTAAAACCAGGGAATCAGTTTGGGGAAAATCGCCTAGTCTCGTTGCCTAGCTTCTGCGTGTTTGATTCCTAGTTAGAACCCCATATATTTCCCGAGAAGATTCCCAACGTATCGCACCCCATCTGCTTTTACATCGAGATTTACGCACTTCAATATTTACTTTTCTTGCACTGCTTGCTTGATTTCCTTTTTACATATCTTTAAGTTTATTTTCCTTTTCCCGTTGGTTGTAGAAGGGATTGACAACCTCTTCTATATAAGACGTCGCACTGCCTTCTTTATTTCTGCAAAAACCCGTGACACTTACCCCAAAACCCCAGTTCCTGCGTCTTTGGTTGCCCTGATTCTTCTGTTTTGCAGTTGACCTCCTCCCTGTGGATCGATACCCTAAGTACTACAACGCACGCTGTGCACTTGCAGCTTAGGGTCCTACAAATTCAAAGCTCGACGAGTCCCCAAAGAAATCCTCCAATCTCAGATGACTATTTAGACCCCATCAGCCTGCTGGTCGGAGTGTCAAGGGGAGATGTCGACTCGCTCACAACTCGTACATTCCTCGGTTCGACCCCAACATGAATCACATATGAAACCTTAAAATCCGAGCTAGTTCTATTCTTCACCCAAGTATTCCAAGCAGCTACAGAGTGTATGTTGCTTGGTTTTAACATTTGTAGTTGATTCTTATTTTGCGCTGCTCTCACTTTTCTAACAAGTCTAGATTTAGAAAACCTCTATATACAACCCATCTGCTTAAAAACAGATTCTTTTTGCCAATCTTCTTTTGGGTTAAACTTTCCCTGAAAACAAAATTACGACTAATACGTATAGTGAGAAGTTGGCGAATATAATCAGAAAGTATCAAATTGTCAAAAATGTATATGTATTTCCTCCCACATTGTCTCTCTTGTTTGATCATCGAGGAGTCTCCAATCTTCAAGAATTACTGGCACATTGATATATCATGGTTTTTACCCGTTTTTAGACCATGATATAAGTATTTTTATAGAGTCTTTTGTTAGTTTTCGAGTCCTAGTTGAGTCTTTGCAGGATGGAGAACACTTGGAGCTAAAAAGGAGAATCTGGAACATTTTGGAGCACTTTGGAGAAGCAGCCGAAGTAATGAAGTCAGAAGAATGATTTTACGAACTGAGTGTCGATCGACACCATCAGTGTCGATCGACACCAAGTCAGAGTCGGCCAAAGATGACGGTTTCCAATCAGAAAAAGGAAAGAAGCCAAGTTTTGAAGAATTACCAATCTACCCCTGGACGAAAAATCCCCTTCTATAAATAGTTTACAGGCATTGTTTAGCCAATTACACTTTCATAATTTAGAGTTTTTGAGATTTAGAGAGAGAGAGAGTTAGAGCTTTTGGGGAGATAATCCTGTACTCATCCGAGAAGTGTTTGAACCCCAGTATCATTCTCTTTTCTTAATGTAATTTATTTCAGCCATGCTTTGTGTTTTCATAATCATGTCTGAGTAGTTTGCTAGTTAGGTTAGGGTGATTTAGGGTTTGATGAAGAGTTTGTAGAATTATTATCTTTGTTAGGGAAATCAATTAGATCTTCACCTTGATTTGTGCTTAACTTGATTCTCTGAATTGATCAAATAGAAATCAAACCTTAGGTTGTTTAATAGATGCGAGAGCATTATTAATAACTTGAACTAATCATAGGTGAGCAAAACACTAATTCGCAAAGAGATTTGGTTTAAGTGTTTTGTGAACAAATCGAACCTGAACTTTAATGCTTGTCTAGATTGTTTGAATTCGTAAAGAGATTTGGTTTTCTAGAATTTAGGCATAGATAACTTCTGCAACGAGAGTTGATTGGTTTTAACTTAGTGATTCGAGTTCTAGACGGTTCTTAATAAATCCCTAATAAAAATAATATCTGCATTCTTGGATTCAACCTAATAAATTACCCTTGCCTAGCACTTTATCTCTTGAACTTACATCCGCTTTCCAAACTTGTTTACTATTTTGCATACTTAGTTAATTACTTTAAATATTTGATCTAGCTTAATCTGAATTTAGAAACTGTAGCGTGAGCATTACTTCCCTTGGGATTCGATACCCCTTATACTACGATTGCATTTGCTGTGCACTTGCAGTAGTTTTATTTGGGTAAAACTTTACACCGATCACACATGCTCTCTCACCAGATGACCAAGAAATGAGGAAAGAGAAACTGACCCTTTACCAACGTGTTCACCTAAAGGAGTGAATTCTACTTGTACAACGTCTTCAAGGTTTGCAAAAACTCTACGCATTGTGGTAGGCCCTCTTGTTTTCTTCTTCTTGTTTTCTGATTGTTGTGTTTGCACTTCTTCAGTACTCTAAGAAACTCCTTCACTCACTCTATCTTCCTCATCATGACACTCCTCATTCTCTTCTTCCTCACCAGATGGAACATTATCACCTTCTTAAGATAGGTTATCAATATTTTGATCTGTTTCTTCAAACTCATTCTCATAATGTTGTTCTGCTTCTTCTGAGACATGTGTCTCAGTTTCAGCAAAATCAACAGGAGCATCACCCTCCACCATCGAAGACTTTTTTTTTTCTTTTTTTTTGCATTCACCACTACTAGAGGATTCACCTCGAAACTTGTTTGGCGCTTGCTGCAACGTGTTCTCATAGCATCTCTAATTTTCACCATTTTGGAGAACCTGAAACACAACCAACTTCTTAATTAGACATATAAATCACTCCACTATAAGAATCCCCTCACAGTCATCCCTAACACAACAATTCTCGTCAGAAGATTGATTCCCCAAATCTTCAATTGATTGGACTGATGATTGTGCAGATACACTCCTCTTCAGACTCTAGTTCGTGATATCCTCTTGGTGGTGCCCTCATGACAACATACCACGGTGAGGAGTCATCTTCTCTGGAGTAAAACACTTGCTTTGCTTGTGAAATGTGATGGTAGAATGAACAGATCTAAGAGATATGATGACTGGTTCACTTGAAAGTTTACAAGTGTAAAACCGTCTTCCTATTTGACTCTATTCCCTTTATTAGCCCAAATACATCTAAATAAAGGAACCTGAAACATGTGGTAATCAAGAAATACGATCTCCTTTATCACTCCCTATAATGTTACTATGTCTGCTGTTTGCCTAGTATCTTTGGAACTAGCTCTGCACATAGAGAATGCCTCATAAGTTACTCCACTGTTATGAGTTTTCCGTTTCACATCTTGTGTGTGGAATCTATGTCCATTAATAGTGAACTTTTTATATGTTTGAGCAGCGTGTCTTGGGCCAAATGCAAGCCATCTCAGCTTGGTCAAATTTCTGTTTAAAATTGTTAGAGAACAGACTTCCTGACTTGTATTCAAGTTTAATTGTTTCCATTTTAGTTTTAGGAAACAAATTTAATATGCATCTCGCAAAGCGAGAGCTGACACGAGAAAAATAGTGAAAAGAACATTTGTGAAAGCTGGCGATAATTATGAACCACTGATTTTTCTTTTCCCTAAAATAGTGTATGTCTTCTGATGATGATTGCTTTTAGTGGTAAAATAGTTTATTGGGGAAAAAGTAACGTGATCGTTTATCTTATTGTGTACAGTTTTATTTTTGCCAATCGATGTTGAACAGCAAAAAGAGAAACATGGTTGATAAATTGATGAGAGTATTATCAAAGAATTATTATTACTCTTATAAAAATAATATCAAAAGATATATATATATATATATTAAAAGATATATACATATGCTTATATAGAGATAGTAGTAAACTAATTGCTTAAACTAATATTTAAATAATACATTTATGATAAAGGTAAATTTCCTAATCTTATTATATAAAGTAGGATGCGTCAAAGTTAATAATTAACATGATCGTGACACGTGTCGATTCAATCGATAAAATTTTGACACGTGTCATAGTTAATTGTTTAATAAAAAGAAAAGGAAAAAAAGAAATTTGCTAAAAGAAAAGAAAAAAGGAATAAATGATATATACAACTAAGAAAAGGAAAATAAAAATAAAATATAAATAATCTTATTATATAAAGTAGGATGCATCAAAGTTAGTTTTTTACATGATCGCGACACGTGTCGATTCAATCGATAAGATTTTAACACGTGTCATAGTTAATTGGTTAATAAAAAGAAAAGGAAAAAAAGAAATTTGCTAAAAGAAAAGAAAAAAGGAATAAATGATATATACAACTAAGAAAAGTAAAATAAAAATAAAATATAAATAATTTTAATTTTAATTCGTTAATAAAAATAAAGGAAAAAAAGAAATTTGCTAAAAACAAAGGAAAAAAGAATTTTACGTTAAAAGGATATATATAAACTAAAAAAAGGAAAATAAAAATAAAAGGTAAATAAGATTCATTTTAATCTAAAAAATAAAATATAAATATTTTCATTTTAAACTAAGAAAAGGAAAACAAAAATAAAAAATAAAAATAAAAGGTAAATAAGATTCATTTTAATCTTTTTAAAAAAAGAAACTACTGAAAATATAAATATTGAAAAAATAATATATACAAACTAAGAAAAGAAAAACAAAAATAAAAGGTAAATCAGATTTATTTTAATTTGTAAATTAAACAAAAAAGGAGATCTGTTAAAAGAAAAGGAAAAAAGAATGTTACGTTAAAAGATAATGAAGCTCAAATTAACAACATTTATTTTCCAATTACACACTAAGAAAATAAAAACAATTTTGAAAAAAGAAATATTGAAAAAAAGATATATACAAACTAAGATTAATCTAATGTTTAACGTAATGTTTATAAAAATCTAAAAATCTAAAAAAGAAAATAAGTTTTAAGTCGACACATCAAAAATATAAGTCGACAAATTAGAAAAAAGGAAAATAAGTTTGACAGTTATAAAATAAATCGACAAACCCAAAATATAAGTCGACTGTTGTAAAAATAAGTCAACCAATACAAAATAAGTCGACTGTTGTAAAATGAGTCGACTGTTCAAAATAAATCGACTTTTATAAAATAAGTCAATTTTTTTCAAATAAGGCGACATTTATTAAATAAGTCGATTATTGTCAAATAAGCCAACTATTGTAAAATAAGTCGACAAACCAAAATATAAACCAACAGTTGTGAAATGAGTAGACTGTTGTAAAATAAGTTAAGTGTTATAAAATAAATCGATCAATCCAAAATAAGTCAACTGGTGTAAAATAAATTGATTGTTGTAAAATAGGTCTACCATTACAAAATAAATTTTTTGTTGTAAAATAAATTGTATGTTGTAAAATAAGTTGAATGTTGTAAAATAAGTCGAATGTAGTAAAATAAGTTAACTATTATAAAATAAGTTAACTATTATAAAATAAGTTGATCAAACAAAATATAAGTCGATTGTTGGGAAATAAGTCGACTTTTATAAAATAAGTATATTGAAATAAAATTCTATGTATATTGAAATAAATTATAGATTTATTAAAATAAAATTTTGTGTATATTGAGATATAATTCAATTTTATCTAGAAATATTTCTATGTATTAAAGTAGAATATTAAGATAGAATTCAATTCTATGTATATTAAAATAATAATAAAATAAATTGATGCTTTTATAAACAGAACTTTATAAAGAAATATGTGTTATTTTTATTATGATTAAAATTTATTAAATACAATTTTAGATTAAAAATAATTATATAATCAAATAATAATCTTAATAAACAAGAAAAAATAAATAAAAAAAGAATTTTACGTTAAAAGGATATATATAAACTAAAAAAGGAAAATAAAAATAAAAGGTAAATAAGATTCATTTTAATCTTTTTTAAAAAAGAAACTACTGAAAATATAAATATTGAAAAAATAATATATACAAACTAAGAAAAGGAAAACAAAAATAAAAGGTAAATCAGATTTATTTTAATTTGTAAATTAAAAAAAAAGGAGATTTGTTAAAAGAAAAGGAAAAAAGAATGTTACGTTAAAAGATAATGAAGCTCAAACTAACAACATTTATTTTCCAATTACACACTAAGAAAATAAAAACAATTTTGAAAAAAAAAATATTGAAAAAAAGATATATACAAACTAAGATATATACAAACTAAGTTTTGGTACGGATGTACAATTAATGGGGGCAAAAAATGTAAGACGAAGCATTTCTCCACTACACAAAGAGCTGGAAGCCTTGATATGGGCTATGCATTGTATGCTCGATGTAAGAAGACTTGCGGTGGCTTTCGTCACGGACTGCTCCGAGTTGGTGAAGATGGTGTCTCAACCAGAGGAATGGCCGGCTTTCGCATTACACCTGGAGGAATACGAGAGAAGCAGACGGGAATTCACTTTCTTTTCGATCTCGCATATCCCACGCGCTCAAAACACAAAGGCAGACAAGTTGGCACGGAGTGCTCGCGACTACCTTTCTTTTTTGGATTATGTAAACTCAACTTCACCGGTTTGGATTTCTGAACCGTTCTAAGAGTATGAGGCTGTAGACCAAAAAAAAAAAAACTAAGATTAATCTAATGTTTAACGTAATGTTTATAAAAATCTAAAAATCTAAAAAAAGAAAATAAGTTCTAAGTCGACACAACAAAAATATAAGTCGACAAATTAGAAAAAAGGAAAATAAGTTTGACAGTTGTAAAATAAATCGACAAACCCAAAATATAAGTCGACTGTTGTAAAAGTAAGTCAACCAATACAAAATAAGTCGACGGTTGTAAAATGAGTTGACTGTTCAAAATAAATCGACTTTTGTAAAATAAGTCAACTTTTTTCAAATAAGGCGACATTTATTAAATAAGTCGATTGTTGTCAAATATGCCAACTATTGTAAAATAAGTCGACCAACCAAAATATAAACCAACAGTTGTGAAATGAGTCGACTGTTGTAAAATAAGTATCAATCCAAAATAAGTCAACTGGTGTAAAATAAATTGATTGTTGTAAAATAGGTCGACCAATTCAAAATAAATTGTATGTTGTAAAATAAGTTGAATGTTGTAAAATAAGTCGAATGTAGTAAAATAAGTTAACTATTATAAAATAAGTTGATCAAACAAAATATAAGTCGATTGTTGGGAAATAAGTCGACTTTTATAAAATAAGTATATTGAAATAAAATTCTATGTATATTGAAATAAATTATAGATTTATTAAAATAAAATTTTGTGTATATTGAGATATAATTCAATTTTATCTAGAAATATTTCTATGTATTAAAGTAGAATATTAAGATAGAATTCAATTCTATGTATATTAAAATAATAATAAAATAAATTGATGCTTTTATAAACAGAACTTTATAAAGAAATATGTGTTATTTTTATTATGATTAAAATTTATTAAATATAACTTTAGATTAAAAATAATTATATAATCAAATAATAATCTTAATAAACAAGAAAAAATAAATAAATATATAGTTCAACGGAAATATAAAATAAAAATAAAAGTAAATAAAATTAACTACAATTTTAGAAAAATATACAATCTCACTATATAAAGTTTCATGTTTCAAAATTGCTAATTAATATTATCGTGAAACCCTTTTAAAGTCTATCGATTAAATTTTGACATTATCGAATAGATTTTGTTTGAGAATATATAATTTTTATTTGTAATTTTGACACTATAATTTTTTTTTAGTTTTATTTTTCTTCACAATGATAAGATTCTATTTTCAAATAATTTTTTATCGTTTTAAAATATTTTATTGAAAACTCGCATATATGCGGGTCCTATTCTAGTCTAATATATTGGTAAATACCCATAATCTTTTTGATCTTCATGATTTCCATAATTTCGATATGGTCGATCTTCTCGATCTCTTTTTACCCTCACGCAAGCTCATAGGTGGTAACACGGATGAGATTGGAAAAGTCTTCAGAATATCGGTTTTATACTTAGCCGTCGAGTAATCGACGTTTATATTCGATCGTAGGGTTCTTCAGCGGTATGTATACCTGGCCGTCAGGTCAGTCGGCTCCAACACCCAACCGTTGGGTCATCAACGACGTTTATACCCGGTCGTAGGGTTCTTCAAGTAGTAAGAGACAAAACTCGCGATTGTATGTGCAAAAAAAATTCGCGATTTCAAAGTAGAAAAACAACTCACGAGGACGAGAAGTCAGATAAAAAAGATGTTATTCACGAAGGTGATAAGAACATCAAACTAAAAACTGAACGAACCCATCATAGGTTCATGTTCATAAACCATCACAATCTTCATTAGAAATCTTATGATCCAAGAAACTAGCAATTATGCTAGCCAATAGAAATCAATTTTGGCCAATCATTGGTTGAATCAACAAAACAATCCACAAAGTGGATCACGTCTGATCACCGTCTTCCTCTTTTCTTTTTCTTCTTTTTTTTTTTAAGTCGATCAAAGCAAAATCAATTCCAAACAAAGCAAACAAAGCTCGCATCAAAACTTTTTTTGTTTTTCTCAGAAAAACCAAGCACAATCGTGTGTGCAAAGGAGTAGAACGTGAATCAAACAAAACCTTTTTTTTCTTTTTAATCGATCAAAACAAAAACATTAACAAAGCCATGAGACCAATAGAGTTCTCCAGAAAAATATCAAAACCTATCGCAACTTTTTTTTTTTAAAGCAACGGAAAATATAAGAGATAAATGCGGAAATTTTAACTTGGATCCCTAAGAACTTGGCTTTGATACTATGATAAATTGATGAGAGTAAGAACACAAACGAGTTATGGAAGAATTATTATTGAAATTTCATAAAAGATATATATGCTTATATAGAGATAGTAGTAAACTAATTGTCTAAACTAATATGTAAATAATAGATTTAAGAGAAAGGTAAATTTCCTAATCTAATATATTAGTAAATATCCATAATCTTCTTGATATTCATGATTTCCATAATTTTGATATGGTCGATCTTCTTGATCTCTCATTGATAGTGGAAACCAAAAAGGTGAAAATATTATAATTTTGCTTCCTTTATTTACAGAATCTCTTTCTTTTTTTTGTATATTTCTGTAGTATCCTTTAATAGGAAAAATCCTAATTCATCTCTTTACAAATAATTGTGTGAGCAATTTTTTATAGATAAAATTGAAGTGATTAGTTACATTCTGCTTCATTTTTTGTAGTTGTCGGAGAGCCAAACCCCCCACATATTTAGACTGGGTCAAGATTAAGCGGATGGTCGTCTTCTTCCTCTCGGAGCATCGCTCATTGTAAGTCATTCTCTCCCTAAATATTTATCATTACTTATTGGTATTTATTAGCGACTGATGATCGAGTTTTTCTGAATGTTTTACATCACACTTTCGTATGAAACATGATATATTCTTTAAGATCTGTTACATGTATTATCAGTAATGAGAGACCCCAATCTCGCTATTTTAGCCGAGAGTGATTCACGCACTTTTAACAGCTTTTTAAAATCTAACTAACTTATTAAATACGCATTAAGTGTCAAAAACATCTTTATTAAAAAATGATCTGGGAATTCGAGACGTCTTAACAAATAAATAAATTCAACCGTTCAAGTAAGAAAACGTATGCGAAAGAAATAGTTTATGAAATCTTTAAATTAGCGAAAATAAATGAATCGTCCATAGTTCCCAGGAAATAACATCGTAATGACCAGCCTCGAGTTTACTCGTGTGTCTCACCTAAAAAAGAAAAAAGGGATGAGTATTCCAACAATTCTCAGTGAGGGCGCGCTAAAGAGCCCGCAAGATCTTTGGATACACCATTTAAACCAGCAATATAAGTATACTAAATATAGACATTAAACGCAAGCAAACAACCTACATATAATTTCTAGCATTTCCACTTAACAAGTTCAATCATTTCCATACCCAACTATTTGCAACACATCAACCAGCCTAGCAAGTCTATATCACATTCCTAGGTATCTACCGTCCAAGGTACTCATTCTTTGCCACTGCCCAAATTGGGTTTGACAAGTCACAAGGTGCCACTTCCCATTACAGGTTTGCCAACGGCTCGTCGGCCCTTTTCCGATCACTACAACTTCACAATTATCCCTCGTTGTATGTCGTCAATCAATACTGATCAACCAAACGGTCAGCGATACAAATATAGAGAACTAGTATACGAAATAAATACTCAAACTCAATCAGCAATCCACATTCGTCAACATCAATCATCAATCATCAATCAAATCTAATGCTTATATCAAACAAACAAGTATTACTAATTCAACTAATGCATCTTTAGGAATCATAAACCAATCCTCACATTTGCTTTCGATTGAAAATGGGAAGTCAGCAGATACGGTTACTGCGGTTGACGGACAAAAAGTGCGATAAAAAGACTTCGCAGAATTAAAAACTTTTCTAAAACGGAAACTTTCCAAAAATAAAACTTTCTAAAAATAGAACTTCTCTAAATTAGAACTTTCCGAAATAAGAAATTTCTAAATAAGTCTAGGGTTTTCGGATTAGGAATTCTGTTCAACTTACTCAACAAGGAATCTCAGTTTTAGGTTTTTTTGGATTTGACAGAATAGATGATTTCTTAGCCGAAAAGCAATCGAAATAACTTTGCGTTTTACCTCAAATATGGGATCGGCCAATTGCCACGACAAGATGACTGAATGGGCTTTCCAACTGTATATTGAACGCCGGCTGGATCAATCTGGTTTGCCGGGAAATTGGTCCGGCGGCTGGATCGATCTGGTTCGCCGGAAATTGGTTCGAAACTTTTTCTACGAAATTGGAAAAAAATCAGATTTCTGGGATTTGACCGAATGATCTGGTTGGATTGAAATAGACATAACTAACGGAATATACCTTCAAATCGGATGATCTGGTTCGTTCGGAGTCGACGAGAATCTGCTTCGAAAGGTGACGGCTGGGAAAACTATTGGTTGCTTTGCTGGAAATTAATTGGCAGAGCTTTGCTATAATTTTTCTGTGCTCTCTAAGCTTGCTGAACGAATGCAATAGAGAGGGAAATAGTAGACAAAAAGTTAGGTTTAAGTATTCAATACGGACTTTAGAGATGGACCTTTAGGGATGGACCTCTAAAGCTTAGAGAGGAAAGATGGATTTGGTGAAAATTTGGGTTTGGGAATATCACAAGTAATGAGTCGCTGAGTCTAAAAAATACGTTTGAACTAAATGCCACGATAGACTCGAAGTATTTGAATTTGAGTCAAAAGGATTATTGATGTTGCCAAGAAGATAGAAAACATACAAATCCACAAACTTCTTTATAGTTTTACTATATTGGAAACTCGATAAAAAAACACCACCTAAACATTTTTACTCGAAAAAATTACACGCGTGTGAAACTGTTTAACCAAAACTGTGAAAAAATTACACGCGTGGGAGAAGTAATCGCATTCGGTTCGGTTAGGTAAGGTGAAATTCAGTTCAGAGAATTCTTTCGTTTAACGAATAAAAAATGTTTGGTTTTTAAACTTTTAATACAAAAATTCAGTATTATTTATTTTCAAAATAAATACTAATGAGGAACCAATTAAAAGTTTTAAATAATGTATGCTCATATCTTATTATATAAAGTTTGATGTATAAGATTTACTAAAGTTTAGATTTTGATGCCATTAGATTTATATCGACTAGATTTTAATATGATTTTAATCAATTTGTTTTTCTTGTTTTCTTGGTTTAAAAATCAAGATTTTCTTAATAATCTATTTAAGTTGTAAATTTTTATTAATAATTTTGCCGTTACTTGGTCCTCCACTATTAATATATACTATATAAAAGTTGATGCATTATGCCATTGAGGCGTCCACAGAGGACGAAAAAATCAAATTTGATTGGTACAAATCAGCGTCTTCATTAAACATAAAAATGTTAAATATGATTAACAATTTAATTAAATTAAAAAAAACACAAAAACGAAAATTATCATAATCTAATGAAAAATTAAGATCAAAACAATTTAACTAACAAAACAAATAAAAGGAAGTTATGTCAAAAAATCCAAATTTATAGTGTTTGTCAAAATAAAATAGAAATTCAATGTCACAAAAGATAAACTAACAAAAAACAAATTTGCGTCTTCATTAAACATAAAAATGTTAAATATGATTAACAATTTAATTAAATTAAAAAAAACACAAAAACGAAAATTATCATAATTTAATGGAAAATTAAGATCAAAAAAATTTAACTAACAAAACAAATAAAAGGAAGTTATGTCAAAAATCCAAATCTATAGTGTTTGTCAAAATAAAATAGAAATTCAATGTCACAAAAGATAAACTAACAAAAAACAAATTTGGAAATCAATAACCAAAAAGTTAAGTTAACAAAAAAAATCATCTTAAAAAAACTAATTTATTATATGTTAACTTTTTAAGAAATCTATATAAAAATGTTTAACTAATAAAAAATGGAAAATTAAGATCAAAACAATTTAACTAACAAAACAAATAAAATGAAGTTATGTCAAAAATCCAAATCTATATTGTTTGTCAAAATAAAATAGAAATTCAATGTCACAAAAGATAAACTAACAAAAAAAAATTTGGAAATCAATAACCAAAATTTTAAGTTAACAAATAAAAAATCATCTTAAAAAACTAATTTATTATATGTTAACTTTTTAAGAAATCTATATAAAATGTTTAACTAATAAAAAAATTGAGAGCTTTTAACTAATAAAAAACTTAAAATTGATGCATTAAGCCATACATAGGTTTAAAATATTAATTTCATTCGTCTAAATGAAGATAAAAAAATTACCTAAAATGAAAAATTAATCATAGTAAAATAGAAAATTAAGATAAAAAAATCTACATAGGACGAAGAAATCGAATCTCATTGGTATAAAATAGCGTTTTATTAAAAAATGTTAAATATGATTAATTTAAATAAATTTAAAAAAAATGGAAAATTGTCATAGGAAGAATGGAAATTAAGATAAAAAAAAGTGTTGAAGTAACAAAAAATATAAAAGGAAGTTATGATTTTCAAAATAAAATAGGAATTTAACGTTACAAAAGATAAACTAACAAAAACACAAATATGAAAATAAATAAAGAAAAAGTTAATTTAACAAAAGAAAAAATTATCTAAAAAATGAAAAAATTAATCATAATAGAATGGAAAATTAAGATAAAAAAAGTTTAACTAACAAAACAGATAAAATAAAGTATGTCATAAATCAAAATCTATAGAGTTTATCAAAATAAAATAGAAACCCAATGTCATAAAAGCTAAACTAACAAAAAAAAAATATGAAAATCAATCTGTACACTATATAAAAGTTGATGCATTATGTCATTGAGAATGTCAACATAGGACGAAGAAACTCAATTTGATTGATCCAAATCAGCTTTTCCATTAAACACAAAAATGTTAAATATGATTAACTATTTTTATTGGTCCAAATCATCATATTATTAGACATAAAATATTAAATATGATCTTAAATTAAACAAACAAAAAACTGACCAAAAAATGGAAAATAACTTGATATCTTGGCGAAAGTTTTGAAAATTAACATTAAAAACTAACAAAAAATAAAAAAGATATTAAATCTTAAGAAAAAGTTAATGCCACAAATAAATAGTATATGTCAAAATTAAATAGAAATCAATATTAAGAGTATAAAATATAAAAATCATATTTAACAATATAAAATAAAAATTACGATTAAAAAATAATTAAAAAATCAAAAAACATCAAAAAAGTAAATTAACTTATCTAGACTAAATATGTAAAATTAACATAAAAACTAACTAACAAAAGTAAATAGGAAATTATGTCTTAAAAATATATTAATACCTACAAAAAATAGTATATGCTAAAACTAAATAGACATCAATATTAAGAATAAAAAAAATATGGAAATCGTATTTCACAAAATAAAATGAAAATAAACAAAAAACAAACCAAAAAAATAGAAAATAACTTAATATCTGAGCTAAAGTTTAGAAAATTAACATAAAAACTAACTAACAAAAAAATAAAAAGGATATTAAATCTTAAGAAAATGTTAATACCAACAATAAATAGTATATGTCAAAATTAAATAGAAATCAATATTAAAAATAGAAAATGTAAAAATCGTATTTAACAATATAAAATAAAATTTAAGATTAAAAACTAATTTTAAAATCAAAATCATCAAAAAATTAAATTAACTTAATATCTAGACTAAATTTTGAAGAATTAACATAAAAGACAAACAAACAAAAATAAATAGTCAATTTTGTCTTAAAAAATATTAATTCGTACAAAGAATAGTATATGTTAAAATTTAATAGAAATCAATATTAAGAATAAAAAATATAAAAATCGTATTTCACAAAATAAAACGAAAATTAATGTAAAATACCTAATTAAAAATCAAAAAATGAATTTAACTTGATATATAGGCTAAGTATATCTTAAAAAAATGTCAGAATTTTGTTTAGTTTTTTTAAAATATCAAAATCATATTTCTCAAAATATAAAATAAATTAATAGTAAAAGTCTAATTAAAAAAAAAACAAATGATCTTATTTTTCGGCTAGACCTTTTAAGCGATTAGATTTGCGTTTTTGTCGTGGTAAACTGCCGCCAATTTAGGTTTATAGTTTTGATTTTTGGGATTTTCTGGCCAAACCACTGTTATTAAGGTTAATAACTTTCGAATGGGTTAATTCTGGAATATACTCTTGAAGATTGTGAAGTACGAATGGTGTTGATAAGAGAGTTACACAACCCATTAATGTTTGATAAAAATTATGATTCGTTTGTTTTCTTTGCAATTCTCGTCAATGACCATAGATGAATGAATCCACTTATGATATACTATTTATTAAGTATCTCGAAGTAGTGTATTTGTGACTTTCGAGAATAGTATTGAGTATTTTTTTGAGGAGTTGAACATATATGAAAAGATTACAAGTATGATCTATGATAGTCTTGCTGACCATGGTTAGTGGCTTTATATGTACTACTGAAACGTTTTTTCATTATTTCTTGATGAAGATCGTTAGGACTAAAAAAATTGGTCAGAGAGATTGGTGATATGGTCAGAGAAAACGACATTGGTTGATAGGTATCTTATTGCAAAGCACATCATTTTGTTTTATTTTATTATATCATTAATAGTTATATAACATTGTTGGTTATTGTTACTCTAAATATTTAAACAAAGCTTATGAAGAAACAATGTATCGCTCAATAGCATGAATGTTTATTTTTATTTTTTTCTTTGTTTTAGCAACTGAAAAAAAATACAACTCGGAGATTAAGATGTTTCCAAAAATTTTAATTTGCTATTTAAATAAATGTGTCAAAAATACAAGCATGTTAAATTGAAAAAAATATAATGATCTCAAGGAAGTCGTCATTTAATATTTTTCAAGTTACTTGAATTCCAAATTTCTAAATAGATATAATTTTTGAACTTAAAATAAAAATACATTAAAAATATAGTGTTAAGCTATTCTGAAGGGATAGTATAATTATAGATTAAACATTAAGAAATAGGTAAAGAAAATTTGTTATGATTATACTTAATATTCACAATTTCTCTTTCTTTTTATTCTCCAATTAGAAGAAGAGAAAGAAGACAAAGACAAAGCCAATAAAAAATAAAAATGATGAGAAGAAAAATTTAAAGATAAAGAAGAGAAAAGAGAAGAAGACGATAAGGAAAGGGTCAGAAAAGACGAAGAAGACGACGTAGACAAAGACTAATAAAAATCATAAAGAAAAAAATAAGAAGACGAATGAAAGAAACAATGACGAAAATAAAGAGAAAAACATGAGAAGTTGGAGAAGAAGAGGAAGAAAAATATAGAGAAAGCATAAGTTAGTACAATGATAAATGATTTGAAGACTACATACTTTCATAAAGGTTTGAAAAAAAAATCATCTAATAACATGTTACAAATAAAACACATATGAATAATACAAATATAGAATGATACTCCCTATTTTCATAATATAAGCGGTTTTCGTAAAATTAAGAAGATTACTTTTGTTTAAATAGAATCATTTAATAAATATGTTAAATATATTTAAACAAATCATAAAAAGTTGTAGAATGTAATTGGTTACACATCAATAAAAGTAAAAGTTGTAAAGAAAATTAAAGCAACTTATATTTTGAAACAAAAATATATTTGTAACCTACTTATAATATGAAACAAAGTGAATATAAGATAAAACTTGTGGAAGATCAAATGGAGAAGCACAATAGTACCTTGCATGATCATTGTAACTTCCTAACAAAGTTATATCAGCATTTCGTTGTTCACGAGATCTCAATCATTTCTTCAATTGTCACAAATACATTTGTAAAAATCTAAATCTTCATATTAAAAACTAAAAGACCAATGCTTTTTATATTGTCGGAGTTATCCGATTTTTAACAAAAAAAAAAATTATGTTGAAAAGATACGATATAAGTATCTATTAAAAATGCTTTTGTCAGTTTTTTAAAAATGTCAAACAATTTTTTTTCTATTCATATTTGTACACACATAGCATATAATTCAAACGTGTTGAGAAAACATATCAGTATTTAAGATAAATTAGCTATGTAATTGGGTAAATATTTATTGATTTATTATTATTTTACTTAGCAAATTTTTATAATCTTATAAACAAATACAATAGGAAAAAAACAACACATCGTATTTTATATACATTTTATTTTATAAAAAAAATTATTTATGTAAATCCCTCATGAATTTTGCTAATTTATTAATCCAAAATAAACTAAATTATTAATATAAGTTGATGCATTATGCCACATAGGACCAAAAAACTCAATCTGATTGGTCCAAATCAGCGTTTTCATTAAACAAAAAAAATGTTAAATATGATTAACAATTAAAATAAATTAAACACACACAAAAAAATAAAAATAAAGGAATTTAACTTTATATGTAAACTATTTTAAACGTTTTCATTAAACAAAAAATGTTAAATATGATTAACAATTAAAATAAATTAAACACACACAAAAAATAAATAAAAAGGAATTTAACTTTATATGTAAACTATTTTTTGGAAGTTTAACATAAAAAGCTATTAACAAAAACTAAAAGGAAAATAAACATAAAAAGCTAACTAACAAAAAATATACTATTTTTGGAACATTAACATAAAAAGCTATTTGAATAACAAAAAACAAAAAGGGAAATAAACATAAAAAATCTAAAAAATATTAAATATGATTAAAAATTAAAATAAATTAAACTAAAAAAATGGAATTTAACTTGTTATGTAAACTATTTTTGGAAGATTAACATAAAACGCTATTAACAAAAAAAAAAAAAAATAAACATAAAAAACTAACTAACAAAAAAATAAACTTTATTTTGGAAAATTAACATAAAAAGTTATATGGTTAACAAAAACCGGAAAGGGAAATCAACATAAAAATTCTAACAAATAAAAAAATAAAACTACATAGGCTCTAAAAGATTCAATTTATTGGTCTAAATCAGCATTTTTATTAAACAAAAAAATGAAATATAATTAATAATTTAAAGAAATTTAAATACACAAAAAGGAAAATTAACATAGTATAATAGAAAATTAAAATCAATACAGTTTAACTAACAAAACAGATAGAAGTCTGAAAGTCTGAAAGTCTGAAAGTTATGTCAAAAATCAAAATTTATAGCGTTTGTCAAAATAAAATAAAAACACAATGTCACAAAAGATAAACTAACAAAAAATAAATATGAAAATCAATAATAAAAACATAAAACTTGATGCATTATGCTATTGAGTGCGTTACAGGACGAAAAAACTCAATCTTATTGGTACAAATTAGCATTTTCATTAAAAAAAATATTAAATATGATTAACGATTAAAATAAATTAAACTCACACAAAATGATTAAAAATGGAATTTAACTTGATATATTGATGCATGCCATTAAGTACGTGCACATATAACGAAAAAACTCAATCTCATTGGTCCAATCATCGTTTTCGTTAAACAAAAACGAAAATGCTGCTAGTGATGTTGGACGATTGATTTTCATTAAAAGAAAATCAATAATAAAAATATAAAATTTGATGCATTACGACATTGAGTGCATCCACACAGGACGAAAACTCAATCTCATTGATACAAATTAGCATTTTCATTAAAAAAATATTAAATATGATTAACGATTAAGATAAATTAAACTCACACAACCTTGATATGTTGATGCATTATGTCATTGAGCACGTCCACATATAACGAAAAAAATCAATCTCATTGGTTTAATCATCATTTTCGTTAAACCAAAAAAATGTTAAATATGATTAACATTTTAACTAAATTAAAACACAAACAAAAAAATTAACTTGATATATTACAAATTTATTTGGAAAATTTTCATAGAAATGCTAAATAGCAAAAAATAAGGAAACTATATCTTAAAAAATGTGAATAACACCATAAAATAGTATATATCAAAATTATATGGAAATCAATGTTATAAATATTTAAAAAATAGAAATTAACTTGACGTGTAGACTAATTGTTTGGAAAATCAACATAAAAACTAACTAACAAAAAAATACAAAAATGTTCAATATCATTCACATTTTAATTAAATTAAAACACAAAAATATAAATTAACTTGATATATAAACAATTGTTTTTGGAAACTTAACATAGAAAATCTAAATAACAAAAAAGTAAGGAAAGTATATCTTAAAAATGTCAATTACTCCATAGAATAGTATATGTGAAAGTAAAATGGAAATCAATGTTAAAAATATTTAAAAAATAGAAATTAACTTGATGTATAGACTAATTTTTGGGAAAATCAAAATAAAAAGCTAACTAACAAAAAAAAAAGGGGGAAACTATGTCTTACACAAATGTCAATACATTCACATAATAGTATATGTAAAAATAAAATAAAAATTAGTATTAAAATATAAAATATATAAAATACGTATTTCCCAAAATAAAATAACAATCTATATGCTAATTAAAAAAAAACATCTTAAAGGAAAGCAGCTTGATCTATTCTAACTTTTTGTAAAATCAACATAAAAAAATCTACCGAACAAAAAAGAAAAATAAAATTATATCTTAAAGAATGTTAATATATAAAAATAACAAATATGTAAAAATAAAATAGAATCAATATTAACAAAGCTAAACTAGCAAAGGAAAATTTATCTTAAAAAAATTAACTTGATATTTATAAGCTAGCTCTTTAGTAAATCAACAATAAAAGAGATAAATTAACACACAAAAAAGAACAAATTATGTTTTAAGTATATCAAAACATAGTAAGGATAGTAAATGTCAAAATAAAATAGAAATTAATACCAAAAGATCTAAACTAACTAACAAACAAAAAGAAATTAATTTAAAATTTAGTTTAGGAAATTTATCATTTTTAAAGTATTGGCATTGACTATAAATACTAATATAAAGTTGTTATAGGTTACACAAATACAAACCAAACATATTCTTCAAAAAATACAGAGTGCTTACTAAAACAATTGTTGCTTTGTATTTTTTTTCTACTCAGTCACTTCCATTTTTGGGTTTCAACGAACTTATAAAAAATTATTAAGAAACACGAAACAACAATAAAGCGGTTTACAGATGGCTTTCAAAAATTATTTATTATCTATTAAAAGGTACTAGCAATTCTATTTACTCATCACCAAATTAAAATTTAATCAACACTTATATTATGTTTTAACAAAGTCAACTACAATCCATGTATTCATTGTAATATGCTATTATGTTATGAGGCTAACATAAAAATTAATGAATTCAATATTAACTTGCTGTAAATTCTTAATCCGAATTTAAAGTTATCACATAGACATTTTAAAAAGATAAAAAACAGTCTATCAAACACAAAATATACAAAATAAAATATATAAAACCATAAACTCATAGTGAGTCATTAATTAGCACAGAAAAAATTGAATACTATACAGACAAATTAACTTCTTCTTTTTTGTCGCATGCAGACAAATTAACTTTTTCATGTCATTTAAGTAAAGATATAGTTAAATGTATAGTAAAAACATCCACAATTTGTATTAGCAGTTTATATGCAACCAAAATTATATAAGTAATATTTGAAAACACTACAAGTATTAAAGTCTGATTTCATATACATAGCTAATATCTAGCTAATACCGATATTTGAACTCACATAAACCACATGAATAACATCTCATAGAATACCATTTAGATAATAAAGTATGAAAGTGTTATGAATCAAACGCAAATTGTCAAACCTAGACATGCTATGCAAATCATAACATTGAGAAAACACGCATAAGTTAATACAATGATAAATGTTTAAAAACTCCACACCAACCTAAAAAGTTGAAAAAGTATTTTCTCAATCTGCAAATAAAACTGATCTGAAAGATAAAAAAAACAAAATATAAGATAAAACATATGAAAAACCCGACAGAGAAGCAAGAAGCTGCCTTGCATGATCATCGAAACTTCCAACAAAGCTATAGACAACTTTTTGTTTGTGATATCTCGATCCTCTTCTTTGATTATCTCAGATAAATTTGTACGAATCTCAGTATGCATATTAGTAATTAAACTATATGTCCTCTATATGTTGTCACAGTTACATGATTTTTAACAAAAAAATAGGAAATTATGTTGAAAGATATGATATAAGCATATATATTAAAGAAATATTTTGTTAAGTTTATAAAATGTCAAATTATTCGTCTTCTATTATTATTTCTACACACATGACATATAAATCAATGTGTTAAAAATACAAATTAGTCATTTAATCAAGTAAAAATCAATTGACTTATTATTAATTTTTTTTTACAGCAATTTATTATTATTTTATTTAACAAAATTTGCAATCTTATAAACAAATATAACAAAAAAAAATAAACTAAATCGTAGCGCGGATAAAATACTTAGTATATATATATATATATAAGTTTATAGTTTAGGATGCGCTATATAATAAGTAAGACATATTAGGGTAATAAGGAACGGAATTTCTTTTATTCTTTTCGACAACGCCAAATTCTTCTTTCAAGGTTTTTGCGGCGTGAAGATGGCAGAAGCGAAAATTGAAGAGACAGTTTGCGAAGATAGGATTAGCAAGTTGCCGGAAGATTTGCTCGTAAGGATATTGAGTCATGTCCCGACAAAAACAGCAGTGGCCACCATGTTGCTGTCGAAACGGGGGCTCTCTATTTGGACGATGGTACCTACACTTGAGTACAAAGACGGGGATGAGGGAGAAAGCAAAAAGAGCGTTTGGTGGTTTCTTGACAAGTCATTGCAACACCACAAGGCTCCTGTAATAGACAGCATATGTGTGGAACTCGGTTCACGAAGTCCTCCTGATGTTGATGTTGGAACTGTCTCTTATACACATCTAGATGTGTATAAGAGACAGTCTTTGTGGTGTATAAAGACGATGATTCTCTCCTTAGGTTTTTATCGAGCTGCCCTGTTCTCAGGCTTCTGTTTGTGAGACGGAAGAAGGATGACAATGTGAAAAAGTTCACTGTGAAAGTTGAGACACTGGTAGATGCTTAGTTATTGATACACCGACATTAAAGCACATGGAAATCATGGATTCTAGGGGAGACTATTGCTCGATCGAGAATATGCCTCGTCTTGAGTTTGCATATTTCAGTTCTATGGCTTACCAAGATGATGGACTTATTTTAAAATCTCTTTCTTCTGTCTTGTCTCTTGAGTTGTGTTTGAATGATGAAACGGTAACTTTCTCTCTTTCTCTCGTTCGTTCACATTGTTGCATCTACTTACGCTATGTTTGTTTCATTGCAGCTTGTGAGTTGTTGCGCCATCAACTTTTCTCGACTTATAGAGTTAAAAATACATCCAGAAGAATCAGATTGGTCGGAACCACTTATGCTTTTACTGTACTTGGAAATGCTCCAAAACTAAGAAAGCTCATTGTTGATTATGTACGTGTCCTCCCTCCTTTTCTAGTATTATTGGAATTTATAAAAAAAAGAACAAAAACTAGTTAAATTAATGTGCTTAATATATAGTGTACTCGTTTCTTCTCAGGAATATAGATATCAATCCGAGGATCTCCCACTTTCATGGAACCAACCGAATTCTGTTCCAGGATGCTTGTCGTCACAGTTGGAAACATTTGAGTGGGTAAGATATGAAGACAGAGAAGAAGAGGAAGAGTTCTTGGCATATATCCTCGCTAACTCCAAGTCTTTAAAGACGGCGACAATCTCTATGAGACCCAGCTTCGGTCTTGAAGAGAGAGATTTGATCATGGACAAGTTGAAAGATATTCCTAGGCTTTCAACAGCATCTCAGCTTTTGTTCAAATATGCAACTTTATCATATATGGACAGCTTAGTTAATAATAATGTGCAAGCTTAATTAGCCTTATTATGGACCCTAAATATATATAATGTGAACAACTTGTATTATACGTACTTTTTAACAACTTGCAAAGATTAGAAAATATAAAAATAAAAAAAGATAACAATGATTAAGAAAGCTAGAAAAAGTTTGAATATCTTGTCGATGTATCATTCCCCAATCTTATCCTTATAGCAAACTACCCAAGCAGTGAGAAAGATGAAAAAATGAAAAATGCACTTAACTAAATTTAATTCTTACCAGTGGGAACACCACATCCAAGAAGGCACCTTTCTCCAATGGAGCTTTGGGACTGATTTTAGCGACGTAGCATCATGAACTAGAACCCCAACACCAGTAACAGATCGAACCTTGCTACACCTCTGTCTTCTCAGCCAAACAAACTTGGGAGCAGCTTAGGCCGACAAGCCCTACAATACAAAGCAATGGGTGCGAACTATCTGGTACAAAGGACACATCCCTAAGCACTGCCAATTAGACCTCGACTGGTTATGTGGGGGATGAATGTTTCGGACATGTGCTGTATTTGCCAAAGTGACGTCGAAACTCGTGATCATCTCTGCGACTTCAGCTCCTCCCTGTGGAGCAAGGTTCTCTCTCGTTTTGGACAACATCATCACTCCTTCACGGTCTGGTCCGAGCTTATGAGTTGGGCTGCTACTCCCACAGGCTCCTTGAGCATCACGCTAGCTTAGCTGAAACAGTTAGCTGTTCAGACTATCATCTTTCACATTTGGAAAGAGAGGAACTCTATGCTCCACTCTGCGACCTCATCTCCTCCCTCGGTAGTCTTCAAACTGATTGATCCTTGCTCGACTTCACATGAAGAAATTCCGGAATCTCCTTTCCGAGTGGTTCATGCATGAGAGTAGTCGGATTTGTCAAGTTGATCTTATTGTCTTCACCTGTTATTTTTAGGCTTTTTTTTTTTTTGGCCTTCTTTTAACTTTTAGCTCCGCCCAACAAACTTTGTAAATAAAGCCTTTCCAGTTTTTTGGTATATAAAAATTCACATTTTATCCAAAAAAATAAAAACTAATCACCTTTTTGCATAAAAAATGTATATGCAGTAGATCATGATTCCGATTGAAATAACTATCTTATTTACATCAATTTTGTCCGTGTATATGTGATTTTTTTTTTCTCTAAAAAAATTAGAATGTATTTTATAAACTTGAATTTTATTTTATATTTTCCTCTTAAGAATTTCTTACAATATCAATTTTTACTGATTTTAAATGTTTTTACATTATTTTAATTTGAATTCATATAACTGAATTTAATTTTCAAACTTGGATCGGTAAAATTGATCTAGGCATTTGGGTACGTGTTCGGTTTGGACGGTTTTTTTGGGATTTGCATATTTTGATACTAGGATATAAGACCCATTCGAATATTTTGAGTATGTATATGGAATAACTAAAAAGGTTTTCATCAATATCATGAAGGGCGACAAGAAATGCAACAGAATGTGCCTTTTGACATGTGATAAAACAAATTAATTATATCAGTCAAAACCACAATAAATAAACATTTTTCAGATAAGTTGAGTGGTTTTTGTTTATCTTTAGAAGGATGGCACTACCTAGATGAAAACTTACTAAAATACTTTTTTTTTTTGAACAAAAACTTACTAAAATACTTGAGTCCTCACAAATTCAGAATTAAGCACCTTTTTAAAGAAAAATATGAGTAAAATCAGGAGGCTAAAACGGATGGCTTTTCTATTCCACTCTTTCCCTGCATACAAGAAGCCTGCCTAGTTGAGAGATGCCACTGACATGAGAAAGAGAGAACAATCAAATACAGTTTTTTTTTTTTTTGAAACAAGAGTTACAATAGGTTATGATATGCATAATGCATTATTTTCACGTTTTAAAAAACGTGATTCGGCTAGCGTGTTAAAAAATAATTAAAATAATTAGAAAAACAAAATGTGAATAATTTACTAAAACTAGTTTTTCAGCATTTTATAATTATTCAATTAGTTCGTTTCGCTAATAAATTTTTCAATTATTCTGCTATTAATCTGACTTACCAATCAGACCCAATATCAACTACAGTTAGTGCATCAAAGACAACAAAACCCTAAATTTACAGCCGGGGGAAAAAAAAACTTAGATGCATCTATAAGCAAAGACACACATTGTTAATTACAAACAAGCAAATATTTTCTATTTTGAGACCAAAACTCTACGCGTAGGAATCTCGGTTCGGTTCGTTCCACTCCGGTTCAGTGATTGTTATTCTTTTGACTATTGGTCATTGTTGCATTTGCTTCCATCTTTAGTTTTTTTATTTTGTAACTGGTTTTCAAATTAAAAGCATGCATGAGAACAAAAAAAATACAAAGCCTAAAGGCTAAAGCTAACATAAATCTCTTTTCATTGGTGAAATACTTGAAAGACTAGTATGATACTAATAGTATCTAATCAATATAACTTAGTTAAATAAGGATCATGCCGTGTTGTGTGGTTTTGTGATTTTTGAGCCCTAAAAGAGGTGTTTTGAGGAGGAGAAAATCCAAGGAATTTTTGGTTACAAACCATATTTAAAAAAAAATTTTTATCAAATCTATAATATTAATTATAGGGTTAAAATTTAAATTTTCGAAGATATAAACCGAATCCACATATAGGGTCAGCTGACCCAGGGAAAATATATATAAATTTGTCTTCGCATAAGACATTGATTATCCTCTAAGATGAGATCTGGTCGACATAAGATGAGATCTTTAGTTTTCTCTGAAAACCCTATAAGTGGAAATGACAGCGAGATGGGCTTATGGGCTTTTGTATTCTCAAAAGTATCGATCATTAGGGCCCATCATCATCCAATTTTTTAAACAGATCATGATACATGTGCTTCTTTTTTTTTTCTCTACAAAATTCGTATGTATTTTATAAACTTGAATTTTATTTTATTTCTCCTCTTAAGAATCTCTTACAATATGCTTTTACACAACACTTTAAAGTAGTAGGTTACGCTTATAAATTTTTAATATGTTGGTATAAGGTTAACATGTGTAACAAAAAGTAACAAGAAGTCATGGAAAATTTGAAATTTTTAAGAATGATCAACTGTTATGACTTATAATTTTGTTTTCTTACAATTTTTTATATAAGATTTACATAATACTCTAAATAGTTTATATGGTAGGTTGTTAGACAAAAACAACTTGATTTAGGAGTTTCTTATATTTTTAGTGTTTCAACCTCACGATTGACATCTCAAATGCTACAATAATCTGAATAAATGAAACAGAAAAAAATCGTACTATTAATTTGGAGGAACACCAAAAAAAAGACTATAATTTAATTAAAAATAAAAAGACAGGCATTAATGGATGTATATAAACTTGAAAACCTATCGGACGACGTCGTCGCTGGTCCACAACCTGAAGCCCGTGGCCGTGGCCATCTCCGGCTTATTTCCACCGGCTTAACTAGCTTGAACAATATTAAAGGTAAACCGATAATATTTAAAACTCGATATTATGGGTCTGAATAATAAACATTATTATGGGTTTGAATATTTAAAACTCGATATCATGGGTCTGAATAATAATCACTTTCTTTCGGATATGTTTTTCTTTGGGTTTTCAAATAACAAAACAATCAGTTTGGAACAACTTTTTACTTGAACAAGTCGCAGTGAAAAATCTCTTTTCTCTCCGCCCCCTCTCCTCCTCGTTTAGTGTGCCATCCCAAATCTCTTCATCAAGAAGCCGCCATGGCCGGAGATACCTCACTCCGGCCTCCTCCTCATCTGCCTAACTCTTCTCAGTTATGCATCTCACAGTTCCCTCCGTTATCACCTCCTTCAGTAGCCGCTTCTTCCCCTCATATGCCGACTGGGCCTTGGGCTATTGCTCCTGCCTCAACGGTTGCTCCTACTACTGATGCTAATCAGAAGATTCCAGTCTTGGATGATGATGCTCTGACCTCCTTGAGTATCAACAGTGTTACTCCTATTTCGATCCTATTTGGATCTGAAGACTCCACTATGCTTGAAGCCTCGACTGCTTCAGTAATGAACACTTTCTCTACCACCACTGACGAAGTTCAGAGGGTTACTGACATTTGTGATGATGCCCCGGCCTCTTTGAGTATAACTAGTGTTAAACCTACTAAGGTCCACCCTAGATCTGAAGACTCCATTATGCACGAAGCATCTGCTGCAGCTGCATTGAATAATACTTCTACCCCTCCTGATTTGGCGGATCCTTCAGCCTCTGTGCCAGATCTGGTTTCCAAATCCGAATGTTCTGAAAAGCAATCGATCTCCTCAGCAGCTCCTTCCCAGGAGGCTCATACAGTGGCTCAGTCTCCGGCGGACCTCTCTGAAAACCCTACCTATAATGCGGATAAACTAAACAGCTCCCAAGCTGGTGTCAACAACTGGGCTGCAAGGCTGCAAAATTCTGTGGATCGCACTCTCAAGAAAACTTCTACTCCTACTTTCACAGCTACTGGAACACCCAGGATTAAAATCCCAGATTCTGTGTTTCAAAGGGGAGCAGACTTGCACCATGATTTTATCATTGGCATCTTTATGGGTAAAACGCCTTCTTATGGTCATATCCAAAGTGTCCTATCCCATATTTGGGGTCGTGGAATGAAGCTTGAAATTCACCTGCGCCCTGGAACGAGATCCATGCTTGTGAGAATTCCAAATGCAACTGTAAGAAAAAAGATTGTTGATCAAGAGATATGGCATATCGGAAACTCACTGTTCTACGTTGCCCAATGGTCCTCCGAAGTAGCGGTCAAGCCTCCTTCTTTCACCTCCATTCCGCTTTGGGCCCATATCAAAGGTATTCCCTTTGACCTTTATACTCAGGAAGGCCTTGGACGTGTGGCAGATCTCCTAGGATTTCCTGTTGAATGTGATGAATTTACTCGAAGGATGGTCAACATTAATATTGCCCACATAAAAGTCAGAGCTGATTGTACTAAGCCTCTTCCTACTTATGGAGAAATTGAAAGACAGAATGGGGACATTGTACCCATTACGGTAGACTACCCGTAGGTTCCACCTACTTGTCCTTGTTGTAAACAAATGGGTCACCTGGAAGCTCTTTGTCCTAATGGTCGCTGGACTCCTGCTTCATCTACTCCGACCAATATGGCTCCCTCTGGTCCCTCTTCTTCCCTCACCTCCAAGAAGGCAGTTACTCAATCCTCCAACTCTGCTTCTGCTCCTACCTCGCCTGTTATTTTAGGCAATCTTTCGAGATCTCAAGGCTCCCCCTTGCCTACCCATCAGGTGCATTCTTGTCTGTCGGATAGTGTAGTTCCTGCTGTTGGCTCCACTGGTATCCCTGCAGATGTTACTGCAATGGTAGCTTCTTCGTCTGGTGGTACAGTTATTTCGGATTTGGTGCTTAATGCACCAGAGGATGCCATCTCTCCTTTGGGTAAAGGGGCCGTTGATATCTCCTCTCAAGACATTCCCTCTTATTCTAACCAAGAAAAAATTTCCCATCTCATTGCTCTGCCTGCTAACTCTTCATTTCGACCTGTAGTAAACAGAGTGTTTAAGAAAGTTGGCGTATTGGGATCGAGATATCGTAGGACATCAATTATGCAAAAATCTCAACTCTCAATAGAAGCATCAAACTCGTTTGCTTGTCTTGATGGAAATGGGTCAATTTTGTTAGAAGGTGAAGCAACAGACTTTCTCCTCTCTGCTGATCCCCCAGATATTGCTTCCTCGGGCCCAGAATTGCCTGATAATATGCAGCCAGTTTCAGATTCCTCATCTACTCCCCCTACAGTGGGTTCTCTCCTGCATATAGGAGAGCACCAACAATAATCTTTTATGTTAGACAACATATTTTTTTGGAATGTTAGAGGTATTAATGAAATTCAAAAGCACCGGGCTTTTAGACGCTGGCTTGTAAATAATAATGTATCTTTTGGTGCCTTACTGGAAACTCATATCAAGGAACCCAATTTGAACCAAGTTTTGTCTGCCATTTGCCCACAATGGTCTTTTGCCTCCAACCACTCTGCTGATGAGGATGGTCGGATTATTTTAATCTGGAAACAGCCTTTCTCTGTTGTGGTCCTGCATCAATCGAAACAAACTATGACATGTAAGGTCAGTTGTTCTGGTATTTCAGATTTCTACTTCACAGCTGTGTATGCATCTAATACCTTGGATGAAAGGAATGATCTTTGGGTTGAGTTATTGGATCTGCAAGCTTCTCTTTCCCTTACATCTACGGCTTGGCTGATGGGAGGGGACTTCAATGAGATTCTTCATCCTGCAGAGCACTCACAGCCAGCTTTCAATCAAGTTACAACTCCAATGATTAATTTCAAGGCTTGCCTTCAACAACTTGATTTGAAAGACTTACGGTTCCATGGTGTCAAGTTCACTTGGTCTAACAAGCAGCCTGTTGACCCGATTGCCAAGAAGCTTGATCGTGCCCTCATTAATGAGGATTTGCTTTCTACTTTCCCTCGCAGCATGGCACAGTTTCTGGCTCCTGAGATATCTGATCATTCCCCTTGTTGTATCAAGCTTGACTGCTCGTCGCCAGCCGCCGGGACTCTTCCCTTCAAATTCTTCAACTATCTATCCTCTCATCCAGACTTCCTCTCTACGGTTTCTGCTTCCTGGGATTTTACACCACATCACTGTCACTCCTTAGGGGCCATGAATGCAAAGCAGAAGTTGATAAAAAGTTCTCTACGAAGCTTAAACAAGGATAATTTTTCTGACATTCAGAAACGAGTCAATGAAGTCAATGAGCAATGCAAAGCAGCACAACTTCTATCTCTTAATGATCCCACACCAAGCCATTTCCTCGCAGAAAAAGAATGCAGCGCTAAACTATCTATGTTGAGGAATGTGGAGGAGGAATTTTTTAAGCAGAAATCCAGAATCAATTGGTTGCAAACCGGAGATCAGAACACTCCCTTTTATCATAATGTGTGTAAGGCTAGGACTGCTTATAACTCCATTCATACCTTGACTGGGTTGGATGGAAGAGAGGCTATCACTCCTGCGGACGTTGGAATTCTGGCTACTTCTCATTTCAGAAACATCTTAGGCCCTCCGGTGATCCTAAGACAGCAAAGTCTTCTTCCCCGAATTGCTGCTTTTACAAGAGCCATGTGTTCAGCTTCTGATGTTGCTTCCCTCGATCGTTTACCTACCCCTGAAGAAATTCAAAAAACTATGTTTAAGCTTAACCCCAACAAGAGCCCTGGCCCAGATGGACTAACCTCTGGTTTTTATAAAGCGGCATGGTCGGTTCTTGGAGATGAGGTGGTAAACTCCATTGCTCGGTTCTTCACTGACTCCTTCATGCCTATGCCCGTCAACTCAACGATCCTCACTCTAATCCCTAAGTTCCCAGGGGCAACTATTATCAAGGATTACCGTCCGATTTCGTGCTGCAACACTCTCTATAAAGTTGTATCCAAACTGCTAGTTGCCAGACTAAAGCCTCTCCTTCCAAGGTTGATCCTGCCTAATCAAACGGCTTTTATAAAAGGAAGATTACTTATGGAAAATTGCCTCCTTGCATCAGAAATTGTAAATGGTTATCATAACAACAAAGGTGCCAAGCGACTAACACTAAAGATCGACATAGCCAAGGCTTTTGACTCTATCAGATGGGATTTCCTACTTCAAGCTTTACAGGCCCTCAATCTTCCTAGTTCCTACATTGCTTGGGTTAAAGAATGTGTCACTACACCGGCCTACTCAGTGGGCATAAATGGTCGGATTCATGGATATTTCAAAGGAACTAGAGGGATTAGACAAGGAGATCCCTTATCCCCTTATCTTTTCGGCCTAGCTATGAATATCCTCTCTCAAATGTTAAATGATGCAGCGACAAATGGAATATTCAATTATCATCCTAAGTGTAAAGACTCTCAACTCACTCACCTCTGTTTTGCTGATGATTTGCTTATCTTCTCGGATGGCTCTTTGGACTCTATTCGTGGAATTATTGGCGTCTTATCTGACTTCCAAGACCTATCTGGCCTCGCCATAAGTCCAGTGAAGTCATGTTTCTTCTCCTGCGGGCTCTCAGATTCAGAATCCCAACTCATTGAGTCAACTACAGGAATTCCCCAAGGATTTCTACCTATTCGATATCTGGGACTTCCCCTGTGCACCAAAAAGCTCACCATCATCAACTGTGAACCCCTGCTGCAGAGCATCAGAAACAAAATTAACTCTTGGACCTCAAAGTACTTGTCATTTGCGGGTAGACAGGTATTAATTAATACAGTGATTGCAGGGATTACCAATTTCTGGTGTAGTGCTTTCATCTTACCTAAAGAGTGCATTCGGCAGATAGACTCCATGTGCAATGCGTACTTATGGAAAGGTTCTTTAGAGGGCAGATTTGCGGCAAAGGTAGCTTGGGTAACTGTGACCTCTCCGAAGGAGGAAGGGGGTTTGGGTTTGAAGAACCTCGCCATTTGGAATCGTGTTTGCTCCCTGAAGCTTCTATGGCTTCTGCTCTTCAGAACAGAATCAATATGGGTAGCTTGGATTCATCAGAATGTCATTAAAGACCAATCCATCTGGGAAATCAAGGAGAAGCAGAGTCATACTTGGGTATTCAAAAAGCTGTTGAGACTAAGGGATACGATACTGAAATGGGTACAAATTGAACCTGGGGATGGAAAATCCACTTTGTTCTGGTTTGATCCTTGGACTCCGTTTGGACCGCTACTAAAATTTATTGGTCAGAATGGTCCTAGGCTAACAGGTATTCCGAGAGATGCCTTCGTGGCTTCGGTCTGGGTAAACAATTCTTGGTGTCTCTCTCATGCAAGATCGCCGAATATTGAAGCTCTGCATTGTCACTTGACTATGATGAATCTTACTTCCTCTCCTGACCGAACCTTATGGCAGATTGACGGCACTACTAGGCCAACCTTCTCCTCGAGATACATGTATGATCAAGTACGGCCTCAGTCTCCCTGTGTCGAATGGGCTTCCATTGTTTGGCTGAAACGTGGAATTCCTAAACACAATTGTCTCGCCTGGTTGTTTATTCTAAACAGATGTCCTACTCGAGATCGTCTTCTCTCCTGGGGCTTACAAACGGATCCCTTGTGTCTGCTCTGTAACCAAATTCCAGAATCCAGGAATCATCTCCTATTTGAATGCGATTACTCCTTCTCCATTTGGTCGAGGCTGGCTCGGAAACTAGGCTGCTCTTACACCATTAGATCATGGGATCTGATTATTGATGGGCTTCTCACTATGTCTGCAACTAGACATCGCAAATATTTGACTCTTCTTGCATGGCAGGTCACCATTCACGAGCTGTGGAGGGAGAGAAACAATCGCCTTCATCGCAACTTCAACAAACACCCGGACTTAATCATCAAAGGCATCGAGCTTATTATCAAAAATAGAATTTCGGCTTTTCGGCAACAGAATCCGCTTCAGGCAAGTGAAATATTGCAGCTTTGGATCTCTCTTTAATCGTCGCGTTTGGTAGTTCAATTACCGCCGTTCTGGTTTCTTTCCCCTTTCGTTAGGTTTTTTTTCTTCAGTTTTTCTAGTCACGAGCACAGAGTAGCTGGGCTTGTCTTGGGCTTTTTCTTTTCTTCTCTTATTTCAATTTGGTTCAAAATGGGTTCTTTTGGGGTTCATACTAACTGGGCTTTGTATTCTAAGGTTGGTCCAACAACCACCTTTGCTACGTTTAAATTATATGCAAAGAAATGTTCAAAAAAAAAAAAAACAACTTTTTACTTTGATTTCGGTTTCCTTTTGGTTCGATTAAGTAACTTAACCATAACTTTTTTTAAAAAACTAACTACTAGCTACCCGTAGAACTATAACAACTTTCTGATATTTTGTATGTATATTTTGTGTTGGAATTATTAAAACCAAACTATAGTTTGTTAAAAAAAAATTAAAACCATCTAGAATTTGGTTTGAGTTTGATTCGGTTTGATAAAAAATGTTTTTATTCTGTTTGAATTTTGATTTGGATTCAATTGAAAAAAACAACTTTAACATACAAACATATAATAACTAAGTTATATTTGGTTTGGTTCGACTATGTTAAAATCATGTATTGAGATGCTCGTAACACCAAATAGCCTAGGCCGTAACTTGCAACTTTTGGCTTGGACAAAACTTTAGTGGAAAAAAATTGAGTCTTTTTAACGAAAATCAGTCAAACCGAAGAGCACAAAAAAGAATGCGAACGTGTCACTAACACGTGTCAAAATCCATCCTTAGAAGTTCGCAACGTAGAAGAAAGAAATGCAAAGCAGAGAAACACGAAAAAAAAAAAAACATTTTCAATAGCCTAATTATGAATGTGGAAGCAAATGATAACTTGAAGTGCAAACTTGTTCGATTCATGAGCCTGTACTATTGGGACCACACGATGACTCCATATGATGGTTACTCAAACCATGGTTGTGTCAAGGTGGGACCACTTCTGGTGCTGAGCAACGGTCTCTGCAGAAACAAGACAAGCAAGATTGTGCTTTGTACGTAAGGACTATTTGTCCATTACAGCTCATGATTGGAAAGAAGATTTGGCAGGATAGCAAACGCAGTTTCAGGAATGCACATTGGCGTTTACAAGGTGTGTTCTGCGGTTGCTTTATGGCGAGAAGCCCTAGCTGTGTTTACAGTATAAAAGGCTACTCAAGGCGATAGAGAGAGTTAGAGAAACTTGTGATAAGTTTGAGAGAAAAGAGAGATACATTTAGCTTAAGCTTAAGAGTGTATTTTTCGGGTTACAAGAGACAGAACAGAGTGAACTCTATAGGTGCTAGTGAAGGGCAATAGAGTGGGTCACTTGTTTGTCTCAGTTTGTAAAACACTCTCTTATTGATCTAGTGGATTCTGAGCTTAGTCTCGGCGAGACGTAGCGACCCTATTGGGCGTGAACTCGTAAAAATTTTTGTGTGCTCCTGTCTTGTTATTTTCTTCTTCTTTGTGTTTACTCTGTTTCACACCAACTCTCTGTCTCGGGCTCCAAATAGCCTACTCTCTTGGATCCATCTTCTAGTAAGTCGACAGCTAGGACTTGGAGAGATTCCTAACAGACTGGTATCAGAGCCAGGTTACCTTGTCTGTGATTCAGTTCTTTGTTATATAGAACTTTGAATCATGTCTTCAGCAAGAGTAGAGGTGGAGAAGTTCGATGGCCGTGGGGATTACTTGATGTGGAAGGAGACTCTTGAAGCTCATCTGGATATTTTGGGCCTAAGCAGCGTTTTCAAGGAACCTGAAATCATTACAGGGAAAGGTTCAGATCTTGAAAAGCTAGAAGCGGACCAAAAGAGAGAAGCTTTCGAAGAAAAGATGAAAAGAGCAAGGAGCACCATTGTTCTGAGCATTACCTACAGTGTCTTGAGGAAGGTGAAGAAAGCCAAGACTGCAGTCGAGATGTTAGCAGCTCTCGACAAACTCTATATGTCTAAAGCTTTTCCCAACCGGATTTATCTGAAGCAGAAGCTATACAGCTTCAAGATGTCCGAAAATCTCTCAGTAGAAGGTAATATCGATGATTTTCTTCATATAATAGAAGATCTAGAGAACATGGATGTTATTGTGTCTGATGAGGATCAAGCCATCCTGCTATTAATGTCTCTGCCTAGACCGTTTGACCAGTTAAAAGACACTCTTAGATATGGCTCAGGCAGGACCATCTTAACCTTAGACGAGGTTACTGCAGCGATATACTCAAAGGAGTTGGAGCTGGGCTCAAGTAAGAAAAGTATCAAGGGTCAAGCTGAAGGTCTCTATGCGAAGAATGAGACCAGAGGAAGGAGTGAGCACCGTGAGAAAGGAAGCAAGTCTAACAAGTCTAGATCCAAATCCAAGGCTAAAGGCAAAGAACGCTTGTCCTAACAAGAACAAAGCTCACCACAAGCAGAAAGAGCAGGGTAATTACAAGGCTGAGTCGTCAGGCAAAGGAAATCTAGTAGAAGCTACTGGATTATATGGATCAGAAGCACTATCCTCCACTGACATACATCTAGAGGATGAGTGGATTATGGACACCGGATGCAGCTACCACATGACTTACAAAAGGGAGTGGTTTGAAAGTCTGAATGAAGAGGCAGGAGGGTCAGTCAGAATGGGTAACAAGACGATAGCCAAGGTAAAAGGGGTTGGTTCCATTAGAATCAAGAACGAAGATGGTAAAGAGGTCTTGCTTACAAATGTCAGGTTTGTTCCTGAGATGGACAGAAACCTCCTGTCTCTTGGAACTTTTGAGAAAGCTGGGTATAAGTTTGAATCGGAAAATAGAATAATCAGCATTAGAGCTGGTGAGCAAATCCTGTTAACTGGAAGAAGATACGACACGCTTTATCTACTTCAGTGGAGACATCTTGTTGATGATTCTCATTCAACAGAGAAGAGACAGGATGACACTATGCTATGGCACAGAAGATTGGGGCATATGAGTCAGAAGAACATGAGTATGATGTTGCGAAAGGGTTTACTTGACAAGAAGAAAGTTTCTACCTTCGATACGTGTGAAGATTGCATCTTTGGCAGAGCTAAAAGAGTGGGTTTTAACTTAGCTCAACACGATACAAAGGAGAAGCTCGAGTATGTACACTCTGACTTATGGGGAGCTCCCATAGTGCCACTATCTCTAGGTAACTATCAATACTTCATATCATTTATTGATGACTATTCTAGGAAAGTATAGGTTTATTTTCTGAAAACAAAGGATGAAGCTTTTTGGAAGTTCGTTGAATGGTCTAATCTGGTTGAGAATCAAAGCGATAAGAAGATCAAGACTCTCAGAACAGATAATGGATTGGAGTTCTGTAATAGATTGTTTGATGGCTACTGTGAATCACGAGGGATTCAAAGGCACAGGACGTGTGCATACACGCCACAACATAACGGTGTTGCAGAACGTATGAACCGGACGTTGATGGAGAAAGTAAGAACAATGTTGAGTGACTCGGGACTGCCAAAGAGGTTTTGGGCTGAAGCTACTCACACTGCAGCTATTCTCATCAACAAGGCACTGTCATCAGCCCTGGACTTCAACATGCCTGACAAGAAATGGTATGGGAAGCAACCTGTGTACAGCTATCTAAGGAGGTTTGGATGCGTTGTGTTTGTACACACCGATGATGGGAAGTTGAGTCCACGAGCTAAGAAAGGGGTCCTTATCGGATACCCTGATGGAGTTAAGGGCTACAAGGTCTGGCTTATGGAGGAAAGAAAGTGTGTTGTAAGCAGAAACATCATATTTCAAGAGAATGCAGTCTACAAGGACCTACTGCAGAAGAATGATGATAAAGCAGGAGAAAGTATTGATTAAGCTGGATCATACATGGACTTAGATCTAGAAGCAGAGAAGGATAACATCTCAAGTGGAGATCAAACCGAGATCACTTACTCTCCTCAAAGCTCAAGATCAATTCAGACAACTCCATCAAGTAGCCGTGAAAGAGATGAACCAGAAACTGAAGTACGTCAGTCTCCTCTGAGTTATCATCTTGTTAGAGACAGAGAAAGAAGAGTAACCAAGAAACCAAAAAGGTTTGATGATGAGGATTACTTAGCTGAAGCTCTTTGCACTACTGAAGATGGTGACACTGTAGAACCTGCAGATTACGGTGAGGCACGAAGGGATACAAATTGGGACAAGTGGAAGATTGCTATGAACGAGGAAATGGACTCTCAGCTCAAGAACGACACATGGACTATTGTCAAGAGACCAACAAATCAAAGGATAATTGGCAGTAGATGGATCTACAAATACAAGCTGGGAATCCCTGAGGTTGAGGAACCTCGGTTCAAGGCAAGACTTGTCGCTAAGGGGTATGCACAGAGAGAAGGGATAGACTACCATGAAATCTTTGCTCCTGTGGTGAAACACGTATCCATACGGATACTACTATCAATCGTAGCTCAAGAAGACCTGGAGCTAGAGCAACTAGACGTGAAAACGGCCTTCTTACACGGAGAGTTGAAGGAGAAGATCTACATGACTCCACCGGAGGGGTATGAGTCTATGTTCAAAGAAAATGAGGTATGTCTTCTCAACAAGTCTCTTTACGGACTGAAGCAGGCTCCTAGGCAGTGGAATGAAAAATTTGACAAGTACATGTCAGAAATTGGTTTTGTTAGAAGTGAGTATGACAACTGCGCATACATCAAGGCCTTAGAGGATGGATCCTTGATGTACCTGTTGATATACGTGGATGACATGCTTGTGGCTTCTCGCAATAAGGATGCTATCTCTCAGTTAAAAAAGGAGCTCAGTGTGAAGTTTGAAATGAAGGATCTCGGTGCCGCGAGAAAAATCCTTGGTATGGAGATTATCCGAGACCGATCCATTGGTGCTCTATGGCTGTCTCAAGAAGGATACTTGAATAAAATCCTTGAGACTTACAACATGACTGAAGCTAAAGCAACAGTGACACCAGTTGGAGCTCACTTCAAGCTGCGAGCAGCCACAGAGGAAGAGTTGACAGAGGATGAAGATTACATGAAATCTGTTCCCTATTCTAATGCAGTAGGGAACATTATGTATGCTATGATTGGAACTCGTCCAGATCTCGCCTACTCAGTTGGTGTTATTAGCCGGTTTATGAGTCAACCGATACAAGATCATTGGTTGGGAGTTAAATGGGTGCTACGGTACATCAAGGGAGCTCTGAAGACTCGTTTATGCTACAAAAGGAGCTCTGATTTCAAGATAGTGGATTACTGTGATGCTGATTTTGCCGCAGATCCTGACAGAAGAAGGTCTATATCAGGACTAGTATTCACCCTTGGTGGAAATACTATAAGCTGGAAGTCGGGACTACAGCGTGTTGTAGCGTTATCCACTACTGAATCTGAGTACATGTCACTAACTGAAGCAGTGAAAGAATCAGTGTGGCTGAAAGGTTTGATGGGGGAGTTTGGCTATGAACAGAAGACTGTTGAGATCTACTGTGACTCCCAAAGTGCTATTGCTCTGTCAAAGAACAATGTGCATCATGAAAGGACTAAGCACATTGATGTGAAGTGTCACTATATCAGAGACATTATCGCAGAAGGAAATGTGGAAGTGTTGAAGATATCAACCGAGAAAAATCTGGCTGACATCTTCACCAAGGTTCTGGTTGTAGGCAAGTTTCAGGCTGCGTTGAACTTGCTACAAGTCAGGTCTGAGTAATAAACTCAGGAATCCGAGACCGGAATCCGGATACTAGACAAGGTAACCCCTCTCTCTCTCGCAAGATACAAATCTATGGTTTATTCTTCAAATTATCAAGTGGAGATTTGTGGAAGCAAATGATAACTTGAAGTGCAAACTTGTTCGATTCATGAGCCTGTACTATTGGGACCACACGATGACTCCATATGATGGTTACTCAAACCATGGTTGTGTCAAGGTGGGACCACTTCTGGTGCTGAGCAACGGTCTCTGCAGAAACAAGACAAGCAAGATTGTGCTTTGTACGGTAAGGACTATTTGTCCATTACAGCTCATGATTGGAAAGAAGATTTGGCAGGATAGCAAACGCAGTTTCAGGAATGCACATTGGCGTTTACAAGGTGTGTTCTGCGGTTGCTTTATGGCGAGAAGCCCTAGCTGTGTTTACAGTATAAAAGGCTACTCAAGGCGATAGAGAGAGTTAGAGAAACTTGTGATAAGTTTGAGAGAAAAGAGAGATACATTTAGCTTAAGCTTAAGAGTGTATTTTTCGGGTTACAAGAGACAGAACAGAGTGAACTCTATAGGTGCTAGTGAAGGGCAATAGAGTGGGTCACTTGTTTGTCTCAGTTTGTAAAACACTCTCTCATTGATCTAGTGGATTCCGAGCTACGTCTCGTAGCGACCCTATTGGGCGTGAACTCGTAAAAGTTTATGTGTGCTCCTGTCTTGTTATTTTCTTCTTTTTTGTGTTTACTCTGTTTCACACCAACTCTCTGTCTCGGGCTCCGAATAGCCTACTCTCTTGGATCCATCTTCTAGTAAGTCGACAGCTAGGACTTGGAGAGATTCCTAACAATGAAGAAGAAAGAAATGCTATGCTACTAACGAGAACGGTTTTCTTCGGCCTCTCCAGGGCTTTCCCTAAAAGCCTAGCACCGAGAACTCTTGCGGTGGTGATTGGTCGGAAAAGTTCTCGTGTCTTTTTTGCCTCATCGTTTAACCATTCTAACGTAATTTAATATATGGGCATATACAGATCGATGCATAACTGGCTTTTTAAGCGTGTGTATATATTAACTAGATCGTGATTCCGATTTTAGGAACTACTTTATTTACAGAAATTTTGAATGTGTGCATGTAAATTTAGATTTCTTTCTTACAAAAAATCGTATGTGTATTTTAAAAACTTGAATTTTCTATTTTTGTAACAAGAAGTCACGTGGAATTTGAAAATGATCGGTGGCTATGACTCATGATTCTTTTTTTTTCTTTGATATATGATTTACACAAGACTATAAATAGTTTGAGACGCTTGATGGTTTATGTAACAAGCTGGTATTAGGTTAGCGTGTGTGACAAGATTTCAACTGAAATTATGAACTTTAAAGAATGATCAATGGTTATGGTTTCCCAGGGGAGAAACGATGCAGTAGAGTAAGCGAGAGACTCGAGGGCTGATTTGGGTTATGATTCGAAGAAATGGAGAGAAGAATCCGGAGAATACGCAGAAGCCGGCAAAGAGAAAGCCCACAAGGCGAAAGAGAATGCTAAGGACAAAACTTACGATGTGAAAGAGAAGACGAAAGATTATGCAGAAAAAACTAAGGACAAAGTGAATGAAGGAGCGAGCAGAGCAGCTGATAAAGCCTACGAGACGAGAGAGAAGGCCAAGGACAAAGCTTATGATGCAAAGGACTCAAAGGAGAGAGCAGAGGATATGCCTCATGGGTTTAAGGAAAAGGCTCAAGATGTTGGGGAGAAGACTATAGAGACTGTGAAAGATGCGTGGGAGACAACGAAGAGCATGGCTCAGAAGGTGACTGGGGCGGTGGTTGGGTCCGGTGAGGAGGCGGATAGGGCTCGGGATGATGTTGATAAGGGCTTGGAAGATTTGTCGAAAAAGGCAAAGGAAAATCGAAAAAACGAAGATGATTTCAAGAGGTTCTAAGTTTACTAAACAGCTGTGTTTTAGTACTAGTCAAAAGTGTTCTTCTTTGTGTTCTACAATGTTTTGTTTCAGAACTTTGACGGCAACTTTTTAGAATTTTACAGTCACTACTACTCTTCTTGGTTTGAGATTGATCTGTAAAGAGACAATCGTGTGATCGTCAAAATCTAACTCTTACTTTATAATTAGAAGAAAAAGGATATTTGGCCTGCTAATACATGTTTACTTCACATCCAAGTAAAATAGCCTTCAAGTGCTATCGGCTCTGTAAAACTCTGTTTCGCTCGACTTGGGAGTAGTGTTTCACGTTTCTCTCTCTCTAAATATGGAGCGATGTTTCGGAACCTTGAGAGCTTCTTGATTAAGTTGAGCGAACAAAGGAATATAACAAAATATTATATGATTAACCTTTAAAAAAAAAAAAAAGGTTTTAGTTAATATTCTTGAAAGCTTCAATCTTATCTCCAAAGGAAACGGACAAATGTTTTGCAATAGACCAGCTCCCAGATTTGCTATTTTTATTTGATTGTCTGTCCAACGTGGTAAAGACTGGTTAGTTAAACCGTTCATAATAACCGAACCGGTTTGGGGTTGTAACACCGGTTTCTCGGTTCAAATCTTGGAAGAAGAAAGCTTTCAACAAAACACAGATTGTTATGGTTCTTTCTCATATTTTCACGTTTCCATAAACTAAAGGGATGAGCTGAATCTCCTAAATCAGACCAATTTGAATAAAACCAAACCGATCATGTTAAGTATTTAAAGGGAGAGACGTTAAAAGAAGATCTCTTCTAAGCAAAAGAAAAAAATGGGTATACTTGAAAACCTATGGGATGACGTCGTCGCTGGTCCACAACCTGAAGCCCGTGGCCGTGGCAATCTCCGGCGAATCACCACCGGCTTAGCTAGCTTGAACAATATCAAAGGTAAACCGAAAATATTTAAGAGTTGAGTATGATGATATTAAGGGTCTGAATAATAAACATTAAGAGTATTTTAACAGAAAGAGATGAATGTAGTAAGGACGATAGAGTAGTTTTGTTCCACATCTCCTTTTAAAGTTGTTAACAATTCAGCTTTTTAGCGTAATGGGTAACAAAAAAATTCATGTGTTAGCGTTGTGAGTGGTAAAATTTCGGAGCAATTATATATATATATATATTGTTTTTTTTTTCAATTTTACCATTTTTTTTTTAATTGTATAACCATTAGCACATGTATCTTGTTTTGTAATCGGAGTGTGTCACATATGTGGTTCTTAGAAGGAACAATGGTGGGCGGATCTGCGTCTCTCCCGGCGAGTCCAGCTACTCCGGTGACACCGGGATCTGGCCGGAAAGTGGACGTGTGGAGGAGTGTGTTTCATCCGGCAAGTAATGTGACCACAAGGGACATTGGTGCTAATGTCTTTGACAAACCCTCTCATCCTAATTCTCCCACCGTTTATGACTGGTAATTAATATTTATAACAGCTTTAATAAATTAATAATTCGTTTTGTTAATGATCTTGATTACTTTTACGAGCGAGCAGTAATTAAACACTACAAACTTCTTTTATGGGTGATTAGTTTGGTTTACGGTTAGTTTCGGTTTCATGGCTATTATTAAAACCTAAACCAATTAAAACCATCTGTGATTCGGTTTGAGTTCGATTGGGTTTGATAAAATTGTTTTTTATTCTGTTTGATTTTTGATTTGGATTCAATTGAAAAAATAACTTTAACATACAAACACATAATAACTAAGTTATATTTGGTTTAGTTCGACTATATGTTAAAATCAGTTTATGTTAAAATCAATTTTGATTCGTTCCGGATATGTTTCTTTTATGGGTTTTCAAATAACAAAACATTAATCAGTTTGGATTTTGGAACAAATTTTCGGTTTCGTTTTGGTTCGGTTAGGTAACCTAACCATAACTAGAAAAACCTAACTAGTGTACTAGAATTTAAATAACTTTCTGATTATTTTGTATGTATATCATATCTCGTTAAACCAGAGACCGGGAAGTTTACTTTCTTTCTTTTTTTGTTGCTAAAGATTTTCTACCAAAAAGTTTACTTTCATATTTTATAGTTGGATCTTGTAGATTTAATATCCAAATAAACTTTAGATCTACATTTTTATGTGAACTTAGTGGTGGGTTTTAGGGTGTGTATAGAGAGTAGAAATCGATATCGAACATATATATAGCTTACAATTTTTTGAATTAAATTGCAACCTTTTTTTTTAACTTTAACAACCTTTTAAATGATGTTATCAAAAAAAAAAAACCTTTTAAATGATTACAAATATAGTTTTTGGTTATTATTGTCGTTGCATGACAGGATGTACAGCAGCGAGAGCAGGAGCAAGCACCGTTGAATTCATGTTATCAACGGACCGACAAATTGAGTAAATCAAGATTTCATAAAATTATGTGGTTATGTTTTATTTCAAGATGTGATTAATAATCAATTGAGTGGGCCGTATGATACTATGATTGGTGCTTAAATAATTTATTAAGCCTTTTGAGTTTCTTTTGCGTTGTCGTCTTCACTTTTTTTCAACATCAAAATCAAAACACAAAATGTCAAGTCAATCAGGAGCATTATTACAAACATATTTGACATGAATTTATAATATATATTTTTTATAATAGTTTCCTTTTTTTTTAATAATTCCTGAATTCAAGTTTCGGTGTTCCAAAATTTGAAGATATAAAAAAGTCTCAAGTTTGAAAACTAGTTTTATTACGAAAATGATGTTATCCAATTGTCAAGTTTATATATTTCATTTTTTGTTTGCAAATTGAATATTTCCTTTTTTCTAAGAAATACATTTAATTTTTTTTTTATAAAATGCAAACTTAATAAATGATGATGTAACAGATGACAAACAAAAAAATGAGAAAAATATATATGCTTCATAAATTGCATCTTACATATACACCTGTTCATCAAATGAGTGTCTAACATTTTTCAAAAATTTTAAATATAACCGTACTTGACTTCATTCGTCTCTTTAGTGAAAAAAAAAAGGGTATTAAATAACTACAGAAGTTATTTAACATCATTTTGTGTTCTTGAGTACAATCATTATTGCTTTGCTATTGAGTTAACAAAATATAACCGATACAACATAATATCCCAACTTGAGTCCAAAAAAAAACAACAATTTATATATTGACTAGCTTGTAGAATACCACAAACTATAATCCGGCAAAACGGTTCTGATCGTCGTTAGTTCCTAATCATTAGGAGGAGGTTTTACGAGTAGGACGAACCACAGCGCCATGCTAGAGATGCTAATACTAGTCATGTATGTTGTAGCCAAGAGATCTTGTAGCGCAAGACTATAATCAAGACTTGTAAACCCAATATTGTCGTAAAGTAGCCACTTATTCAAACTAGGAGGAGATTCAACTTTTAACAATAGCAGATTCATCGACACGAGCAGGCGTAGTAGCAACAATATATAGTACTCATGGCTCCCAAAATCTTATCGTTTTTAATGGGTTTATTACATAATTCCTCATATGGAGTACTTATCCAAATCTTATTACAAACGTAAATGGAACTTACTTGCTGTCTTGCTGGTAACACGTAAATGATATAATCGTAATACATTGTCTTGCTGGTTCTCTAAAACCAAGAAGAAAATAAAATCTAAGTAAAGGCATTGAGATATGAATGAACTTAGTAGCCATTGAAGCTAAAGCTGCCAGGACATTTATCATGATTACGAACCTCTAGCGATTGCTGAAACCACGCCCGAACTACGCTAACTCGAGCTTTTTGGGAACATACTAACCAACACAGGCTTGAACGCCGTTCTTGACAACCGTCTTCACTTGGAAGACCTTGACTTACGTTGCTGTCTCAACATTGACCTTGTCCAAGATCTGGAATCACTAAGTTTTGAGAGAAGATGCCCCAATGACTCAACCTCTGATTGCCCAAACTTATGACCGTAAGACGGTTTTTCCGATACGTATTCAACGGAAGAAGAAGACGATGATTCCTCGAATGGCAGCGATGACAGTGATTAGAACGTAACCAGAGTAATCCAGCTCGAGTGGGACGAGAAAGAACCAGTAAATAAATACGGTGGTTGAATATTTAACTTTCTTCTGTCGGTTTTCTCTTCTTGAAATTTTTCTCCATTTCAGGAATGTGTTTTTGAGTCCAAGAAAAACATCAAACTTCAGGAAAAGAACCCTGAACAGATGTCACCTGCTTCGAAAATTCAAGATTTGATCTTATATTCTTATAGATATTAGAAGACAATGGTTGGTTAAAAGACTCAGAACACTTTATTTGCATATGTGAAACTTTTGGGAAATAATACCAAATAGATTTCACATGCTGCTATCAGCCGTGTTAGAGAAGGCATGCCAATGGGAAAAAGAGAAAATGAAGTTCTTCACAAAAAAATGAGGGCTTAGCCTCATCAACCCTCATGTAATCAATTTCGTTTTAGGGTTCGATGCTCATGTTCAATTGACACAAACGTTTCATCGTGAACTGAGTTTATCATAGTGAATTGTTCTGTCATTTCGTTTTAGAGTTATTGGGGGCTTCGATGCTTTTTGAGGTTTACTTTCCAATAAACGATTTGTGATTTTATTTTAGGGTTATTTGGTTTAGGCTCCGATGGTTTCTATTCAATTGACACAAACATTTGGCTAATGAAATTAAAAGATTTTATTCGCTAATCTAGCCATTTTCTTTGTGATTGTACCCGTAAATAAGCATGGTGATTGAATATTTAACTTTTTATGTCGGTACAATCACCGTGCTTATTTACTAATATAATCGCAACGAAAATGGCTAGATTGGCGAACAAATCCCTTTAACTTCATTAACCAAACGTTTGTTTGTCAATTATACAAAAACCATCGAAGCCTAAAGACTGACGTCTGATTTTATTCAATTAAAAATATCAAGCAAAAAGAAAAAAAAAACATTTCCTCTTATAAAATGACGCCAATCAAGAAAATTTTATCCTTCTAAACCTCTGGTTTTATATAATACTCTGCATTCAAGAAAATAATGTTAAATATGATAATATCATATGAAATGAGGCCTTTAAGAGTGGTTGAGAAAGAAAATGAAGCTTTTCAGAGCATCTAAGAATCTAAACCATATATAAAGAAACACAGAACATTGTTAGATACCCTAGTATCTCACATGATACTTCATTGCTAATTTTGAGAGTATTCTAACTTCTAAGTCAATCTCACAATTCCGATTTATGTGTGAGTAAGTTTCATATATACTCACCTAAACAACTCTTAACATGTTTGTCTTTTTTTGGTAAGATGGAGACAACCGTCTCCCCCCAAGTTTTATTCAAATACGAAATGAAAATTACATCGGAACACTATGTGTTCTTGCAACCCCATTAGCATCCTCCGACATAATCGAAATGACATCTTCCGGGGTCGAAACAAACAAATGAAAATCCAGAGACAAAGAGAACGCATAGTTGGCTAACCCATCTGCTAGACGATTAGATTTCCTATACACATGAGAAACTCGGACTATCCAGTCCTTTCAAAAAAAATCATAGCACAAACGTACTATGAATGACAGAGGGTGGCGCTCACCTATCCCTGTCTTTAGAAAACTCACCACAATTGCCGAATCCACCTCCAGTTCTAGTCTCATTACACGGCGCTCCCACGCAATGTATAGTCCATAATAAACCTCTATAGTTCAGCCACTGGTGCTGAACATATCCAATGTTAAAAGCAAAACCACCACACCAATTACCATTTTCATCCTGTAACACTCCCCTAGCAGTAGCTAGGCCAGAATTGCCAAGTAACATGTTTGTCTTTTAATATAAGTTTATAAACCATTGAATTATTTTTCGTTATTCACTGGACTTAATTCGTCAAATTATTAATGTTGGTAAATTTGAAACATATTGTTTTTTATCCCAATTTATTTTGCACTCTAATAATCTTAATTGATTTTGTTTATTTTTAATTCTTATAAATTGGGTAAAATAGGAAATATATTTTTCTATATTTCAAATTTTCTTTTTAAGAATTGATTTTGCAAAACATTGTAATGGATAATCATATTTCCATTTAATGTAAGAGAAATCAAATGAGTGGATTCAAAAACCAATTAAACTATGGAAATACAAAAAATAGGAAATATATTTTTCTATTTTTAATTCTTATAAATTGGGTAAAATAGGAAATATATTTTTCTATATTTCAAATTTTCTTTTTAAGAATTGATTTTGCAAAACATTGTAATGGATAATCATATTTCCATTTAATGTAAGAGAAATCAAATGAGTGGATTCAAAAACCAATTAAACTATGGAGATACAAAAAAAAGTCATTTAAACAATTTGACTATTTAACTCATCATACCCATAAAAGAAAAAAAAATGTATTTTAATTTAGCCAAGAAAATAAGTGAGAGAGAGCAAAATCTCTCTCCATTGACGTTGGCGGCTTGTGTTAGCTGTTTGCATATATATATACACACAGCAATCACACGTATATATATATTCATATGTATATCTATACATTGTTTATATACATCTCTCTCTCTCTCTTCTTCTCTCTGTGTGTCGATGCAGTGTTTCTTCGGTCAAATGATACCAATCTGAAACAAAGAAAAATCAAATTTTTTTTTTTTTTATTGCGTACACCTCTCTCCATCTCTGTTCCATAAAAGTCTTTTTACATCGCTCATCAATCATCATCTTCACTTGCTCTGAATTCTCCAAGGTCAAGTTCAAATTCCCGATTTCTTTGGTTTTTGGATTTTTCTTCATCGGGTTCGTTTTTTTCCTCTCTCTCTCTCTTTGGATTGAGTTCAAATTCGAAATCAGATTCTTCTTTCTTTGCTCTGTGATTGATTACACAGTGTGTTGAGAGGGGTTTTGAGTCTGATGGTGAAATTGGGGTCTCGCCGGGAAATTGAAGTTGTGTTTGCTATGATTTGAATGAAATCGGAGTTTGAATCTCTCTCTCTGGTTTATAAGAACTCATGGGTTGCATAATCTCTAAGAAGAAATCTCCAAAGAGAAATCATCATCATTCATCACGGAAAGAATCATCGGAGAAGCGTTTCTCATCGAGGATCAATTCCTCGAGGATCGATGATTCGAGCCAGAGCAAAGACGAGCAAGACCGAAAAGTCGGGTTGATCGAATCGGAAAAGTTCAGTTCCAGTAGATTTTCTGAGAAACACCCGGAGATTTCAGAGATTTGTGATACGGATGATGATGGAGACGAAGATAACCCACAAGAGGAGCTGAAGAGAGAGCCTAGCACTGTCGTTGTTCGTCCCGGTTCCGAAACGGGTCCCAAGGTTGAAGCTGAAGTGGCTGCAGGATGGCCTGCTTGGCTAGTCTCAGTGGCTGGTGAAGCACTCGTGGGTTGGACTCCACGACGTGCTAGCACCTTTGAGAAATTGGAGAAAGTAAGCAAAAAGCTTTGTTCTTTCGTTTTTTCCGCCTTTTTCGATTCCATGATGATGAACTCGTTTTTGATGAATGCTTCTTCGTGTGTGTGTGGGTGATGCAGATTGGGCAAGGAACGTATAGCAGTGTATACAAGGCTCGTGATCTTGTTAATAACAAGATCGTTGCTCTTAAAAGAGTCAGGTTCGATCTTAGCGATTTAGAGAGTGTTAAGTTTATGGCTAGAGAGATTATAGTAATGAGGAGGCTTGATCATCCTAATGTACTTAAGTTAGAAGGCTTGATCACTGCCTCTGTTTCGTCCTCTCTTTACTTGGTTTTCGAGTACATGGATCATGACCTCGTCGGGCTCGCTTCGATTCCCGGTATCAAGTTCTCTGAGCCTCAGGTACTAAACCTTTACGTGCTCCTCCTCGCTACCACCACCATTTTATCAGTGTATGAAGCCTAACTTGTTCTTTCTGCTGCTTTAGGTTAAATGTTACATGAAACAGCTTCTAAGCGGGCTTCATCATTGTCACAGCCGCGGTGTTCTGCACCGCGATATAAAGGGCTCCAATCTACTGATTGACAGTAACGGTATCTTGAAGATAGCTGATTTCGGGCTAGCCACGTTTTTCGACCCGCAGAACTGCGTTCCGTTGACTAGCCGTGTTGTGACTCTTTGGTATCGACCCCCGGAGCTTCTTCTTGGAGCTTGTCATTATGGTGTTGGTGTTGATTTGTGGAGCACAGGGTGTATCTTAGGCGAACTATATTCCGGGAAACCGATCCTGCCAGGGAAAACCGAGGTACATATGCTCTTTAAATCCATCAAGAACTCATCTTCCCCGCAAGCTAAATCCATCAAGAATTCATCTTCCCGTAACCTAAAGCCATCAAGAACTCATCTTTTTATGATTTAATAATTTCTAGGTAGAGCAACTGCATAAAATCTTCAAGCTGTGTGGTTCACCAACAGAAGATTACTGGAGGAAACTGAAGCTACCACCTTCAGCTGCGTTTAGACCCGCGCTTCCATATGGACGACGTGTAGCAGAGATGTTCAAGGATCTGCCGACGAATGTTCTTTCGCTTTTGGAGGCTTTACTCTCCATAGACCCAGACCGGAGAGGCTCTGCAGCTAGAGCTCTTGAGAGCGAGGTATTGATGTTATTTTTCAAATTTGTGATCATTCAAAGCATATAGTGATTGATAACACATGGTTATTATTGTGGAGCAGTACTTCAGAACAGAGCCGTTTGCTTGTGATCCATCTTCTCTACCAATGTATCCTCCCAGCAAAGAGATTGATGCTAAAATACGAGATGACGCGAAAAGGCAACGACCGACTCAGGAGAAGCAAGACTCTCAGACAAGACTATCGCACGAAAGAAAACTTATCCCGCCTGTAAAAGCTAATCCATCACTCACAACGGCTATAGAGGTAACAGAAAGGCTTGATCTGCTATGGTTCGGTGTTGGCCTCTGAGAGTAATCAGAAACTTGAAAACTAAAAAAAAAAAAACTTGTTGGCCAATACAGAATCCTTATCTAAGAACCTGTGTGGTGGGTAATTCGACAAGACAAATGCAGATGACAAAGGACATGACCAACAGCAACAACAATCCGACAAGTGGAAGAGTCTCTCACTCGGGTCCGATGATGAACAAACGGAATCACAGCCGGTTAACACACGTGAAGGACAATGCAGCAGCGCCTAGAATACTTTCTTCATACAGAGCTAACTCAGCGGGACAAAGCGGTTATGTAGACACAAATGGCTCAGAGAAACCAATCATGAGTCAGCAACGGAAGGATTTGAGAGCATTCAACAGAGCTGACACTATGGATAACAGTAAGAGGCAAATCAAAATCCCAAATGACCCATCTTGGGTAAGTGATCTCAGAGATTCTTTTTTTTGTTTCCTTTCTTCTGCAGACAAAGAAACTGTCTTTTACTTACATTGTGGTTGATCTCTCTCTCTCTCTGTCTCTCTGTTTACATACAGTATGATTCTGGGGATAACAAAATGTACATGTCGGGTCCATTGCTGGCTCAGCCAAGTAAAGTGGATCAGATGCTGGAAGAACACGACCGACAGCTTCAGGAATTCACTAGACAGAAGGCAAAACAATCAAGAAACTGAACTGAATCCTTGCCGTATTTATATTGCTTGGAATCATGATCGGAGGTTGAAAACAGAGAACCAGTTTAGAGTCTTGTTGTATCAAAGAAGAGTCTGATGAGCTTTATCTGGTTCGTAGATTTTGGAAAAAAATTGTAATAGAGATTAAAGATTTGTTTGGCTTATAAGAAGCTCAGCTTTGTGATTACATAGATGTGTATAGCATTTTATACAGACATCATTGTGTACATTACATGTATGTACATTTCTTCATATGTTATAGAGATGTACATACGTACAATATATATGGCAATATAATGTTGCGTTTTCAACAATTTCTTATTATTTCTTAGAAGTTAACAAGCTTTCATTCGGATTCTATGGTTTCAGTGTTTAATTAACTAATATTTCGATAAAAAGATCTAAACTTGTTAAATATTTGAAAAAAAAAAAAGATCATTTGGAGAATCAGATTAACAAATCTTTCTCATACACAGAAACTGTGTCAGAAGGTGTCCTAAGATATTTTTCTGAGTATCATCATATTTCTCCAAGATCTGATCTTTCACGAATTTGATAATTAAAAAAAAAATGAATTTTGATATTAAAAGAAAGTTTTCTACCAAGATTGAAAAACAAACTCGAAGTTTATGGAAATTGGTAAAAGAAAAAAAAAATCGAGATGAAGAATCAGAAAGAACGTAGCGAGTTGAATATTTTATCGATCAATTGAATCCTAAGAATCATCACACATCGACAACTTTCATCACATTCTTCAGCCGGAATCGATTAAAACAAAGTACAAAACAGAACAGTGAGAAGAATTGAGAAACGAGAACGAAGAAATCAGACGGTTGACAATTGATATCGTTATCAGGTAATGGGTGCGGACTTATAATGGTTATGGTACGGAAGATAAGCTTAGCTATTTATATGAGATTTACGATGAAACCCTAAATAGTCAAAGACTCGAATCTTAAATCTTGTTTGGATACAAGTATAGTTAAGATACGGGACTGATTGGACACAAGTAGCCAACTACACCGGATCCATGTTTTTCTACTTTCCTCTTCGTTAGGCTTAGACCCAATTTGGGCCCATTCTTTTGTTCTTAGTTAAACTTAGGGAGAAATGAATAAATTACACTTTGTTATAGTAGTTTATGATTTTTTTATTATAGATAAGAAGAAGAAACAAGATCAAGTCCTCCTAAAAAACTCAAAAAATGTTTCTCCACCATCAGCATTATTCTCTTGACTCCCATTCCATTATCTTTTTCGCGTTCAAATTCAACTAGAGGAAGATAATTTTTTTACTGTTTTTCATCAATCAAGTATATTTCTCAAACCTCAAGGTTTTGATAAATTTCTTCAGAAAAACTAGATCATTCCTGGTTTTATGTAGGTTAAAAAATTGGATGAATAATTATCAGAATAATATAAATATAATATACTGTTTATCCACGGTTAAAACGGTTTTCACCACCATGAGTTCGGCGGCTACGATAGTAATGCTGGTTAAATCATTTATCCAAGATTATTTGCCCCATGATTACGTTTCATATGGCTTCAGTAGCGTTTTCTCCTCCTAAATAACAATAACTGTCAAAGAATTTGTAGGGATGGTGCACAACGAAATCTTTGACGCTACACAATCCTATCTAAGCCACCAAGACATATACTTCTAACAGAAGAATCAAGGTAAGCAAACCAGAGAAAGATGTTGGATAAACTTCAACATTAACTTGAAGCCTAAGATAATTTCTAACAAGTTGGTTAGGATAAGAAAAGGCAATTCATGTAATCCTAAGGGAATTAGGAAGTTGTCTAGTTCTAAAGAAAGGAAACATGTAATAAGGAAAATAGAATTAGGAAAAAGAAATTCTAGTTCTATATATATGATCACCAAAGATGTGGTTTGATTATAAGAAAAGATCAAGAGCTTTGTGTTTAGTTTTTGAGTTAAGTTTTCTAAACATTAATAAAGAAAGTTGTCTTTATTCAAAACTAAAAAGGTCTTAAGAAACTTTATATGGTATCAGAGCGGTTTTGATTCCGAGTCAATACGAAGATCATCACATATAGCCGTCGAACCCGAGCCATGGGAGACGCCAACGCTGCGACACGGTCAAAGGAGTTCACGCCGCCGTCAATTCAATGTCCTACACTAAACGCAACAAATTACACAGTATGGGCCATGAGAATGAAAGTCCTAATGAAGATATACAAGGTTTGGGACACAATCGACCCCGGCTCGGAGGATGCAGATAAAAACAATATCGCCATAGGCCTATTGTTTCAAGCAATTACGGAGTCTCTTGTCTTACAAGTTGATGAGCATGAAACCTCAAAAGAAATTTGGGACGCAATAAAATCACGTAACCTCGGAGCTGAACGTGTCAAAGAAGCTCGGTTACAAACTCTCATGTCCGAGTTCGAAAGAATTAAGATGGGAGATAACGACACAATAGACAGTTTTTCTGGAAAGCTATCGGAGATTGCGTCGAAATCGGCCTCACTAGGACAAACTATTGAAGAAAACAAGTTGGTGAAGAAGTTTCTCAACAGTTTGCCCAGAAACAAATACATCCATATGATTGCTTCACTAGAGCAACTTTTGGACCTGAAGAAAACAAGTTTTGAAGATATAATTGGGAGATTAAAAGCATACGAAGAAAGAATTCTCGACGAAGAGATCACCGGGGATTCACAAGGGAAGCTCTTATACGCCAATTCATATCAACAAAACACTACTACGACGTCATCAAGAGGACGAGGAGGAGGTCGTGGTAGAGGAGGAAGAGGACGAGGAAGGGGAAGGACTAATTCACAAGAAAGCACATCAAATCAGAATGATCAAGGTCAAGGAAAGGAAAGAAAGGACAGATCAAAGATAATTTGCTTTCGGTGTGATAAACCCGGTCACTTCTCCTCGGTATGTCCCGAAAGAAAGCAAAGAATACAAGAAGCAAACAAGACTGAGACGGAGGAAGCCGATCCAGCTTTGTATATGCATGAAGTGGTATTCTTGAATGAAGAAAAATTAATACCAAAGAATTTCGAGGAAGAGGAAGGAGTTTGGTATTTGGAAAACGGTGCTAGCAACCACATGACGGGTAAGAAGCATTACTTCTCGGAAATTAATGAGAAGATCAAAGGCAAAGTTAAGTTCGGAGACGGTTCTTACGTGGAGATAGAAGGGAAGGGATCAATTCTGTTTCAAGGCAAGACCGGAGAACAAAAGCTCGTGACTAACATCTACTATATTTCTAATCTCAAGAGTAATATCCTAAGTCTAGGACAAGCTACAGAGGTGGGTTGTGATGTTAGAATGAGAAGAGACTTCTTAACAGTACACGATCCAAGTGGGAGATTGCTAGTAAGAGTCACACGATCTTCAAACAGACTCTACAAGATAAAATTGAAGATCGGAAAACCTATGTGCCTAAATGCGAAGCTAGAGGACGAGACATGGAAGTGGCATGCAAGGTTAGGTCACATAAGTTTCAAAACAATCAAGACAATGTCCCAACACGAGATGGTTCGCGGACTGCCGATGACAAACGATGAAACAAGAGTATGTGAATCATGCCTAGTCGGAAAACAAGTACGACAGACTTTTCCGAAAGCAACAACGTTCCGAGCTACAAAACCACTAGAGCTTCTACACGCTGATTTGTGTGGTCCAATCACACCACCAACCATTGCTCATAACAAATACATATTTGTTATTATAGACGATTATTCAAGATACATGTGGTCTATTTTGATGAAAGAGAAGAGTGAAGCGTTTGGAAGTTTTAAGATGTTTAAAAGCCTAGTGGAGAAGGACCTTGGCAACGAGATAAAGACGCTGAGAACGGACAGAGGAGGAGAATTCACATCCATGGAGTTTCATGATTTCTGTGATTCAAGTGGAATCAAACGACACTTAACGGCACCCTATACACCCCAACAAAACGGTGTAGTCGAGAGAAGGAATAGGACATTAATGGAGATGACAAGGAGCACTCTCAAGGCCATGAAAGTACCTAACTATCTATGGGGAGAAGCAGTGAGGCATTCAACCTATTTGATCAATAGGATACCTACGAGAGCCCTCGAGAACATGACTCCTTATGAAAGCTTGCGGAAGAAGAAACCAAACCTAGATCATCTACGAGTGTTTGGCTGTAAAGCATACGCAAAGATTGATGCAACTCATCTCAAGAAACTTGACGATAGATCACAATCTCTAGTGCATCTTGGAATCGAGCCAGGATCCAAAGCCTATAGATTACAATCCAACAACACGAAGAGTTGTAGTAAGCCGTGATGTTGTATTTGATGAAAAGACAAGTTGGAGTTGGAACGAGTCTACACACGGATCAAGTATGGATCCAGGGATGTTTCACATGAGATGGGGAGAAGTGATAGACACAGGAGAAGGACCTGTGATCACTAACAACAATCACGATCTCAACGGGAATGAAGATCATGATCATAACGAAGAAAACGAGGATGATGATCATGAAGAAGGAGACAATGAAGCTGAAGTTCAACCAGCTCAACCAGCTCCAATAGTACCACTTCGACGATCGACACGACAAGTGACGTTGCCAAAACACCTAGAAGACTACGTCCTCCAAGCCGAGGAGGAGTGCGAGATACTCTTGCTCTCAATCAACGATGAGCCAAGAAACTTCAAGGAAGCAAAAAGCTCATCAAAGTGGACTAGTGCATGCGGGGAAGAGATTGATTCCATCAACAAGAATAAGACATGGTTTCTTGTTGACAAACCAAGTGGGGTAAAGATAATCGGTCTTAAATGGATTTTCAAAATCAAGAAGAATGTGGATGGTTCTATCAACAAGCTTAAAGCAAGACTTGTAGCAAAAGGATATGTACAAGAATCCTGCATAGATTTTGAAGAAGTTTTTGCACCAGTGGCACGACTAGAGACCATTCGATTATTGATTGCAGAAGCAGCATCAAATGCTTGGGAGATTCATCACTTGGACGTGAAAACAGCTTTCTTACACAGAGAGCTAAGAGAAGATGTGTACGTCGAACAACCAGAGGGATTCGAAGTTAAAGGAGCATAGCACAAAGTTTACAAGCTTTCAAAAGCTCTGTATGGTTTAAGACAAGCCCCTCGAGCATGGAATACAAAGTTAGATCAAATTTTAAAAGGAATGAGGTTTGTGAAGTGTTCAAAGGAAAATTCAGTTTACCGGAGAGAAGAGAAAGGAATGCTTCTCATTGTTGCGGTTTACGTCGATGACCTATTTGTGACAGGAAACACTCTTAAAGTCATTAACGAGTTCAAGAAAGGAATGTCATCTGAGTTCGAGATGTCAGACCTCGGCAAGCTCACGTATTACATCGGTATTGAAGTACGACAAGGAGAAGATGGTATTGAAATCAAACAAGAAGGCTACGCAAGACGGATCTTGAAAGAAGCAGGTTTAGAAACTTGTAATCCAACTAAGATACCAATGGAGTTTGGATTAAAAGTTTCCAAAACAGAGAATGAAGAAGAGATAGATCATACGTGCTACAGAAAGAATGTTGGCTGTCTGAGATACTTGCTACATACGCGACCGGATTTGGCATTCTCAGTCGGAGTTGCTAGTCGCTATATGCAGAGTCAGAAATCTCATGGAAAGATAATGAAACACATTCTAAGGTACTTAAAGGGGAGTGTTTCTTACGGTTTAAAGTTTAAACGTGGAGGATCAAGGAAGATAGTGGGCTTTAGTGACAGCAGCCACAACATCGATCCAAATGATGGAAGAACTACCACATGGCACATCTTCTATCTCGGAGATTCGCCCATCACCTGGTGTTCGCAGAAGCAGGAAACGGTGGCTCTTTCGTCTTGTGAAGCCGAGTTCATGGCGGCAACGGAAGCAGCTAAGCAAGCGATATGGCTTCAAGATCTTCAAGCTGAAATCAAAGGAAGGAAGACAGAACAAGTTCTCATAAGGATCGATAACAAGTCCGCGATTGCACTCACTAAGAATCCCGTATTTCATGGTAAAAGTAAGCACATCCACAAACGATACCATTTCATACGAGAGTGCATTGAGAAAGAGATTGTCGAAGTAGAGCACATACCAGGAGTGGAACAAAAGGCGGATATATTAACCAAGGCGCTAGCAAAGATCAAATTCGGAGAAATGAGAAGCTTGATAGGAGTTCAAGATTTGTCACAAGCGAAGTTGAAGCTTAAAGGGGAGAATGTTGGATAAACTTCAATATTAACTTGAAGCCTAAGATAATCTCTAACAAGTTGATTAGGATAAGAAAAGGCAATTCATGTAATCCTAAGGGAATTAGGAAGTTGTCTAGTTCTAAGGAAAGGAAACATTTAATAAGGAAAATAGGATTAGGAAAGGAAATTCTAGTTCTATATATATGATCACCAAAGATGTGGTTTGATTATAAGAAAAGATCAAGAGCTTTGTGTTTAGTTTTTGAGTTAAGTTTTCTAAACATTAATANGATTAGGAAAGGAAATTCTAGTTCTATATATATGATCACCAAAGATGTGGTTTGATTATAAGAAAAGATCAAGAGCTTTGTGTTTAGTTTTTGAGTTAAGTTTTCTAAACATTAATAAAGAAAGTTGTCTTTATTCAAAGGTAAAAAAAGTCTTAAGAAACTTTAGAAGAAAACAACTATAATGTCACTTTGAAACATGACGAAGTCGTTGTGGATATATCTATAATGGGATCAAAATTTCAATGGATCCTGAACTGTCACCATGTCGAGTCCACGATTTTTCACAACCCAAAGGATGTAAACTCTACGCTCATATCATAAGTACAATCATTCTACCTAATCTTCCCCAAAAAACCAGAGACATTAATTGCTGTTAAATATTATTTGCCATTTATTGTGGAAATAGGCAAATTCAGGATTTTATTTCTTATCAAAGGTCGAAACCTTTTTTTTATATATAAATTCATCAACCACGACAATCATAACTTTTACGATGAGATGTACATGTTATTGATAAGCAACGAAAACAAAAATGGAGTAAACATTTGCAAGGTATTTTAAAGTCGAAACCACAAATAATCTTACAAAGTTTTTTCTTCTAATCTTTAATTTTGTAAATAGAAGAAGAAGATTTCACTTTTCTTGGTAGGTTTAAGGTTGACGATCCTAAAATCTTTTCTTAATCACACTACTACAAATGGGCTGGGAAAGTGGGCTTGCCACATACGTGACAAAGGCCGATATGTACTGCGTCTAATCAAAGATTTTAATCAGCGGTCGATTTCATTATTCCCTTAAATTATCCTTTCAAGACCCACACTAAAAGCTCTTCCTTTACGACCCCCACTATTTTAGGTCAAAATGATAATCGACCCTTCATGTTTTATTTCGATCATCAAACACCCCAAAAGTCCAGAGATTATTAGAAAGCGTAAAAAAACCACTATTAATTTATTTTGCCAACGAATTGAATCCGTTTAATCAGAGGCAAATACAAACTTTATATTATATCGATTCGGCAGAAAAGGGAAAAGTTCAGTTTATTATTATGTTTCGAGGTCAATAATATACTACGATTTAATAAGAAAATTAGGAAATCGAGGGGCTAAATATCTAAAACTTTTTTTCTTCGTCCGATTTCATTCTCCTTTTCCTCTCTCTCTATATCGGCACCGAACCAAAAACAAACGCAGCAGAAGGAGAGAGATAGAGAGAGACGTAGAAAGAGAAGAGAAAGAGAGAGAGAGAGAAAGGTCGAACCTTTTTGTTTCTTTGACAGAGCTCGTGGAAGATCACTGTCTCCTACAATGCCTGTGAAGAAGAGCTTATCGGCGGCTGAGATTCCCGATGAGGAAGAGGAAGAGAAAGACCAACGACGCGACGGATTTAACCCGGAAGCTGGAGAGAACGAAGAAGAGGATCTAGGAGAGAGGGTTGAGAAGAGAGACGAAGAAGAAGGAAACGGTGAGAAAGATGAAGAAGAAGTAAAACGCGACGAAGCGGACGAAGAAGAAGAAGCAGAAGCAGAGGCGGAAGAAGATAAGGAAGATGGTGATGACGATGAAGACGAAGAGGAAGATGAAGAAGTAGAAGAAGAAGAAGAAGAAGAAGAAGAAGAAGAAGAAGAAGAAGAAGGTAAAGGTTGTTATTTTTTGGGTTCCTACTCGTGGAAACGTAAATCACGCTTGTTGTTGTTGTGTGTATACGTGAGAGTGTGTTTGTTCATGTGATCGATTTTGTCTTGCTCAATTGGCTCTCATTTTTTATCAGATTCTAAGGAAAGAAGTCCATCTTCGACACCAGGAGACCAATCAGAGTACGATTTCTATTCCCCACTCTCTCTCTCTCTCTCTCTCCAGATGTGTGTTTTTGCCGTAATGGGTTCTCTTCTCCATTCCAGTTTCTTGGTTTGAAGAATGGGTTTGTTTTGGACCGATCCTGTACATGTAAAAAGTCTCTGCTTTGTTTAGCAATTCGATGATTTCATCGTCTTTAGCGCTTGCATGTTGCAATTACTGTCGTCTTGCGGCTCCAAAATTCCTAAAACTATGTAAAGCTGATAGCTTGATTTATAGAACAGTGATACATTGAGAAATGAGAATGATTTAGCTTAAAACTCTGTCAGTGTTCAAGATTGTCTTAAAACTCTCTTGGTTTTCTGTCAGTGTAGCATCTAGAAGCTCCAGCTAAAATCAGCTTTACTTGTGTTTGTTGTTTACATATGTCTGTATTTTCTTTCATGCAGAAGTATGGATATTGATCTAGGGGAAATCCGTAAAGACGTGCAGTGTCCGATATGCTTAGGTACTTCAATTTCTTCATGTATTTTTGTAATTCAAGTCAATTCAATTCTGTTAATATTAAAGCTTCCTTGTTGGGAATGGAACTTATCCGTAAACTCCAATGTTGTTGCTTTCTTCAAATAGCATGAAACTCTTGAGTCTTTCCATATCGGTCTTCTTCTAGATGATTGATTTGCAGAGAATATGCTTAAACATGTCTTAATTGAGGGATATTTTTGCCAACTTTTCTCATAATCTTACCACTGCAAGTCTTTTCACTTTCTATTTTAAGCTCCACTAGTACAGTATGCTACATTTTTAAGTTTCTTGCTTTACCTTTTTTTCCAGGAATTATAAAGAAAACAAGGACTGTGATGGAATGCCTGCACAGGTTCTGCCGGGAATGTATAGATAAGTCCATGAGATTGGGGTATGCCTTCAAATTTTCCGATTCTTTCTTTTCTTGCTTTCAGTTCTATGCCACTTTCCAGTTTCGTGTTCATCATTCTCATTAACTGAAATAGGTGTTGGCTTTTATAAAGCCTTGTTTCTGAGTTTATATATTAACTGAAATTGCTGTTGCAGGAACAACGAATGTCCTGCTTGCAGGAAACATTGTGCAAGCCGGCGTTCTCTAAGAGACGATCCAAAATTTGATGCTCTTATTGCAGCTTTATTCACAAACATTGATAGTTATGAGGAAGAGGTAAAAAAGCATAAGCATTTTTTATTTCCCTCTGCTTGTTTATTTCTGAGAGATTGTTGCTGTTGAATGATTTTCATTTTTTTTTGTTCAGGAATTGGCTTTTCATGAAGATGACAAGGCTCGTAATAAGCAGGTCAGATACCCGAAGCAATCTATTATGCTTTGGAGAATGTCGGTATTTACCTTCTGGAGCTCTTTTCTAAAAAAAGTATATTTCTCTACCTTGTTATGGCTTTTTGTGTAGATTCAAGCATCTATAGCTCAGATATCGCAACGACAATCCGATGCTCTTGTGAAAAGACGATCTTTTGGTAAAGAGGCAGCAGTTCTAATGAGACCACAGCGTAGTGGTAGCGGCTCCAGAAGGAGAAGAAACTGCAGAAACATGGAACAAAATACGTTAGAAGCCCATGACGATGATGGTAATAATGATGATGATAACAACAACGGAGGAGGCAAAGATTCGTCTTCAGATGAGCGTGGTGCAGAAGTTCGGATGAGAAAACGAAGAAAACGGTCTACAGGTCGTTCAACACAACACCCTTCTTCTTCAGGTGCCAACAACAGCAACAACGGTAACTGCGCGGATAACGACACAGAAGCGTCTAGAGACAGCAAAGGAATATCTCCGGGGCTTGTGTGGAATCCGGAGATACTTGCTTGGGGAAGAGGCGGTACAAGGAGTAACACAAGGCATGGGAATAATACACCTGGAGGTAGTAGTAAGAGTCTGAGGAATGCTCGCGTGAATAGACTTGTGGAGTATCTACGCAGCAACGTAGATGGAAACAGTGTTGAGGTACCAAAAGCAAAGAAGAGATGAATTGTCTCCTTCTTCTTGATGATTCTCCTCCTCTTGAATTTTGATTTAAACTCTCTCTTTATCTCTGCAGCTGGATATTCATCTCAAGCTTGTCTCCCTGGATACAAAATGTGTACCAGACTTACCGCAGCCATATCTCTGTTGTCGACCCACTTTGCTTGTAAAACAGCTCCGTGAAGTAAGTACTCTCTCTCTCTCTCTCTCTCTCTCTCTCTCTCTCTCTCTCTCTCTCCTTCTTAACATTAGAATTGTCTCCGTGGAAAGTAGTTAGTCTTCAATTTTCATTTCATATATAGAATGTTTGTTACATATATAGATGGTGAAGGTAAGGTTCTTCAATCTAGTTCAATAACAAAGATGATTTCAATCACATACCCTAAATACTTCTGATTTCTCTCAATGTTGAGCAGTTTGTGGCACTTCAGATGAATTTGACGACTGAAGAGGTTGAGTTGTTGGTAACAAGAAGATTAGGAGGAGAAGATAAGGCAATAGAGAATCTTCCTGTAGTGACTTCAGCTTCAGCTTCAGCATCCGAAGATGAGATGCAGAGTCTGGAAGACAATGAAACATTGTCAAGGCTCAAAGTCGATTTCATTTCAAGCCATGAACAACATTTGGTTAGCGTCACTGAGAATAATCCATATTTCTACTCATTGCTCTAATCTAAGTATGATTCAACTTTCTGAAACTTTTTTCCTTATTTGGTTTTTTCCTTTCAGATCATATCTTACCGGCAAAAGCAAACCGAGTGAAGAAACTTGGAGCCTGAAGGATGTGTTGCAAACAACGTATATACATAAACAGATGGATCACGGCTTGTTTATCCGTTTGCTAGATTATATGTCTCAGTTGGTTTTTGATTTTATTAGTTCAATTCTATGGAGTTTTTACATTTGTGTCATTTTTTTTTTCTTACTCATTGTAGACGTTGTTTGTTTTAGTATTTAGCCTTTAGTATTTACAGAGCAAAGTTTTATAAGGAAATCTTTTTTTTTAACTATCGTATTATATCAGTGAAGTCTCAAAAGTCAAAACATAGGAAGATTTTACTACCGACTCATTTTACAAAGGAGAAGGAGCGGTTGCTGCGGTTCAAGCGTTCTTGAACACTAGTTTCTGTTGCTGCTTAGTCTTTTTTTTTACTCTTATGATCTATCTCATGTGAGTAGAAGAAGCCATCATTGTTCTCCTCTCGATTCTTCTGATCACTCTAAGCTTTGGCGACTTTGGTTTTGTCGTCTCCTTGTTCGACCTGTGTTTAATTGATATGGAGTTTTTAGTTTTGACTCAGTGTTGTGTAGGTAAACAGCAAAAGAAGAAGAAAAGAAATCAAGTTCTGATTTGGATCAGAACTTACTTCTGAGGTAAAAAAGGGTTGTTGAAGTTTGGCACTGGTCTGGCGTGAGGAACCATTGTCCTTCTCAGTTGTTTTAGAGCTCTCTCATCCTCTACCTGTCAAAGTTTCAGGTAAAAAAAGAACATTCATTATCTGGGATACATATATTTGGCAGCAAATTTCGTAGAAATTTGTATTTATTATTATACCATTTTTGCGGCTTCAGTCTCTTCGCGGTATCTCTTGTACATCATCTCCTTCTCTTTGATCTGGTACCAACGAGAATAGGAACGATTTAGTTGAGAACTCATGACGTTCTGCAACAAAAAACTTGCTTTCAATTTACTGAAACGACTTAGATAAAGCTTACTTTATGGTCAAAGTCTGCCCTCTCGACAGCCCGATGGTCTACATGGAGATTGAACTCTTGAATTTCTGTGAGAGGCTTTCGTACTTTCTCCGGAACAGGAGTTGGATCTCTGAGTGGTGAATTTACACAAATCATTGGGAGCTTTCTTTTGAAAAAATGCAGAGGAAGCTGATAAACAAAAACAGAAAAAAAGAATCAGTTACGTACTCTTTAATCACTGGCTGTGCTCTGAAGACTCTTTTCTGGGCTTCTTCTCTCTCCACTCTCATCCTCTCCTCCATTTCTTTCCGCGTTTCTTCTTCGTGCCTAGCTAGACTCTCTAGCTGGAACGGTTCTGGTTTTGTGCATTGCCTAGGCTCTGGTTTTGGTGGGAACTGAATTGGAAAGTGAACAAATTGTCAGGCTTGTTCGCGTTTTAAACTGACTAAAAAAATGGAAAGAAGAAGCTTTGGATGCTTACCACGGGATAGTCGGTTGTGTATGGATATGGGGTTGCTTTGGGAGTTCTGACCTTTTCAGCCTCTATCTGATTATGCATGACGTCTCTCACAAACATCTTCTGCTTTTCCGCACCTCGTTCCTGGATTTAATCATATCAAAGATTCTTTTCAGCAAAATTCCCTTTATGGTAGCTACTTTTGAGGTCAAAGAGGGTTTTTGTTCATAATGTTACGTACTTCTGTCCTTAAAAGGAAAGGGTTTGGTGTAGTGTTCCTTTGTAGAGGCTTTTCACGGAAAGATTCAGAGTTCAAAGAGAGCTGCCAAGGAGATGTTATGTTAAGACACTGAGATTTCAAGAAAGAAAAGTAGAACTTAGGACTTGTCAAAGTACCTTGTCGAATAGATCTATAACAGAATTAGGCCGTGAAATCCTCTCATCTGTCACGAAATGGAACTCGTGAGGTATGGTTTTATGTTTTTTTGTGCTGCAAAAGATTCCCATCTCTCCTTTACTTTCGAATATCTGGAATGGTTGAGAGATAATTCTGAATTAGATCTAGAGAGAGGAGTGAAGAACTTGAAAAGTAACATTTTAAACCACTTGAATATGTTACCTTTTTGTTCAAGGGTCTCGCTCTGAATTTTGGCACCTTCTCGAGTTCCTCTTGCTCGATTTCAGTAGAAGTTTTTGCTTTAATTGGACGAGCTCTCAGCGTTGTTTGAAGCAAAGGGCTCTTTGGTTCGGTGAGATGAGGCATCCAATCATTTTTCTGTGGATGAAAAAAGCAAGAGATGTCTCAGTTAAGTCAAAACTCAAGTGGTTTTTTGAATAAGACAACAGGACAAGCAAAAGCTCCATAACCTTAGACAGTTCCGTCGAGGCTACTGAAGATGTCTCTGCATGCTGGCTAGCTCGTGCCATTGTTTCTAGATGGAACTCCTGCAACAGTAAGAATTAAGCCACGTATAAACAGTCTCTCACTCAGAACATGTTATGGGTCAGAGTGTTTGAATCTCCTACAGATGAAAGTGGTCTGATCACTGATCAGTGTAGTTTACCCGAAATTCTGGAGGATGCGGTGTACTTCTTTGTGGTGCAGGCAAACCTGGAGCTGCTAAAATCTGTGTCAAACAGAGAGGAAGTGCATTATTAGTTTTCAGGCTTTATCATTTCTGTGCAGATCTGTTGTTTTAACTACAGAGACTAAGTAGTTATTAAAGAGAGAGACATTGAGAGTGAAAGCCGCGCATAATTACCTTCTTATTCAAAGGTAGGGCTTTAAACTTGGGCATCTTTGACAACATCTCTTCCTCAAGCTCTGAAGTGCTTTTAAGTCTCACAGGACGAATTCGTTGAGATGTTACAAACTCTGGTTCCTTCGGCGTTGTCAGTGTCATCGGCCTATATTGGTGGTTCTGGACACGGAAAAGCAGCACTGTCCTAAAATTTAATTGAAGAAATTCCAAGTAAAAACGAAAATGGAGGCAATGTTATTACCTGTGACAAGTCCCTTGTACTTGTTTTGAACTTCTTCATCAGTTCAGCAGTTGATACAGATGGAGTAATTTGCTCCCGGACATAAACCTTAAAAGTGAATAGCAAGAGTTAAAAAACAATTTCCATCAAGGTTTTGGTCACATCTATGGAACACAATGCACCTCTTTCTTAGTGACTGAAGGGCATAAGCTGAAGCTCGTGTTAACGAGACCTCCTTGTTTTGTCTTGTGAGCCAAAGTTGACGGTTTTGGATTGAGAATCTAGTGAAATCAACGGTTCAGATTAACACATAACAGTGAGATAGCGAAACAAAGTACTGTAGTTTAAGACGACTCACCTGTCTGGATTTACCTCCATCAAGCTTTTGCCTTTTGATGGCTTGGCTTTCCTGAACCAGATTGGAACTTCCAGCTATGTTTTTAACATTCGTTCCCCTGCAGTGAGAGTCATCAATCAATACACAGCATCTACCAATCAAGAGCCTGAAAACCAAATTATAAACAATGCAAGCTACCTTTTAATGATTTTCTGATTAGTGCCTCTGGCTTGTGACTGTTTTATCGGCATCAGCACAGACCGATTCTTTGTAGCAGTTTGATGCTTCGTAGTGTTGTTCATTAGAGGTTTAGGAGTATAAACTTGAGTCTGTGATGGAGGAATGTTCTCTTTGTTATCTATCTGCTCAGTAACACCGTCGTCGAGGAAACTGTTGAATGAACATATAACGAAAATTTGTGTTAACTCACTCTCATCCCTTAACAGCAATATATAATAATTCTCTTGAATAAGAAGAGTTAATAAACCTGTCGTTCTCTTGAATATCTATGGTGTCGGTGTTGTTCTGATTCTGGTCATTCTTATATGATGCATCAGATGTGCTTTCTCCAGCTAGTGGTTCAGATGATTCTTCTTTAGCCTAACACAGAGAGAGAGAAAGCAAAACTTAAGTTGGTTCAAGCAAGCAGTAATCTACTGTTCTTAGTTCACGAAACTGAAGATATTACTTTCAACTGTTTGTCTTCTTCTTCACTGAAGTTGCACAGGGTCTCAACCTTGGATGATCTCCTCGCTTTGATTCTGGGAATCGAAGCTGCGCAAAGAAGAAATGTCGAAAACAATCTTGAATCAGATTCGGAATCATCTGTAAATTCCAAAATACCATTCAGCATATCATTTCTCTGCTTGATGCTCAAAAATAGAAATAACTAAACCCTAACTCCAATTTATCGATTGAGAGAACCTGAAACGAAGTCGTGAATCCTCGATCAATGGAAAAAATCGAGAATGCAATTCGATTTTCTGAATCACAAGCTCAGAAGAAGAGAAACAAAAAAAAGCAAACGTACGTGAAGGAGCATAACTCTTATCTATCGTCGTCACGGAAGTGGTGGTTTGCTCCTCCGGCGTCGTATCCATCGCTCCGGCGAAAAAATCAGAGATCACAGATAGAGAGATAGAGAGAGAGAAATTGAGAGATGGAGAAGAAGAAGAAGAATCTGAAGGATTCGATGATTGGGGAAGAAGAGAAGAAAGTTTATTATTGTATACGAACGAATCAAAAGCTTTTTTTGTGAATGTGGAAAAGAGTCTCTCTCTCCAACGGCCAATTTATCTTTCTTTGTTTCTTCATCTTGTCTCTTAACGGCTATCATGACGCTCCGAGTCTGGAGAAACTGCGGCGTTTCAAGTCTAGCTAAACGCAGTCGTTTGCTCTTTTCTCCTTTCATATAATGGTGGCGTTTGTTCATTTGTTTGGTATAACAAGTTTAAATTTAGGGGTGGGAAGAAAACCGAACCGAACCGAACCAACCCGAACTAACCGAACCCAAACCAAAATCTATAAATACATTTCGGTTAGGATTTTTATCAACCCGAATGATTTGAACCGAACCGAACCAAAAACCCAATGTGTTTATTTAATTAATAATATTTATGATATTAATTATTTTTAATCCTATTATTTAAAGATTTTTCGATTCTAAAAACTCACGGTTACACCTAACCGGCTAAGTTTCATAAAGAAAACAAAAATCATTCATCTTATTTTTTTATCTCTTTTTTTTGCTTCTAATATAAAACTTTATCAAATAGTTATAATAAATTAGTATGAGTGAAAACTCGAAAGTTAGTATAATAAATTATTTTTTTCTCAATTTTTTTCTATTGTTAAGAGTCACAAATTAATTGTTGTTAGACTCTTAGTGCAAAAAGATATAACTACATATTTTGTTTATTAATATTAAAGAATATTATTAAGAGAAAAAAACTTAAACCAAACCGAATTAACTAACCCAAACCGAATTACATTCAAACGGAACCGAACCGAACTCGAACCGAATTAACTTTGGTTGAATTCGGTTAGAATTAAAAAACCCAAATTAACCGAACCGAACCGAACCCAAACCAAACCCGAAATTAAACCGAAATGCCCACCCCTAAGTTTAATTACTTTTTATTTTATTGGATCGGTGTTGAAATTTAATTAATATTTTGTTTTTATTTTACTATTGATTTTTGAATTTTTTGTTGAAAAGTGATTTATCTTATTTATGATTTTATAAATCCTAGGTAGAATATTATGTTATTTATTTAATGAATTAGAATATTAACTTTACCAAAATATTACTCCCTCTGTTTCACAAAAAGTGTCATTTTGACACATTTCACACAAATTAAGAAAACAATGAAAAGTTCTAGTTTACCCTTTGTTAATACACTAAACAAATTTCTCTCTCTAATTAACACATTGAATTAATAGGGGTAAAATTGGATTTTAATTTAAAAATCTACATTGAAAATGTAAAACGACACTCTTTATGAAACAAAAATAAAACTCTTAAACGACACTCTTTGTGAAACGGAGGGAGTAGGATTTTTCTAGCTGAAAAATACAAATAAGCAAACTTTTAAGTGTGTGGTGGTAGTCTGGAAATCCATATTAAAGTCAAGTAAACTTTTGTGGATTTGGAAATACTAAAGTGAATACACAAACCAATAAACCATTTTTGATATGGTAAAAACAAACAAATTCTAGAGAATGAAATCTTTTTTTTTTTACTATAATATATATCACTGAAGTCTCAAACATATGAAGATTTTACTACGCTGAGATGAACTGACACAAGCATGAAACTGAACTGTTAGAGCACCTCAGCAAGTTCTTAACCAAGGTGGGCTATGAAGAGAGCCTGTCATATGCGGCTGCAAAGGCCTGTTGCCAAGTAGCCGAAATTATATCTGGAACTCGAAGCTTAAACGAGTTCTCTTGTCATGAAACTTTTGTATGCTGGGGGGGTCGTGACCGTAGTGAACCAGAGGTTTGACCTATTGGTACTCTCGACCCAACCTATCTCCAAAGGCAGTGACAGAACCGACTCAATATTATTATAGATCTTAGAGCAACCCCAATAGAGATATCTTAATGTGGTATTTTATTGATTAAATATTAATATTTTGTATACTTTATAGATATAAGACATTTTGTAATATTTTGTGGTTTTTGATCATACAATGGAGACACTTTCGATCAGTGTCTTAAAAACCAAAAAAAAATATTTTTTAAAAACAAATTAAATGAAAACTTGTGTTATGTAAAAAAATATTTTTTTAAATTTAAGTAAAAAAATATATTTTTTTATACCTATTATATTTTCTTCATCCAATCACGTAGTGCCACGTATGGGTTCTTAACTTAGAAAAAGTCTTATTTTAGATGTTCTTAAAAATAAGACACCAATAACTATTTTTAATATATTTTATTATTAAAAACAATACTTTAGACCCTTTGGTGTTACCATTGGGGTTGGTCTTAGGACCTAAAAAAAATTTTGGACCTATAAATTTTTGTATTTTAGGTTTTTAACTGAATATTTTTTATTTCAAAAGTTTTTTTGAGTAATTTTTCAAGATTTTTTTTTATAAATTCAAAAATATATACTTATAAAACAAATTATGGGCCCTTTTTATTCTAAATTTTTAAAAATGTGTATAAAAAATATATTTTTTTTTAAAACAACCCTATAATTATTAAAACACATAATTAGATCCGGAGCGGTCACACCGTTTCTCTCAAGTTATCCGCCCCTGGTATTTGTTCATAGCACAAATAGTTTCTCAAAACACTAAAAATGGTTCGGTTAAAGACTCAAAAGAAGTACAAAATCAAATAGTTACCAACAAATCTCCCAAGCGTTTGTAATCTTGGTTGAAGTAATCTTTTAACACCTTTTATCAAGAAACGAATTATCTCTCACATGATAGATTTTTTTATAAAAAAAATAGTATGATCATTTCAATTCCGGTAAATGATAACATAACATAGTGTCAATGATAGATTTTGGAGGAAACCTTAGAAGTATAATAGTTTTTCTCATCTTTATTCATTAGCCAATAGGCTTATTTATACAAAATCTTAACTTGTCTAGCAAGCTGTTTACATATTTAATAATAATAAATCTTCCTATTTAACAATAAGTGAATATACACAAATGTTAACTTTCCTAATAACAATAAAGAAATATGTTCACGTCGATCTCGTCATCCCGAGATCTCCTAATAGTCAAACAGAAAATCATTTACAGGTCTAGGACAAAGAAAAACAAATCCAAGAAAGCATGACCAATTGTTCTCCAACCTTTAAATTCTGTTTCATGTAAGATATAATAGAAAATGTGATCAATTTCAATATCTCCAACGTATTCCTGGGTGAAAAGCGCAACTACAAACCCTCCAAATATGTAGTAATTTGGACGGTTGTACTGGTTTTATTGGCATACAATTGATAACAAATAAATAGTGTAATGACAAAGTAATATAACAGTAGCCATCTATAAAGATTATCTTGATTAGTACTCTGTTAGTTCAAGGTCCATTAAGACTCATGATGGACATTAAAGTCTAACATACACTCAAATGTCAAATCCAATGAGCTCAAGGCAGAAAGTTGTTGGCTTTCTTCAAAAGAAGACAGAAATTGCATGACAACACGTTGGAATTACAGAGCTGCTCACAAAGTAAAAGTCGAGAAATCCAATAATCAAAACTAAACGTAAGCACAAAACAGCTATGCAACATATTCAGTTTTAACTTACCAAATATACGCTTTACACATTTTAAAATCAATATTCTGGAAATCGACACCGATAAATTTTCCTTGCGTAATTACTGGACCTACACTGTGTCCACTCATAATGTATGCGTCTACACCAATCACCAAGAGCTCGGTGTCACTCTGTGTGTACCGCTTGAAATTAACGCCAGTTACAAGCCCACTTGTAATGAAAAGAGACTCATGACCTGCATTCAAAGAATCCAAAGCATTACGAGAAATTTGTAACACATGTATCTCTTTGTATTCTCATATATAAATCAAATAGTAGTACTTTAGGGAAAGCCAACAGCAGATTCACAAACTTTTTTGAATTATTAAAACACAAAATTAGATCCAAGGCGGTTGCGCCGTTTGTCCTCCCCCAAGTTAGCCGCCCTTGAGCAGTGATTATCAGGAGCGGCGACGCGTCATGTAGAGAGGGGGCAGTTGCCCCCAATGGATTTCTATAAATATTTAAAAGTGTATATGTTTTTAAAGAAGATGCTAGTTATATTGGTTGTTGCCGTCTTCCGAAATGCTTATGTCTTCATTGTCGCTGGTCAAACCTAGCTTTCTTCATTTTTTTTTAATTATTTATTTTCCAACATGCAAAACAACTTTCTATCTTTATCTTTCTTGTAATTGTATGATCTAATTTCCAATCAATATCTTATATATTTACTTTTACTATTTTTCTTCCTTTACTATTTGTTTTTTTAATTTTTTTATTATTATTTTTTAAAAACGTAATATAATTTTTAATTTATTTCTTTGCAACTCTAGAGCTCTGGTTCTGAATAATGATAACAGCCCTTCTTTGTGAAAAAAAAACAAAATTATTTATCAAATAGTTTTGTACTTAGCTTAGTTGTAGTTGTTTTAAATATCTTTAAACGATATAAATAATAATTAACAATACATAATTTTAAAAAATATATTTTGAAGGTTTTTCTTCATTTGAAAAAAAAAGACTGGTGACTATGGTCAACATACAAATTTCGTAGCAGGCAACGATGTGTTCATCGCGCTTCTGATGGCTTTACCTCCACAGACATGGGTTAGGATCAAATACCAAGCTCTTTAGAAGAAAATAATAAAGCTCGTTTTCGTTGGTACTTTCTCGAGTATGCATCACGAAGAGGTCAGTACCAAATTTTCAGTATCTACATAATCATCATCACAACACGCTTCTAATTCGGGTTCTCTATGGTTATATCTCAGAGACAGAGAAAGGGTTTAAGATCATAAGATCAATGCCTCATCAAAACAAGAATCTCATCAACACTGCCGGTTCTCATAAATTGTTCATAAATTTCTATTAAAAAAATATTCTATTAATATTGAGTCATTAATGATATTAATTTTAATGTTTTTTTTCATTTTTTTCTGATGTGAACATTCTACTACATATTATTTGACAAGCTCAATTAGTTAAAAAAACTTACTTGTCACTTCCATAATGAAAGTTAGTGTATTCTAATGATGACATGTAAATGTGACATGTCAAATTTCCTAAAATAAACGAAATATTTTGATTGGTTGAGTTAAAATTAAATAAATTATGAAATTAAAACCTCAATACATTAAATTATAACACTTAATTAATAAATTTAAACTAACATAAAATAATAATTACTCTGATTTTAATTTATTTTTATATATATTAATAATAAATTGCATATAAATTTTTTACAATCAATATATATTATATTTTTACATAAAAAATAATAATATATTATCCAACAGGATAGTAAATACGATATATCATTTTTATCTCTTATTTTTTTATAAATAAATAAAAAGTTTATATCATACTCATATATAGTTTCATTGTAGATCGATAATTTGAGATCAGAAATAAAATAAAATGCAACCGGATGAAAAATAAATTATAATAAGATAAAACAAATATGAATAAGAAATATAAGTAAAAATAACAAATAAATCTTTAGAGTTTTGTTTTTTCGTAACACTCTCGTGCTTTATTTTCGGAGTCATTTAAAAATCTAAAGAAGCAAATTTTTTAATAAACACATGTGCGGCTCAAATTTTATAATGAACACATGCATGCAAGCTAACCATAAGAAATTATTCATTAAACCAATTCCTCAATATTGGACGAAGAGATAAGCGGAGAGTTACAGGAGAGTTTTATAAAATATGATTTCACAAAATTTATAAAAAATATTTATTATAAAAGGAAATTAATAATATATTATCTATTGTACCATATTTATTTTCATGATAAAGTCAAATATTATATTTTAATTTTTTAAAAAATTCTTTGTAATTTTTTTTAATATTTAATATAAATTTTAATTTGAAATCATATATCATAAAATGCTGAAAATAAGAAATTTTGAATGAATAAAAAACAGTAGAAACGATTTCGTGATTATTCTTAAACGGCAAAAATTGCATCGTGTTAAAACATAACGTTTGCGGAAAATATCAGAAACACAAATCAACATCTAAATATTACAATTCACTTATTTTTAACTCATACTTACATGCATAAATATACATATTTATTTCTTTTTAAAACTCAACCATACATTATTAAAATATATATTACAAAAAATATACTTTGTTATTTTTTAACACATAAAAGCCATACTTCAATTTTTCTACAAATATGCGTGTGAATATAAATATTAGTTATGTAAAAGTCAAAGTCGCATGTGAAATTGTCGTGCATTCATTTTGTTAACCTTGATTACAGTCCAATTTAAATTTCAGTTATTAAAAAATTTATATATTTTTAAAAATCTCTATATGTTTAAGAACGATGATGTGGTTGATACGCATTAATGTGCGGGCCAACCATCTATCCGCTCTTAAAATAAGTAAAGATTGTAAAACCCATTTTGGTTTAATTATAATAGATCAAAGAAAAATATATATATTGGCAATATTATATTGTGTAAAAAGAAAAGAAATCATAGTATAGATAATATTCAAGATTTATAATCAATACTTAAATATTACAATATGTCTATAAAAAAATTATACATGCACATGTGTGTAGGTCAATCATAAAAATTAAATAAATTATTATATGTTTTAATATTTTTCAGTTTATTTAGTTATCATATTTACACTTTTTATCTAAAGAAATATTTTAAAATATTGATTAATAGTTTTTTTATCTTCAATTTATATTGAAATCTATAATATTTTTCATTTGATTTATTGTTATTTTTAGTATTAATTAGTTATATAATGTTATTATTAATACATAATTAATTATATACAAATTAAATAGATCAACTTCAGTATACAATATTAATTATATATTGAACTTATAAAATGTTTTATAGCTCGCACATGGTGTGGGCCGATTACCTAGTTTTAAATAGAGAAAGAACTCCCTAATTATATGTGTATATGATTCTCCTGTAGCTAGGGTCATTCAATTTGTATTGTTTTCATTAGTATATCCGTATACGATGACCCAACCATAACAACAAAACAAAAAAAAAAATTCATGAAATAAACGTGACTAATACTAAACACTATTTTATAGATATTATAATATCTTATTATATATTAAACTACTCTAGAGTTTGTCAAATTAACATCAAATTCAAAGTCTAGAAATGAATAAACACACGACAACATTAGTCTTGCTTTCTCTACTTCTCGTGATCTCCGATCACACAAGGCTAATGATTCGGGTTCACTCGTACGTACCGTTTTGTGCGTACACGTATGATTATTTTTCTTATTGTCTTGAATTTCTCACGGGAAATTATTACAAACCCGGTAAGAAATGTTGTGTCCACATCGCAAAACTTAACATAATTGCGAATCACAAAAAAGAGAATCCGAGGCTTTTGTGTAAGTGTGTTGAGATGATGACGAGAGGTTATACGCCTCCAATGTTGGCTGATAAGATCCAAGAGCTTCCTCTACTTTGCAACACACATCTCAGCTTCCCTATCTCCTCTAGCATGGACTGCTCTACGTAAGTATGAACATTAGTTTTTTTTTTAAATGGCAAACAAAAATTTATAAAGGGATTGTGGTCTTAGTGGTAATACAAAGAGGTTTGATTTTTTTGTCCCCCTGATTCAAATCTTATTTGGGATGGAAGGGTATTGGTTTTTAACTCGGAAGTGATTCCGGATAATGGAGAAAATTATGGATCGAAAGTTTGGGATTCTCACAGTTTTCAAAAAAAAAATCTGATTTTTAGAGATATTGTAGTTAGTTTGAGTTTCGATTTAGAATGATTTGGTTATCTTTTTTATGAACATGTATATTTTTTGTTATAGTTTTGAAATCAGCTAATTGTGTAGATATATATATATATATATATAGTCAAAATTATTGTTAACATATCATGTGTTTGGTGATTTTATGCAGGGTTTAAGTTTAGAGAGGTTAAGTGGCCACTTTGTTTTGGAAGGTTCAACAAAAATGGATCTATGTGTTATGGATATTCAATTTTGGTTAAGTTTTTTTCAGTTTTTGGTTTACAGAATGTGGCAACCAATTAGATACTGAACCTAGTCTTGGTGTAATTTTTTGTAAGTTTTTCTCTTATAAAACTATATCTATAAACTAACATATTCAAAACAAATTTCAAGGAAATAAATCATTTTTGACTGATTAAAAAATCTTCAGTGCTGGAGAGGAGACAGTACTTGAACGAAATGTTTCTTCGGAGATGTAACTTGTAAGATTTTAGCACTTTTAAGAGTTTTGAAATCACATAGACGAAAAAAACAAACAAACCCAAAATATTACTATAAGTTTAATGTGGATCCACATACTCTATGTTGTTGAAAAAGAGATTAACGTGGATTTAAAAATTTTTAAAACAATTTTTCTTAATTTGGAAATACTTCAGTGCATTCTTTCCTAATAAATGCAAAACGTCGTTTGGAAGAAAAAACAAAATACTTTTGTTTCCACACGAGCCACGTAACCAGTATAGAGGTCGACATTTGTTTTTTAAACAGTCAAAATTATAAACATTCGGCCATAATCTTTTCTATTAATCCAAAATCAATTTTTAGATAAATCTGGTTTAAAATTAACCAAGTTTGAACTCGGGACTAAAAAGAACCGACTCCTTTATACTATCAGTAGTCCATCAATTCATTTGGTGATCGACACTTGTTAACACAATAAACGTTAACATTGAAACGATTAACAAATAAAATAACATATACTCCCTCTGTTTCTAAAAGAAAGTTGTTTTAAAATTTTTACACATATTAAACAAACACATTAAAACTTGACTATAAATACATTATTTTTTGTAATTAATCATTTCCTATAAATTTAAAGCAATAATAATTTAGAAAAATCATTTAATTCTCTTGAAATTTACAATTTTTTATCATTGATTAAGAAAAAATGCATAGAAAAACTAAAACAACTATTTTTGTGAAACAAAAATAAAATCTAGAACTATTTTTTTTTAAGAACAGAGAGAGTATATAAAAAATACACGTATCCAAATATTCTATTGTATGATAAATACATAATGCCATATATTTAGTGCTATTATCATGTACATGCGTTTCTGTGTTGAAAAGTTTCCTCTAGCTAGAACTATCCTTGAGTCCTAACCATTAGTTAATTTCTTTTTAGATCAAGAACATTAGGACAGCGCATGTAAATAAGTCTTAGCTACATTAACACATCAAGGGAAAAAAAGAAAGGAGTATCTAGAAAGAAAATCCAAATTATTCAGAAACCGTGACTAATCAACCTAAGCCCCAGCTCCTGCTCGGTTGCATGAACATCACTTATGTTATCTCGCCACGAGCTCTTCTCTTTCGTATGTATGTAAGTTGTTAACATTTGTCTCGGATTTCGTTTTCTATATAAAGTTCTTGTGATATATGAACCAAAATTAATTACTGTAATACATTATTGCTTACTATTTCTTTTTCGTTAAACGATTTTCAATTTTTTTTTTTTTTTTGAAAAAGGCATTCATTAAACGATTTTCATTATTCTGAAAAAAAAAACAGCTTTTTTAAATTCCAAGTGTTGCTTACTATTAAGTATTAAAAATGTCATAAACTTTTAGCTTAAAATTAATTTGATAATAAAACTAACTAGTCTTTTTATATGTGAATTTTCCAACATATCCTTTTAAAAATGGTAGTACTTTTAGTATCATATATACTCAAAACCGAATCTCACATTTTAATAGATCGGTAACAAATCTTGTTTGGATTAGACTCAACTGATCATGACGTTTATCTTTTTTTTTTTTTTTTGAAAAATCATAGAAATTTCGAAACTTCGACCCATAACTGTAAAAACGAGAATATGAGCACACACGAAAATTAATGAGGTTCGGCAACGCGTCTACGTCCTCAAAATATTCACTAGAAATTTTTAGATAATCTTACAACAAGACCTTGCCTAATGGAATTACTCGACACTAAGACACCTCTTAGTTTGATACCAACTAATCTCTTTCACTTAACAAGACATAACCGTCTTGAATACACAATTGTGTTACACACGTATATTTGTGTGTCACATCGAGCAGACTCGTGCTCACAAACAGAGACCGAAACTTGGCTTTCTTCTCTTCTCTCTATATTTCGGCTAACCCTAATTTGACTCATAAATCTTGTATTTATAGTCTCCAAAACGTCCAACCTTCAATATTCATCCAATATGCATATATGGAAATATCTCCACTAGATATTTCATCGTTATAAGTATTTTCTTTTCCTTGATAATCTCATGAGACTATAATGCATATCTTCCATATTTTCCTTAATTTCCACGTTGAAACACATCTCTTGTGCAAACAATAACTCCACATACTTTCAGCAACTTTGCCACGACTCTGCAATACCTGTTGTGTTACACAACTCAGTTCTTGTGTTACACAACGTTGTCACGTTCCAGCAGCCTAGGATCCTTGGATCTAACAATCTCCCCCTTTTTCATTGAGTTTTATAACTCAAGCTCACTGACTATAAATCTATATCTGAAACTCCCCCTTAATCCAGAACTTCCTTTTAATCCAGTATACACTAACAATCTCCCCCTGCTTGAGGGATAAAACTCTCTGAAAACTCCAAGTCATACAATAAGCTTCTCATACCTGCTGGAACGTGCATCATGCTCAAGCTCTTCCCCGTCTTCGATTTTTCCATCTACTTGCATTGAATTCGTTGATATGTTTCTCTCTATATCGTTCTTGATAGCAAGACTCATACTTCAAACACTTACATGTGTGATATGAAGACTTATTTGATCTATTGGCTGAAGATCTCAAAGACACATCATCATACAAATCAATCTTCTTCATCCACACCTTTCGAAACCTCCTTGGATCTGGAACAAACTTATTTTGTTTCAAAGCACACCTTACTTTGTTAATGAATTTGTAGCAGTAAGCCTTGATATGTCCTTTCTTCCACAAAAGAAACATCATGAAAAACTTTCACTAAGTCTATTACCACAACTCCTCTTCTCTGCTCCAACACAGTCTGACATGTTTGACACATATACAGTTTTTGAAGTCGTTGTACCTCCTTTATAACCGAGATTAGCCTTTGTCTTCCAAGTTCTTCCCATATCCAAAAACTGATCCAAATTCTCAGATCCCTTGTTTAGCATAAGTATCCTCTTCCTATTCTCATTTAGCTTACGCACAAGGTCTTTGTTCTTCTCTTTTTCTGACATGAGAACTTTCTGCATATTAATGACCTTATCTTCCAAAGTTTTATTCTTTTCACGTTCTGCTACAAGTGCCTCCTGCAACTTCTTGTTCTTGTCTTCCAAGGTCTGAATTTTGGAAATAGGCATATCATGCTTTAACTCTAGAATGTTGACTTTTCCTTCCAACATCCTCTTATCCTTGATCAATTGAAGGTTATCAGTGCTCAATTTAACCCAACTCTCATAAAGGTTTCTGATTTAGCTTGAAAATTCACATCTTCATCACTTTCCGAATCACTGTTTGACGCAACTGAATATGTGTGTGACACAAGTGATACTGCAGATTTACGTTCATCGCTTTTTGAATCATTGACACAGCTGAATATGTGTGTGACACACGTGATACTTCAGATTCATGTTCACTACTTTCTCTCTCACGCTCCATAACTCCATGCAAGGCCACAACATTGAGAACATCTTCATCTTTATCTGACTCTGTATCACTACAACTTTGAACCATCTTCTTCTTCTTTGTTCGTGTGTTCACACAATTTGATTTTGTATGACCATAACCATTGCACTTATTACACCTCATTTCTTTTCTCTTGAATGATGGACAAACTGATTTGACATGTCCAATACCATGACATTTATAGCATTCAACTTCAGATCTTTTCTGTATTTCTTCCTTTCTTGCCAATCTAGATGTGAATGTTTCAAAGAAAAGATCCATCTTTTCTTCAAACTTTTGGATCATCAAGCGAACAACTGCTTCAAGTTTCTGAATCTTGTGCTTGTCATCATCAACTATGAACGCAAGATCTTCTATAAGTTTTGGAGATTTAGATTCTAATTCCATCTCCTGAGCCTTTAGCATCCCTACCACCTCAGCAAACTTGAGTTCATCAGTATTCATCGTCATTTTTATCACAGCTTTATGTGCTTCAAACCTAGACGGCAAGCATCGCAAAAGTTTCTTCACCAATTTTGCGTCTTTGTAGCTTTTACCTAGAACTCGTGCTTCATTTGCTATGGAGCTGAGTCTTGCACTGAATTCTCCTATCTTTGCATCATCACTCATCCGTATGCTCTCAAACTGTGAAGCTAGCAAGTCTAGTCGTATCCTCCTAACATTTTCAGTACCTTCAAAAGCAGTTTGTAGTATATCCCATGCCTCCTTAGCTGATTCGCACCCTTGTACTAATTCGAACTGCCTTCTATCCACTGAACTGAAGATTGCATCCAACGCCTTTGCGTTAAACTTTGAAATCTTCTTCTCTGTTGCAGTCCACTTTGTCTTGGGTTTAACTGTTTTCACCCCATCTTCTGATATCACACAAGGCTCTTCCCAACCACACTGAACAACGGTCCACACGTCTTCATCTATTCCACGTATATTCGCCCTCATTCTCACTTTCCAATGTCTGTAATTCACATCATCTAACAATAAGGGATTATGAGCAGTGATTAGTTGTGAAGGTGTCGCCATATTCTCTTCTCAGGATCTCACCTGTTTTCGAAAAAAAACTCTCGCGGGTAGGTGCCCCGCTCTGATACCAATTGTAAGAACGAGAATATGAGCACACAAGAAAATTAACGAGGTTCGGCAACGCGCCTACGTCCTCAAAGTGTTCACTAGAGATTCTTAGACAATCTTACAACAAGACTTTACCTAATGGAATTACTCGACACTAAGACACCCCTTAGTTCGACACCAACTAATCTCTATCACTTAACAAGACACAACCGTCTTGAATACACAACTGTGTTACACACGTATATTTGTGTGTCACACCGAACAGACTCGTGCTCACAACAGAGACCGAAACTTGGCTTTCTTCTCTTCTCTCTGTATTTCGGCTAACCCTAATTTGACTCATAAATCTTGTATTTATAGTCTTCAAAACGTCCAGCCTTCAATATTCATCCAATATGCATATATGGAAATATCTCTACTAGATATTTCATCGTTATAAATATTTTCTTTTTCTTGATAATCTCATAAGACTATAATGCATATCTTCCATATTTCCCTTGGTTTCCACGTTGAAACACATCTTTTGTGCAAACAATAACTCCACGTATTTTCAACAACTTTGTAAATACATGTTGTGTTACACAACTCAGTTCTTGTGTTACACAACGTTGTCACGTTCTAGCAGCTTATGATCCTTGGATCTAACAATACCCTCCCAAATACTCAAAATCAAATTTTACATATTCCGATTTAAACGGGGTTGAAGGTGGAGCACATCAGAGAGGAAGCAACGTTTATCTATCTTTCACTTGCACATCTTACTATCATTTTAATTCGGATTATAATACAATGACGATATTCATATAGATAGATAACGAAACTACCAACCATCTTACTTGAGACGTACATTGATCAGTAGGAGTATAAAAGTTAAATATGATCCCTGAACATTATTATTGGTCTTAATTAGCATTATAAAACGTCTTAACTCTTAATGTAACATCATACTATACATTTTTGCTTTTGGCGTGATCTCTAATCTCTAAACAACCGTATTATATATATATTGTGTACACTAACGCATATATATAGACAAGAAAGCATCTATCATTTTATCTTTCTTACACTTCTCTTCCAGTCTCTCTCTCTCCAAAGTCCAAACCAAAAGAATACACAAAAGAAGAAGAAAAACAGAACTCTCTCTCTCTCTCTCTCTCGTCTTTGGCCACGTAGACATGGACGTCGAACATCACAACGCCGGCAACATCGGTAGACCAACGGTGGATATTCCACCGAGAAAGCTTTTTTCCTCCGCCAAATCTCCGTCATCGGCTTCAAGTCCCCGTCGCAACGATAAAGATCAGAAAGACTATTGTTACGACTCTGACTCCGACGATCCTTACGCAGGAGACCATTTCCGGATGTACGAATTCAAGATCCGACGGTGCACGCGTAGCCGTAGCCACGATTGGACCGACTGTCCTTTCTCTCATCCCGGCGAAAAGGCTCGTCGCCGTGACCCTCGCAGGTATCAGTACACCGGCGAAGTATGCCCTGAGTTTCGCCACGGCGGTGATTGCAGCCGTGGCGATGAATGCGGATACGCTCACGGCGTTTTCGAGTGTTGGCTCCACCCGAGTCGTTACCGTACGGAGGCTTGTAAAGACGGTAAGCATTGTAATAGGAAAATATGTTTCTTTGCTCACTCTCCACGTCAGCTTAGAGTTCTTCCGCCGCTGGAAAATTTCATCTCCGTCGGCGGCGGTGGATCTGCGTCGTCATCTCCGGCGTCGGTGTTAAGTAACAAGAATAATCGGTGTTGTATGTTTTGTTCCCACTCTCCAACGAGCACTCTCTTGGGTTTAGCGCGATCACCGTCCTCGTCTCCGCCTCTGTCTCCGGCTAATAAAGCCGCCGTGTTTTCACGATTGAGCCGCCGTCGCTCCGCCGTGGCGTACAAGGAAGTACTAAACGAGCTAATTAATTCTTTAGATTCCTTTAGCCTCACGGAAGCACTGGCGGCAGCTTCCTCGTCGTCTCCGGTCACCATGCCGGTTTCCACGGCGGAGATGCTTGCCTCATCGAATATGAGCAACCCTCACCATCACCGTCTTCCGCCGTGGCTTGATGTCGGAGACAGAGATCTCCAATTACAACAGAGTTCTCTTCAGTTTGCTCTTTCGCCTTCTTCTACTCCAAGTTACCTCAATGGCCAGCTTCACCCGCCGCCGCCGCCGAGCTTCTTCAGCGATGAATTCACACCACGCGGTGGCCGGTTAAGCGATTTCACCGCGGCTGCAGCTGCGGCAGCGGAAGCCAGGGATAAGAATAGCTTTGAGGTTGGTTTTAGTGGCGATCTTGATCTCGGATGGGTGAACGATCTCTTGACATGATCAATGTGAACGATCGGAGATATTTTCCGACGGCAAGGAAATATAAGGCGGCGGAGTTCCGTCGTGGAGCTATATTGTTTATTGAAAATTGTTAGTTTTTACGATTTTTTCCATGAGAGCTAATTAAGAGTCAGTACTATGTCGTGCTTTAAAAATATATTTTTGTTTTCTAAGTTTGTTTATTTTTTAAAATAAGGGTCCATATATTGTGATATTGAATCTCTTGGAACTTGTAATATCTTTACTATACTGGGATCGAATTCCTATGTAATGTTTACTTCAAAATATTCTGTTTAATAGTAGTAATAAAAAATGTTGTAAATGAATGTCTATTTCTTTTTATTAATTAGTGTCCAATACAAAAAATATGTGTACATCTTATTGAACAGTAGTTTAACATGCTCTTTATTTATGCTATTAAGCAAGTGAATCTTTAGCATTGTAATATCTCGCTCGAGAATATTTAGTGGAGGGATAACGTTATTGTTAGGTTTCGTTTTGTTGATTATGGAGCAAATATATATACTATTCCTATCATTTACCACCAAAATCTCAAGTCTTTAGTTTATGCCACTAGATATTTATTTATTACAAAAAAAATCCCATATTTCCCCACTCCGAGAGCACTTTGTTTCCTAGGAGAAATACTTATCTGAACGACAGCTGTACATGAAGAATTGAAGAGAAGTGTTCTCATTAATCGTATAAATACACGATATATATACACATGTGATCATGTGCATATGTATATACATAAATAGATAAACATAATAGCAAATATACAAAAGTTAAGTGTGTCGGGGTGTGAAGGTGTCACGTGGACCGCATGACCCACCAATACTTAGTTCCCATACTCATCTAGATGGGTCGATCAGTCCTTTAGATGTCTCCACGGAGACATATTTCACTATCATGAATAATAATTTACATATATTTTATACATTTACATATGTTTTCGAGCAAGGACAGTGGGCCAATAACACCATAATCTGGGCCCTAATAAAGCTTGGATTTAAATATTATTGTACATGGAACTCGAAGAGTTTGGTGCATGCATGTAACTTCCCATTTTTTCTTGACTTTTCCTATGGAGTGTACTCTTTGATATGAGAGCAACATGCCAACATGGTAGATATGAATAGTATAATGCGAAGACAGAGTACACAGTTAAAAAGTTTTGTAACTAAACTTCGTGTTTGCGACGTTAATTAGTATGTGAATGAAACTTTGTTTAAATTGGTTATATCTTAAACACATGCATGGTATTTAGTAAAATCGTTTATTTATAACCGAGAATCGTACCATAACCCAGAATAATCTGAGAGATTTGTAAAGAACTATTTTATATTACTATATAACTATAAGGCGTCTACATTGGATAAGAAAAATATCAACAATTTAAATTTGTAGTTGATTGGTAAATCCTTAGGCCTTGATCCACAAAGAAATATTTTATTGTTCGAATCGAATGCAAAATTAGTAGCAAAATTATTAGTTGATTGGTAAATCCTTAGGCCGTTGAACCATCAACTTTTTTATTAGCAAAATTATATGATGGCTCGACTGGTAGCTAGTATCTGGTATCAAAGTTATAATTTAATGTAATTTACAATAAAAACCTAGGAGATACTCTTAATGAAGAAGAGAGTATTAAACCCAAATAAGAGAAGCTGATTCTAAAAAAAAATTGAGTGGGTTCAACTATTTGAAATAAAGTATTCAAGAAAATATTTTTATTTTTGTTTTCACATTTGTTAAAAACTCATATAAAATACCATGAATGCAGATTGATTTAACAATCGAATAGACTTTCACAATGCTTCCATCTAATTTGTGGCACAACACATATATAATCCTCTAATCTTTAGTTGGTAAATGGACATTTAAATGCCCAACTTTCAAATTTTAGCCATTCAAAGTACCACCTATGTGTGATTCGTTTAAATAACAAATTTTTTCGTTGAATGATTTTTAAATCACGAATTTATGTTGACTCAGCCATATTAGGCACATCGTTAGTTTCACTAACGGATCAACTAAACGCCGTTTAATCTCCGTTTGGTAGTGAAGTTAATGTCGTACCCAATATGGCTAAGTCAACATAAGTTCACGATTTAAAATTAGTCAACGTAAAAGTTTGTTATTTAAATCGTCCACGCGAAACTTGGTGCTTATAATGGCAGAAATTTAAAAGTTTGACATTTAAGAGTTATTTTTTTACTGACGGGAAACTTATATTTCTGATGAAAAAGTATTTCAAACTCAAAGTTTTGCGATGTGAAAGATTAAAGATCTTAAGGTTTTTGAGGCATGTGATTAGCAATAAAACTCATGTATTGCTAATGAAAGAACATCTTAAACTCAACCTATTGAGGTTATTGAGGTAATATACGATTTGTTTAGCAATGTAATTTTTCAAACAAAAGTCAAATACTTCAAGCTGGTGAGGTTACTACAGTTCTGTCCACAGCTTGAAATTCTAATGTCCCAGTGAAACTATAATCATAAGTGATGAATGACGATCAGTGTTTTAAGATTCTTCCATTTATTGAACTCTAACCAAAATGAATACTTGTTATGATGGGCCTGATTGGTAACAGCTGTAGTTTTATGTTTTTGCTTTATAAATACGGTTGTAAGTTTTTTTGTTGTGGCTGTAGATTTTATTTCTGTAGGATTTTGACTATATAATTGTAAAGTTTTGGAAGCTTAAAATTATGTGCTTTAGAAAAAAATATTTTTTTAAAAAGGAAATATTTTGGCTGTGAATAAAAAAAGGAAAGTCAAAACTTGTAAAGCTTTATTGACATGATTTAGAGCTATAGAATAATTTTTGGCTGTGCACAGATTCTACATCTACAAACAATCAAGCCCGATAGCACCAGCGAGGTAGAACAAATTTCCTCGAAATTTTTCAACTTCTGTATGTAATTTAGGGGTTCGTAAGATTTACAGATTGTTAAATAATCATGACATGTGGTTAAATTGGTTTTTTTTAATTTTTTTTTTTAATTATCCATCCGCAATCGTCTGCAACCGCAAACGCTAGCTGAAATGAGCTTTTAATTTTGAGCGATAAAATAGTTTGAAGCGGTAGAAAACGTTTTGTATGATTATTGCCAAACGCCAATAATAACTACCATCCGTAAAAGCTGCGTTTACGGGTGATAGCGGGAGAATCAATTAAGAGATCAGCGATGGGTTGTCGGCGGCAAATAAGTGTTGGGCTTTAAATTTTAAATGTTTGTATTGATTGGGCTATTGGATCCGAAAACGTTATAAAAGCCCGTGTTAATGGGCCGTTCTAGTAATATTATTGTTGACACCCATTGGCCAATCCCGTTTGTTTGTTTATAGAAACAAAAAATGTTTATTTCAAACATAGTGCGATGTTACTACTAGGGGTGGGCATTTCGGTTTAATTTCGGGTTCGGTTTGGGTTCGATTCGATTAATTTGAGTTTTTTAAAATTCTAACCGAATTCAACCAAAGTTAATTCGGTTTGGTTTAAGTTTTTTTTTCTTTTAATAATATTCTTTAAAATTAATAAACAAAATATATAGTTATACCTTTTTGCACTAAGAGTCTAACAACAATTAATTTGTGATTCTTTACAATAGAAAACACTCATACTAATTTATTATAATTATTTGATAAAGTTTTATATTAAGAGCAAGAGAAACAGATAAAAAAATAAGATGAATCATTTTTGTTTTCTTTATGAAATTTAGCCGGTTAGGTGTAACCGTGAGTTTTTAGATTCGAAACATCTTTAAATAATGATTAAAAATAATTAATATCATAAATATTATTAATTAAATAAACACATTGAGTTTTCGGTGAACCGAACCATTCGGGTTGACAAAAATCCTAACCGAAATGTATTGATATAGATTTTGGTTTGGTTTGGATTCGATTAGTTCGGGTTGGTTCGGTTCGGTTCGGTTTTTTTCCAATCCCTAGTAACTACAAGAGGAAAAATTAGTATTATCACACAAATTAGATTTATTAATTTCCAAATTAAAATATTTGGATGTAATATATATTATTTCTTGAAGCCAAGCCAAGCGATATCGATGGTGATCTGTTTGTTCTATCTTCTTCATCTACGTCTCCCTCTGCTCGAGGCTTGTGCCCTCCCCTTTCATTATGTTTAAGCTCAATTGAAATTCTACAAAAACCCTAATTTAGAGAGAGAGAGAGAAGATGTGGGGATATGGAGGAAAGTACTATTGGCGAAAGAGGAACAACAACTACGAAGGAGAAGGAGGAAGCGAAGCGATCGTTGTGGTTTTCGCTTGGATGTCGAGCGAAGAACGCAATCTCAAGAACCATGTCGATCTCTATTCTTCGCTTCTTTGGGATTCACTCGTCTGCCATTCTCAATTTCTCAACATGTTTGTTCTCCTCCATTTCATAACGATTCCGGTTTTATACTGGAGACAATTCCCTTAAAATCGAATTCTCTTGATTCAATTTTTGGATTTCATGTTTAGGTTCTTACCGGACAAAGCTGCGGATTTAGCTTCTAATCTTGTGTCTGAACTTGTCAAGGTAAAATGGTTTTTTTTTTCGAAATACTCAAATATTATCATGGATTTGTTCTGTTAGCCATATAGGAATAAATAAACAGAGAACACGAATAATAACAATCAATGTTTATAAGTTGTCTTCTGTTAAAATTTGATACCAAATTGATCTCAGAACCTGGTTTTAATGATATGTTTTAGGAGCTCAAAGCAAAGCCACTTCCTCTAGTGTTTGCTTCTTTCTCAGGTGGTCCTAATGCTTGTATGTATAAGGTTCTTCAAGTAAGGTTTTTTTCTCTTTATCACCATTTTTTTATACTGAATATCCTATTTGATGATTGACATCAGAGAAGGAGAATCAAGCTTCTTATGTATATATATATATATATTTATGCAGATACTTGAAGGGATATGCGAAACAGGACTAAATCCGGTATTGCTTCTTCATCAAATGCCATTGTTGTTAATGATTAAAACCCGTCTTTCGTCTCCATGATTCTCAAGTTCTTTGGCCTTTTTCCATCTCTCTGCGTGTTTCAGGATGATTGTAGATTGGTTAGAAACTGCATCTCCGGGTTTATCTATGACTCATCTCCAGTGGATTTCACCAGCGACTTGGGAGCTAGATTAGCGGTTCATCCAACTACGCTAAGAATGTCGAATCCACCTAAACCATTTGTATGGGCAGCTAATGGTATTGCTTCGAGTCTCGATTATGTTTTCCTCAACAGGTTTGAATCACAGCGAGCCGAGTACTGGCAGACTCTTTACTCTACTATAGTAAGAGCCCTTTTGTATTTTTTTGTAACATAATAATATGAAATGGTAACAGAAAAATGTCAGAATTTGATTTCGGGCTTTGACCTTGGGTGCAGACCATGAGAGTTCCTTATCTCATTCTATGCTCTGAAAACGATGATCTTGCTCCTTATCGAACTATACACAATTTCGCCACACGTCTCCAAGAACTAGGAGGAAATGTAAAACTCGTTAAATGGAATGATTCTCCTCACGTTGGTTAGTGATGTTCTTATTCTTTATTAGAATTTAGAATTTAGACTGTTACATTTGTTACATAAATGTTCTTATTTTCCAGGTCATTATCGGTATAATCAAGTCGACTATAAAGCTGCTGTATCCGACTTCTTGTCGAAAGCAGCGTCGGTTTATTCGCAGAAGACGAGAAGTCTTGACAGAGAAGCTATGAAAGAAACTCAGTGTGATGATGATGAGATATCAGAAGAGCCAGTTCAAAGCTTGGGGAACTCAACCTCTGGTCTTAACCGAAGCTTCAACGGAACTCCACTCGTCACAACCGATCATTTCTTCGTGCCTAGCACCGTAGGCTACTACGTGGGCAACGGCGGATCTGTGCTAGATGAACACAAACAAGATTTGATTCGGTTGTCCACTGCTCAGAACGATGACGCGGTTAAGCCCAACGGAGTTCTTGGCCAAATCTTGTTTGATGTTTATATTCCCAAGAATGTCGAGGATTGGGATGTAAAGTTGTCGGAGACCGGACGGTCTAAGTGGAAACCGGGGAAGAGGTTTATACGTAGATCGAGATTGTAACGTGCGAGTTATATTACCATCAATATCCCATTTGTTCTCTTCAAATACTGTTGCAGTGGAACTGTATTTGGTTTTCGCTCACAGAGATCTAATAAGTTAATGAAATAAGATCTATTTTGCAGACTAGAGAATGTGTTTTTCTTGGAATACTTTTCAATATCTGATGAATCCACTAAAGTATGTCTATATACAAATCTTCTATATATTCTGTCCATTTCTTTCTTCTTTTTTCTGCTTTTATCTGGATTTCCAGTTTGAGTTAAGAAAGGTCACAAACGTCACGGAAACTGTAAGAAAAATGAAGAGCACTACCTCCATGACATCAGACAAAAGAAAACAAAAACAATGTGTTTTTTTTAGTTGTCTTTGCAGTTTCTTGTATAACCAGATGATGATGATGATAATCTTGACTGTGAGTGGAAAAACTCGAATGGAGTTCCAGGGCCAAATGAGCGTCGAGTCGCGTTCGGAGAATCTGACAACAGAGGCTCGTAGACCGGGCTTCGGTTCTTGGGCTGAATGATGGATAATGGAGAGACCTCCTTCTCGACGGTCCTTGGTTGTTGCGTTTCTATGTTTCCTAGAGTCAGTATTGGACCGCCCATTCGCTCAGCTTGTTGGAGTATATTGATCTTGCTGGGTCTGTACGTGTAACGGTAGTACTTCAATGCGAAAATCGGACCCATGCCTGCTCCAACTATGAGCTGCACAAGAGATAACAAAACAAGTTACTTGGTGTTTGTTAATGGAGATTTATAGGCAGATGAATTATTGATGATACTCACAAACATTGTTATCCAGTAAGAAGGTTGAGAACAGAGGCGGAACATGATGGTGTACATTCCCGATGACGGTATGGCGCTGAAGAGAAAGTTTATGACATAGAAACCGACCAGGTTTCCCCATATGGAAAGGTGCTGCAACACCGTAAAGGAACTGGCAACGAACATCAAGAAAACAGAAAGAAAAAGGAAGAGAGAAAGTTAGTATTAAGCATATGGATGTTTGTATCCTGAACATGCACATTTTAAAAATGTGATGTACGAGTCTCTGGATGTGTGTAGCAGCAAGGGATAATAGGAGCTGTACTTGGTTTCTTGAGCGACAACGAAAGCTTGAAGCCATATACATCCAGAGAGAGCTACCATTCCAAGCTCCTCCATTTCACTTTTCTCATAAGCATATGCGTGAATGGTTATCACAAACACAACAATCGCCTGCAAAAATATCCCAGATTTCAGATTTATGCAAAGGGAATACTGTATGTGCAAAAAAGGAAGAAAGAATTAAAAAAAAAAAAAAATTACTTAAAGCATTTCAACTAGGTGTGTGGAGTTTGCATAGTACATTTGTATATAAGTATATTACTATAATTGGTGAATGTAGACTTTAGATGCAGTGAAGAGAGTGTGCACTCAATTGAGTAGATTTTAAGATGACAGTACTCACGTGAAAAAGGGATCGGCCAAACCACCCCGCAAATGTACTCGGATTAAGAAGCCTGAATTGGGGGGAAAACATGAAATTTACATACATGCAATAACGTATGAACAGTTTGCTTCACATTTAGTGAAACCCTCAACGAAATCAAAGCAGATTTAGACACAGAATTAACCAAAAGCATACCTTCCAGCTTGGCAGTAGAACAAGATTTGAGGGTGTTGCATTACTGATGCTTCACTGAGATCTTTATCAATTACACTAACAAGAACAGGAATACTGGTGTAGAAAACGTTATAAGCCATCAAGCTAACCGAGTTGAAAAGACTGGTTCCGGAAACGCCTGAAATAAACGAGAAGCTGCGTAGATTCTGTTGTCAGTATTTCAGGAATGACCTGGATGATATTTTCTGAAAACATATCTGAGGAAAACTTACAAAATCTGGATGAAGCATATCAACAATGATTTGTAGAAGGAATACTGGGACAAAAATGCTGTCCGGTTATATGAATACCTCCCATGAACAAGAATCAGTCTTTTCAGAAACCTAAATCCTGCAAGCAAAGATCAGTCCATTAAGTACCATTTACATCTGTTTTGACCGGCTAAACCAATTTCTCTGTATAGCAAAATTACTCTATAAATATATAAAAAAATTCTGGCCTTTCAGAAAAGTCTGATCAACTAAGTAACAAAATTCAGAAGCAGCTGGAGGAAAAATGTTTATGATATGTATCTTCAAGTTAAGATAAAGGAAATAAAGATCTTGCTAATGCTCTTACTTCCAATGCTATAATCTGCAGCTCTTGCTGCCTGGAGCCCTTCTCTTCCGCTGATGCCAACCCCGATATCAGCTTGCTGTATCATTCTTACATCATTCCCACCATCACCAATTGCCAGGGTTCGATAATCACAGGATTTTAAGATTTCAACTAACTGTAAAGTCAAGAATCAGGTTCAACCAAAACATCAAATAAGATGAGCATTGGACGGCCTCTTGGTAACAACAAAATATTTAATACCTGAGCTTTCTGTGAAGGTGTAACACGACAACATATGGCTGTTCTAGAAAGTATAGCTAATTCAACAAAATCCTTGCGATGGTGTTTCAGAGCAATTTCTAGAGCCCAGCCATCAATAACAAACGCCACGTCCTGTACCACCAATAAAACAAATCTATGAAACAAATGATAGGAAATTGTTCCAAGGATACAAAAATTCAAGAATTTAGCTTAGAAGGTGAACCTTAGGTTCTGAAGCTGTGATCCGCATTGTAAGCAAAACCCTCTCCAAACTCCGAGAAACATCTTCTTCAGTTTTTCCATCAATCAATAGAAGTTGACCTTTAGGCTCTGATATAAACATGATAATGGTAAAAAGGCATGATAATTAGCAATATGCAAAGCTTTCTAACACAAATAACAAAGTAAAGGAACTGATCCCAACTTACCTGGGGAGATAAAATTACAAGAAAGAGCAATCTGTATAGCTGTATTCTGCTTATCACCAGTCAGCATCCAAAAGTTTATCCCTGCTTTTCTAAGTGACTCAATAGTCTCTGGTACACCATCCTAAAAAAAAAAGGCAGATAAATTATAAGACAGTCCTCTCCTACTTATATAATGCTACCTATGTTACATTGTGAACCTATATATGTCCTCGACATTTAAAATTTTACCTGCAAGCGATCTTCTATTGCAGTGACCCCTAAAATATATAGATCATGTTCTAACCTTTGACAGACCTCAGCAACTTTCCACTGCGACATGAGAAAAGCATCAATTTGAGGCAATCAAGTGCATCGTCTAAATTAAGCTGTAGGTTTAAACTGAGCATACTTCATAATTGCTTAAAGTGAACAACCAAAACAGAGAAGAATTGTTTTACTAACCTCCCTATCGACCAAAACACTACTAGCCTCTTTAAACTTTACAGACCACTCTAGATACTCATCTTCTTCCAATTCACGCCAAGCCAAACACAATGTGCGAAGCCCCAGCTGGGCATAGTGTTCTACAGCTTCAGTAATAGTTCTCGTTTGCTGACCTAATAGCATAGACGAAAATAATTGACCATCAGCTCTAAGAACATTCAGTAGCACACTACTTCCTCGTCTCATACTGATAAGAGATACGTCAACTCACCAGCACAAGCATAGGGAAGGATTGATTCATCAGCACCTTTTGACAAAAGAATAATTTTCCCATTCTGACAATCTTTCACTACCACTGACATTCTTTTTCGATCTGAAGTGAATTCAAGAATTTCCAGTACCTCATAACAAATCGTCAAACCATTAAACCTAATTTCTGCATTCAATAAAGAGGACGAAACAATAAATGAGAACTACTTTTAGGTACATATTCCATGGAGAGCAAAACTGAAATAAAATGACTATTACCTAGAAGATTGGCATTTTTACCCACAAAGACCATATGCAACTTTGCTGCAGCAATCACAAGAGCGTCCTCATCCTGAGATTGGGCCTTGTATACAATATCTCCAGCTTTGCTATCCGATGGAAACACCCACACACAAAAAAAAATATAACGAAATGAAAATTCCTAGATAAACGGGATAAATATGCACAACTGAAATACAAACTATGAAGGTTTTTCCCATGCTTGACTGAAATACAATCTATGAAGGTTTTTCATAATATACAGATCTTATGAAAACTGAAAATTCAAGAAGTTGAAAATTACCTCCGCACAGGTATAACTGTGTTGCAGATTGCCATAACTGTAAGAAATCGGATGACATCTGTAGAGCCACTGGTGATGGCATTAAGAAGTTGTTCATCTGATCAGAAAGATAAATCAAGATAAGTTAGAAACAATACTCCTTTGAATACTCACTGATGCAGAGGCTTAAATTATTATAACACAAATTGGGTGGGTAAAAACTGACAACATAATACACACGGAAATGAAGTATTAAACCTTTTAAAGCATCTCCATTCTCATTCCCATAAAAAATGCCACCAATACAGCATCTTCTAAATATCATCTTGTTGTCTGTCAGTGTCCCAGTTTTGTCGGTCAAAATGTACTCAACTTGCCCAAGGTCCTCACTTATTGCTGTGCTGCCACACATAAAAAGCAACGCAATGCAAAAAAAGATCGTCAGATTAACGTGTTCATTGGTGAATCTGAGGTAGTCTGCCTCTATCATGAACTTACTTTGCTGCATAAGATGCTGTACCAGTCTCTTGATCTATCATCTCCACATCCCATTCTATAAATTTTGCGTAAAGACCCTTAACCAGATCTAGAGACACCTGCCAAATTACATCAACCAGATGCTTAGAAGAAACAGGCATGCTAATTTTATATAAATTGCGTTATCTTCAAGATCAATGTTGTTCCTTAAAAGAAGATCATTAAACCCCGATTTGCAATCCAATATCTCTTTCACATGCCAAGAAGTCACTTAATGCATTATGTATGGCACTCGAGAGCTAGCAAAATGCTACAAGGGTTTCCACAAGTATAGCAAGGAAGTTATAACTACCTTTATGGAGATGGGTATCATGATGGAACATAGAAGCTCAAACCGCAAAGGGATAACAAGCAGCTCATACCACGGGGCTTCCTCTGGATATTGCACATACCATTGCTGAAAAACAAAACAACCCAAGTTCGTATAGTTCAGAGCTGCCCAATCATACAAAAACAAGCGTAAAAGATTTATTATGGACATGACATTGTATGAGAATTAGGTAGGAATCTAACCTTCCTTGCTTCTGTATCTTTCCAAACATTTCCAGCAACACCGAGAACCAAAACAACGACAATTTGGAAAACGAATATAGCTCCAGTCAATTTATCAATCATAGCATCCATAGCAGTAAGTTTCGGCTCCGCTATACCCCTGCTCATACCAAGCTTAGTTTGGTTGCCTATAAGAGTATGAAAAAACATCAAAACATTATCAAGATCAACTAAAAACATACAACTAACCAGAGGTCCTGAAACTTAGAAATCTATTTCAAAACCAAAAACAAGCCACTTTTATAAATAACAATTTACCTGTATAGACAGATACTCCACAAGCCCACTCCGTATTTCTCAAGTAACAGGACTGAAGAAGAGTATTTTTTATGGTTAAAGAACAGACGTCATTGTCAATAAAAGGTGGAAATAAGCGCATGTTTGCATCAAATCTTCGAATATCCTTATCTGGCATAGGACATTCAATCACACCCTAAAAATATAGATAGCTTAACATCAAATCCTTTTATAGGAAACAACATGGAAAGCCAGAAGCGACATAATTATCTTACAAGAAGTCTTACTTTCATTTTGTGTAACAATTCTAAATCAATTCCCGCGCATGCTGAGGGTATGACTCTTGTTTTGAGATCAGTTTCACCGTCTAAAGCAGCAGTCTGCATGTATGAGTTCACTATTAGAGCAATTGAAAGTGCTCAAGAAAAGTTAACAGCATCGACTTGGAAACAAGATCGTAGCATAAATCAATTACACGGCAAGTCTACCTCTACATAGCAAACACCTTGTGGATCTGAGGTACCAAGCAAAACTAGATCACAAGGAACTTCATCATTCTCACGCAACCAGACAATATTGCCAACCTGTATGTCCTGTGCTTGAATCTACAAGCAAATTACTAATACACTTAAGCCAAAATACCACCTCAAAAAAAAAAACACCAATCGCCAAGCAAAAAACTCGCAAAAAGTGACTCATACATGCTTCTTGATCCCTTGTTTCACGATCCAAACTTCTTTCTCATTTGCCTTCTTATCTGAGAGATACCTATGGTAATCATCCCAAGCTTCTTTCGAAGCGGAGACCGCAAATATGAATATCAACGGACCCCATGTACTTGCGGGATTCACAGGGGTGATAAGTGACCATAGCTGAAGGCATGCAATCAACAAAAAATACTGGTTCATGAACCGGCTGAAAAACCAAAAATAAAGGAGATCGAAACATCTCGATCAGAGAAAAGGGAATGGATAAAAACGTTCTACAACATTAGAGAAGAATATAAAATCAAACGAATCATCACCTGAATTGCTCCCACAAGTTCTTCGGAAGAAAATTCCACAATGTATACTTTCTGTTAGATATACGGTTATCACAACAAAGCTCCTTCGAAGCTTCATCATCGTTAATGTAGACAAAACGCTTCATTTTTTTTGTTTTATTCCGCGTGGAAGCAAAAACTTATTTCTAGAGTTCCATACTCAAACTCAAAGAGGCTGACTGAATTTAACGCCCATAAACTGCAAAAATGTGAATTAACCATCAAAGAGGAGCATCGCAATCTGAACCAAAACCGATGAATCTTCTTCATTCGGTTAACAGAAAAATGCAGGGACAACAAAAAAAACAGTCGAGAATTATCAACAATCTTCTTAGTGTTCTTCGAAAAATGTTCACTGGAAGAGACGAGGCTTTACGAGTAAGCTTCAGAATAAGAGCCAAGAACTCAGCAAAACATTGGGTGGGCAAATGATAAACCCCAATCGTTCAAGAAGCAAAACCCGCGTTGAATTAATCACAGTTTACGCAATTAGGGAAGATCGAATCAAAAATCAAACACCAGAGATCTATCAAAATCGCAAGTTAAATCCGATTGAATTCGAGATCAGGAGAAAACTCAAACATCAAGTAATTTTGATTTCTCAGATAATTTTTTTGTTTTAAGAACTTCGAAAAATCATACGAAGACTATATGAGATTGAACGATACGTTACCTTGTGGATCACACGGAGCTGGGTTTTTCTCCGGGAGTTTGAGATTCCTTGCCTTTGTTTCTCTCTTCTGCTCTGTTCAATGTTTCGTTAAGGCGTAAAAGAGGAGGTAGTGATCCGCAGCGACGGTGCGTTTTGTTGACTTCCTTAGAAATAGGCCCCACCAGAGATTTGACTTCTGCCGTTTGGGTTAATTAAATAGACAATGTTCGTTGTTTTCCACTTCGGAAAACGTCACGCGTTCTGTTTCTCGGAAACTAAAAACATATGAGACAGTTGTTAAAAACTAAAAACTGTACCGAGGTTTCGATCCTTTTGCCATCTCCGAATATACCTCTTCTCAAGTGGTCCATAATTTTTATTTTTTTTGGTCAACGCTTTATAATTTCAGAAACTCTTAATAAATAGACTTTAGAAACGTGAGTCAAACAAAAGAAAAATACTTTAGAGATGTAATTTTCAACTATATAGACTATCTTATCTATTAATAACAACAATTGTTTTCAATAAGTTGTGTCTTTTCAAAATTATTATTCGTATTTTATTATAAATTTTAATTTTAATTCAATAAATGTTATTTATGGTTGCGTCTTTTCACTTATGAACATTGTTTTTTTCACTTATAAAAAATTGCTTCTTTTCACTTATTTATTTTAAAGATTGTTTATATTATTCAAAACCACATAAAAAAGATTGTCACGAGCAATCCTCAAAAGTATGGAAACAATATTACGACCACGATTTCAGAAGAAAGATTATATGTTACATAATCTTTACAGATCTTTCACTGCTAATTGGTGAGACTTTTTCTCTTGTTACATTGCTCTAGATTCTCCAAAACTAGAGTACCTACTAGCGATTTGTAGGTAACATAATCTATATTTATTTAAATTATTAATTCACTGCAAAATTATAAATCTATTAAAATTTGAAAGATAAATATTGTAAGAACACAATAAATACAATATACGGTTGTGTTTTTTCTGTTACGTGACTTTTGCGTTATAATCGCATATATTTATTATAAATTGCATTCTACGATTGTGTATTTTCGTTAAACACTTTTTCGCTAACAACCGATTTTTATTAAAAGTTGCATCTTTTAAGAATTATGTCTTTTTAACTTTGTTTAACTTTTTTAACAATCTGAATAAATGCCAGTTGCTTTCAATAAGTTGCGTCTTTTCAAAATTGTTATTTGTGTTTTTTATAAATTCTAATTTTAATTCAATAAATATTATTTGTGGTTGCGTCTTTTCACTTATGAAAATATATTCTTTTCACTTATGAAAATATCTTCTTTTCACTTATGTCTTTTGAAGATTATTTATATTATTCAAAACCACATAAAAATGATTGTCACAAGCAATCCTCAAAAGTATAGAAACAATATTACGACCACGATTTCAGTAGAAATATTATATGTTATATAATCTTTACAGTTCTTCCACTGCTAATTGGTGAGACTTTTTCTCTTGTTACATTGCTCTAGATCCTCCAAAATTAGAGTAACTACTAGCGATTTGTAGGTAACTTAATATATATTCATTTAAATCATTAATTCACTGCAAAATTATAAATCTATTAAAATTTGAAAAATAAATACTATAAGAACCCAATAAATACAATCTATGGTTGTGTCTTTTCTGTTACGTGACTTTTGCATTATAATCACATATATTTATTAGAATTTGCATTTTACAATTGTGTATTTTCGTTACACACTTTTTCGCTAACAACCGATTTTTATTAAAATTTGCATCTTTTAAGAGTTATGTCTTTTTAACTTTGTTTAACTTTTATGCTTACAATTGATTGTTTTCTACATCTTTTCATTCATAATTAAATTTTATAATGCACTCAAATCGTGATTTTGATAGACTACAAGTACCATTATATATTTTTTTTTGCATACATATTATGTTATTTAATTATTGTTTATATTTGTAGAAAACGTCTATTTTATAATTAGTTGTGTTATCTTCTTATTTTTAATATTTTTTGTTGGTTGTTTATGAATTTTAGGTACCCAATGTTATGTTCAATTGCAAAGAGATATAGTTTTTGTAAATTAATAAATTCACATATATTTTATATTAGTATTTTTAAAATATCAAAGTTTATTAGTTTTTAACTAATATATTTGTTATGTGCTTTTTAATAATGTGAAAAATATTTTTGAAAATTGAAATTTTTCATCTTTGTATTTTTTTCACTTAAATATATAATTAAATTTTGTTGCATTATCATCATTTTTTATTCCATATTTTTATAACCGCTTTAGGTAATTTCTAAAGTCTTTTGTTTAAGTGGCAAGTTTTCATCAATTATAATTATTTGCTTGTAACTTTAATTTTCATTTATCACTGTAATTATTATATAAAATGTTTTGAAAGATTATTTGTTCATTATTATTTTTGCTTTATACAGTTTCACATATATCCATTTTTAATAATCATACAAATAGTTTGGAAGATTGCGTATACATAATATTTTTTTGGTATTGCATATTTTTAAATATAATTAACACTATAAAAAGTACTCTACTGAGTTTTGTGTCTTTTTTTCTTAGTAATAACAATCTTTGAGGATTTTTTACAAATTTGCATATTTGAATTATTTTGTAACTTTTTATTTATATTGTTAATAATTCAAGAATTTTTTTTGAAAGATTGTATCTTTTTTTTTCTTTTTAATAATTATATTTTTTGAATATTTACGTATTTTTATCATATTTTTTGTCCTATGTATTTTCATTTATAATAATTTTATCTATTTAAATTTTAATATACGATAAATACTTCTGCGTAGCAGGAGTTCTATTCCTAGTTTCTATAAGAAAATTAGCATACATTTCGAGCATAAAATGAAGAAAGAAAAAAGTATACATATCTCTCTCATACAAAAAAATGAAAATATATGGTTGGGTATATAGAGACACCAAGCCCAAGCCCATAAGAATCATAACCAAGCAGGTCCCAAGTCACAAAACCAAAACATTATTGGCTATGATCAGATTATTCAGATCCGTGGCGTTTCTGACTAAACTCTCAACTCAAGTCTTCACGAGATGTTTTCGAAATCTTCGACTAAGACTCTCAAGTCTTCACGAGATGTCTTCGAATTCTTGAACGAATCTCTTTGATTTCGAAGTGTTTGCGAGATGTTTTCAGAGAGCCCTTTTCTTGTTTCACAAGAAATATTCTCAGAGATCGAATTTGGCCTGTACACAACCTCGATTCTCACCAAAAATCACCACAGGAACAAGATCCAATCCTAAAATGGTGGAACCTCATATTGTCCCTCATTATAATCATCCTCCCTGTAACCTCCGACGCCAAACGCATAAACGTGTGACAATCTTGGCACATCCTCAGATTCTTCATTATCGTTATCGTAGAATCCCTGCTCGTAGTCAGCAAAGAGAACGATAAAGCCAGCTTCTCGGTGTGCCGAATCAGTATCGACCTCTTCTCATCGTCGCTCGCGTTGTAAGGCACAGAGCTCAAATCCGGATGATACCCTAACACCGTTAACCTCTCCACAAGCTCTTCTAACGTCTCTTCGATCTTATCCGACATCGGATGGTTTATGTTTCCAGGGTAAAACCTGTGCATCTGACCTTTGTTATCTACAACCCAACTAACCGCAGGTGTCTTCTTCAAACCCTTTGTTTTAATCAGTTTCCGAACGCTTAAAACACCGTCCCAGTCTCCAGCTGAAGCGTAGACGTTAGCGAGCAAGATATAGTTTCCGATAACATCCGGTTCCAATTCAAACAAATGCTTTGCAGCAATCACTGCGACGTCTGGATCCTTGTGGATCCTGCAGGCACCGAGCAACGCACCCCACACACCTCCGTGTGGCTCAACAGACATGGTTTGAATCACTTCAAGTGCTTCTTGTAACCGTCCCGCACGGCCTAGAAGATCGACCATACAAGTATAGTGATCACGCGTTGGTTCGACGCCGAACGTTTGATGCATCGAAGCGAATATTTGACGTCCTTGGTCTACGAGTCCCGCGTGGCTGCAAGCCGTGAGCACGCCAACGAATGTAACCCTGTTCGGTTTTATCGCGGTCTGCGTTACCATGTAATGGAACAGATCCAAAGCCTCTTGCGCACACCCGTGCATAGCAAGACCCAAGATCATCGAACTGTAAGAGAAGACGTTCTTGTTGCTCATCGACTCGAACACGTTCACCGCCTCTTCTACATTCCCGCATTTCGAGTACATGTCTATCAACGCGGACCCGATAACAACGTGATCGTTAGGAGAATACCCTGATTTCCGAGCGATTTCGACAGCCTGATCAGCGTATTTGCTCGATCCCAGCTGCGCACAGGCCGATATGAACCCGGCCACACTGACTTCATCAGCTCTGATTCCCGATTTCTCCATTCTATTGAAGTACTCTAAAGCTTCCTGAGGTTTAGCGTTCTGCGCGAACCCCGTAACCATCGCGGTCCAAGCCACCATGTCCTTCGTAGGCAAGCTTTCGAACAGTTCCGCAGCAGATTCCATATTCCCAAGTCTCGCGTACGCAGCTATAAGCTCTGTCCACGATATCACGTCTCTCTCAGGCATTTCGTCGAACACCTTGCGCGCACAATCGATAGACCCGCACTTCACATACATATCGATCATGGTGTTGCCAACGTACACGAAAGAAAACCCCCGGAGCCGAAACGTCTGTGCGTGGAACTGCCGACCCAAATTCAAATCTCCCACCGATCCGCAAGCTTTCAAGAGAGCCGAGAAAGTGAAAGAAACAGGCGTGATCCCTTCTTTCCTCATACACCCATACATAGAAATCGCTTCAAGCAATTCGCCTTGAATCGCGTAGCCACGAATCACTGCGGTCCAGAGAAACGGGTTCCGGAACTGAACAGGTTCCATCACGCGGCGAGGGTACGGATCCATTGGAACGCCGAGCTTGGTGAGCGTGCGGATTAGCTTGGCGATAATGTAACAGCTTTGATCGAGTCCCTGACGGATGACGTGACCGTGAACTTGCTTGATTTGGTCGAGGCCGGTGCAGACATCGAGCTTCGAGATGAGCGATGACACTAGAAGTTCTTTTTGACGAGTGATATCTGAAAAGGTATCGGAACTGCTGATCCGTCCAAGCTGAAGTAGTTGTTTCGAAAGCAAGCTTACGTTAATGGGATTCACCGCCGTCGAGAACCGGCGAGAATGAGCCACCGTCATCGCCGACAATGTCCCGGCGCTCGCGCCGTGCCTCGCCTTTAATTACCGGTTTCAACCATTCAATTACCAAAATGCATCTGTGAAGAGTTTCTCGCTCGGCCTTTTTTCTTTTTAAGGCCCAGCCCATTAGAGTAAATAAAGTCAAGCAAGCATTAGGCTCATAAAGAGTTTAAGACCCTGAGCGGTGGATCACACATATCATAGGACACGTGTCCAAAAATGAATCGGAAAAGATTTGGAAGTGGGCCCTGTAGTCAGACAAAGACTCCCCTCCAATGGAAAGCGAATAATCAATAGAAGAAGGAGAATTTTTTTTCGTTTTGTCAAAAAGGAAAAGTTTTTTCTTTTTGTTAAAAGGTTTACTATTAAAAAAAGTGAGACTTGTCTAACCAAATGGAAAAAAAAAAACTATTATCGCAAAATGTAAATTTTTAATTCACCTGTCCATAGATTATCGTAGACACTTTTGAGTTGTGCCAAAATTAAAAGTCAAGTGTGAATGCGTAAATTGTAGTAAAATGTTGTAAGTTTGTTTTCAAAAAATTAATTCACTTCGTTGTTTTTTCCTGTCCATGCATTGTCGAATATATATAAAAGTCAATTTCGAGTTGCACCAACGACCAAAACTCTATACGGATAAGTCAAGTGTGAATGCTTAAATTGCTGTTAAATGTCGCAAGTTTATAAACACCGTCAGCGAAATTACGATATTATTATGAAAATGACTTAATGACTTCAATCCTTCCTTGACTTGATACTTTCGAAATACTAGTATTCAAGAAATAGAAAATATTTAAACCAATTATAAAGTAATTAAATAATAAAGGAAACCACGCACGCAAGGCTCGTGAGTAAACCAACACGCGGCGAAACATCGTTGGAGATATTTCAGGCAAAGACCAAATGGTATGTACGTACGCGCGAGGCGGTGATGTCACGTGGTCTATGTGTGGACGGTGAGTGACACGCGACATCATGGCGCGTGATGAAAAGCCTAAAGTAATACTTTCCGCAGAATCTGCCGACTAATTGTAGGACCCGCACATATCTGATAACCGGGCCTTAATTTGAGTCCCACACCCACTTCGGCGACTTATCCAATGCATGCAATAGATTTTTTTTTCCCGGTCTTATAGAAAATAATCTTACTAAGTAGAATTCATGCAATAAACAGAACAATTATGTAAGATAAATATTATTACTCCATGTCTCTATCTGCCCCGTAATATAAAATAAACAATTTTGTTAACAATGATAAAAAAAAAAGAAACAATTTTGTCAACAATGAATGAAAAGGCTGCATAAATATTAAATACATATAAGATATATATATGTCACCAAATACGCAAAACAATTTTATTCCAAATCCGGGAGATCGGTAATACTTTATTTGCTAATCAAAAGTGAATCTCCACGTAGATTGGTTTAAATATCATCTTGTAGTTTTCGATTTTTTGTTTCAGTATATGATTTACTAGACCGAACCGGGAAACCAACCATACCGAAAATATTTTCCGGTTTAAAGAAAATAAAAGTATGAATACGCGCGCCTGGTGGACGGCGAAGACACACGTGCTTCCCACCTGACACTGATGCCATCATCCTCCATCTACACGAAACTCGAAGATTGGACAGATGATGCTACTTCCACTCTATCTTTACATTTTTACATTTCAAAAATTCATTGTTTTTTCAAAAAAATCCTGACTTCCTACTGTTCATTTTTGTCTTTCGAACTTCACTTTCTTATCAAATTCTATTATTATTACTACTAATGAAAAAGGCAGCTTAAGGCGTTTTTCTTCACAGCCCCATAATTAAATTTCAACACCTTTTATCAAAAAATAAAAAATAAAAACGTCATGAGAATTTTAAATGTGATGTCAACCACTTTGTGTATTATGATGACGATTTTTTTGTACTCCCCAACATTAATATGTTTGACGTTGACAGACAAAGTAAATGTTTCATATTTTCTTTGATTTCATATTCCACAGCCATTTTTAATGGAGTTATATGCCAACTGACATTTTATAGATAATAAACCATCATGTAAGTTTAAAATAAGAAATTTGGATTTCTGATTCATATTATTAACATTCACATATAACTATAAGTAGAGAAACCATAAGGGATTTTTAAAACATATTCGTCCTCTTGCTTAGCCAAAAAAAAAAAGAGTTTCTTTTTCTCGTCTACAAAAAAAAAAAAAATTAATACAGAAGAAAATATTGATTATTTTACCGGCCAACGTTAAAAAGAAAAATTAAGGAAAAAAACAAAAATTAAGGAAAAAAAAAAACAAAATCTAAACGTCAACCGGTGGAGCTAGGTTAAGATCCAGGTTTAGTTCCTTTCTCGGTTCGACCTTTACGGTCTCTCGAATACCAATACTTAGCTCGATATTAACTGGATCAAACCGAACCGGGTAGACCCGAGAAAGCTCCGCTCTTAACGCAGCAGCCCTTGACGGATCGAAGAAAAAACCGGTAGCAGCCGGTGATAAACCGCCGGAGACGTATTGTTGCCGGTGACATGCAAACGGAAATCTCCCCGCCATCCCAACCCGACCTGTCATCTCACGCGCCCCCATCTCCGGCGAACGGTTGATGTAAGATACGTTTCCGCCGCCGACGTCGCTGGCCGTAGACTCGCCGGGAAGAGGGAAATTTGTTTTTGCTTTCGAGCCGCGAAACTCTCTCGCGGCGGCGTCGTAAGCTCTGGCGGCTTCTTCCGCCGTATCAAAAGTCCCGAGCCAAACCCGGGTTTTCTTTCCCGGGTCACGGATCTCCGCCGCATATCTCCCCCACGGCCGCTTCCTCACACCTCTAAAGCGCACTTCCATCCTCGTCGTCTTCCCTCCGCCGCCGCCTTCGCATACGGCGGCGTTACTTGCAATCGCCTGCTTTGGAGCCATTTGATAATACTATATAACTATAAAAAAGGGATAATTTTTAAAGAAGTGACGTTGGGTTAATTTATAAAGAAAAAGGGTTTCTTGGTTAGGGAGAGAGAGAGAGAGAGAGTCGGTCAACGAGGGTTTGACTGAAAAGCGCCGCCCAAAAAACAGACAGTGAGGTTTATGTTTGTGACGGCTTTTGCCTTAACGTCCCGTTACTGCGGCGTGACTTAGCGTAATTTGATTGCTTTAACTCACGCTCCCTCATTAATGTCCGTGACTGCCACGCTCTAAAATCTTTTTAGTAGCATCAAATTGAAATGAAAATTGATTTTGCATATACAGAATTGAGATTTTCCAAGTTCTCAGCCTTAGGTTAGAGTTATGATGTATTCAAAAATTTAGTAGGTTATATCGATATTAGAGAAATATTTTTCATTAGTAGGTAGGGTAAGGCGTTGACATTTTTCTAAATAAATGGTTAGTATCTTAAGAATCCATTTTGCCATCAACTTAATTATCATTTATATGGCATATCATGGTTTGCCAATAGATTCCGTTTGTCATATAAATACAAGACATACGCGTTGATCTTTTATTTATTTCTGTAGATTTCATTGATTTCCTGTTTTATGAAATGAAATCAACAACAATCAATTTTATTGATGAACATTGTTGTGTAACAGCTCTAATGTTAACTCATTTGGGTTGATAAGTCTAAATCAACTTACTAATTATACGAACTTTTTTTGAACATATACATTTTACCATATATACAATACCGTCTTTTATCACGTGTGATTGGAGCAGCTAAAAAGAATCTCGACTCAAATACAAAAAAAAAAGTTCACTAAAATCTCGGGAGAGAACCGTTTAGCTCAAACTCATTCACGTCCATTTAACTTACATTTCACATTAATGTAAGAAAATTCATATCGTCTACAACTACGTACAAATCTAATTACGAAGTTCGTGTTGTATTATTCGTTACAACGGAATATTGGGTTCTTAAGGTTGGAGGCTTTATGCTTCTGACTCAATGACAAACAATTTGTTTTTATTTGAAACGGGACAAGCAAATTGTTAAATGGATCAAAAATGATGTATTTGTTTTAGCATTTTGGCAATTGGCACCAAGATAAAAAGATCGCACTACTGCATATACACATCAATACAGTGTTGGAAAACGCCTAACAATTAAGGACATAGCACAATCAACTAGATCCTCGCGTAGTCACGTATTGGCGAAACAAAATTGAAAATCCGATAGACCTAATCATTATGATTGATTAAGATATATTTTGTAATTATTTGTGAAATATCATTTTTAAAGGAGTGACGTGTGACAGTGAAATATACGAAAACTCAGGTTGTTTTATTTCCCATATCAAACGCCATATATCTAAAGAATATGATAGCATGAGGATTTTGGAATTTCAAATCAGGATTTAGGATTGTTTTTGACTTTTGAGTTGATAGACTTGGAAGCCACAAACAATGTAGCCGTAGCTTATAACGAGAACGATTTCAATTTCAGTGATTTGTTTGAGTTCTTCCTAGGTGTAAAAGAATTAGGTATTGTGTGTACCCATGGAGTTTTTCAGATCTTGCGTTAGGTTTTTTTCTTAAAGCAGAAAATTTGCAAATCACAAGACAGCGATTAAAACTAATTGGTGTGTTTGTTTCATTTACTGATTTGGCGAGAAGACTGGTTCGCTCCATATATTAACCAAGCAATTCGTCATAAAAATTGCATAATTTTCTCGGGGATCTTTCTATGTTATATGCTTTGATGAGAATATGTTCAAATTATTAAAAAGAAAAAGATGAAAAAGTATGTTCAAATTCAAATTTTCAGGATTTTATTGCATGATAAAAAATTATTTAAAAATATATGCGGTGATTGACTGGTGTGATTATATTGTATCATTGCCGTTTTTGATTTCTAATTGTACCTCATTTTTGTTTGTTTTTTGATGATTCTGTGCAGAGTGGGTATAAGCAATCAAATGTTTGTTTCTTTTGGCAATCACACTTCCTAGGTCTCTGTCAATCGAGCGGTAGAACAAAAGAATCAGTATCTTAGGGCATGTGCATTGGTAATTTTAAAAGTGGATGTTTAAAAATTATTTTTTTGATTAAATTTAAATAAATTTAATATTTTAAAATATTTTAATTATAGAGACATGTATAAAGCCCAAAAAATAAATCCTATATTATACATTTTTATCAATTTTAGATATTTAATCTTAAGATTTATTATTTTAATAATGTTATTAGATCTTTTAAAGTTATTAATGCACATGCCCTTAAATTACTCTTCTAGAGGATTTGGTTGATTTGTGTTCTGTTACTTTCTTGATTTGATGAGTTTTCGAGATAAATTTATTACAGAATTGTGTTAAAGAGAATAGTAACTTGTACAGAATACCTTTATGTTTGAAAAAAAAAAAAGAGAACAAAATACATTTAATTCTATTCTCATTGTAGTCAAGTGTGACTGTGAGAGACTGAGATCTTCCAAAGTAGAAACAACCGATTAATAGCTACGTGTAAGGGCTTTATAAAGCCTTTGTGAATTACTTTGGTCCACAAACTTTGAATGGAAAGAGATGAAATGGAAAACAAACAAAGATCATTAAAAATGCAGATGAATCTATATTTTTTTTCCATTCATCTGTTTTTTCAGATCTAAATATAACTAATAAAAAAATAAAAATCTGCATACTAATCAAATTTGTAATAACTCAAATCGGATCTTTAGAAGAAAATAAAAGTTAATGGATTTCAAAAGAGATCTTTATTGAAAATTAGTCGGAGCTCGAGATGTACACGGTGAGTTTAGATCGTTAGAATAAAAACGCCGACCTAAGCTTGAAAGAAGAGAAATCTAGAGCGATAAACGATAATTTGCTATGTTTGCCCTAGGTTTCTCTTTCTCGATTTCTGAATAACTTCAACGTTTGCTGAGCCCTTCTATATATAATGTCTTCAAGTCGGTCTTCAAAGCTTGTTCTTTTCCTATTTGGAAAAGGAAAGTTTCCCGAGAGATGGCCGACTTAGAGCTTTCTCCGGATAGATATGGATAAAATAGAAGATTTTTATTTTTCATAACCGACCTAAAGTTAGGTATGCAACCTTAGGGCTTTAAATAGGCCGATCTTAATTCACATCGGGCTTTTTAGAGGGGATACGAATCCCGGTTCTAACAGTTAGTCCCCCCAGTTCGACAAACAAAAGTGTCGAGTTTACCAAATTTTAGAAGAAACCAGTTCGATGTGAAATGAGATCGGCTCGATTATAAGTTATATTTATAAAGTAAATTTCATACCTTTGATTGGTCTGGTCGGATGCATACGTGAAACTATAATCTTGGCGCGTGAGTTCCAGATTTGTCTTCCTAAACTTATGCGCGCTGATTTGACCGCGTAGGTTTGTAAGTATAGATCTAGGTTTGACATGTGTCATCCATGCGATGAGCCTCCGATTTAATAAGGAGAAGAAATGCGAAGAGTCATCGATGCAATCATGACCTTTGGGAACCATTCTGAGTTTTTTTCTATAAATAGGGCATAAGTTCCTCATTTCTTCACTTCTTCACTTCGCGAGAGAAAAGATTGCAAGGTTAGCTCCCGACTCTCTCTCTACTTTTTATTTTATTTATTTCGCCGGTAGTCTCTCTTCGTCGTCTCTGCTCGTTGCTCGGCCGTGATTTCTCCGATCTAAACCAAGACCAGCCGCCGTGTTCTTCGAAGATGTTGAGGATTGGATCTAGCCAATCTGAGTCCCGGAAATCTAGGTCGGATCAAGATAAGGCTGACGAGATCGACATCTCTTTGGACGAATTTCACAGAATATCGAAGGAAGATGCGATCGTTTAGAGCCGATCTAAAGGGAAAAAGGTTACTTCATCCCCAAATCGATCTCCTTCCGGGTCAGACGAAGAAGACGAAGCCGACTATGTGGTGAGGAAAGCTGAACATTTCATAGCTGACTAGGTTGCGATGAGGCGTCGACGCGCGCCCCGTTCTGATCCTTGAACTGCATGATGAAGATGACCGATATGGGGGATCGATGAAGTTGATGATTCATGATGAGGGTGACCGACCTGGAGGATCAGGTGTGATAGTGATTAAAGATGAAGATGATCGGTCCGGAGGATCGAATGAGATGGCGATATGCGACGATATGAACCTCATGATTGTTGAGGAGCAAGCGAATATGTTCGACGTCATTGATCTTAACCCAAAGGTTAAGAAAGTCCGACGAAAGAAAGGAGAGCCTAAGCCGATAGCTGATAATGTCCATGGGGTTTTTCCAACGAAATCTACTATGGAGTCATTGGTTTCTCTGAAGGAGGAATGCGACATTGATCCAAACGTGATTTTCATGGTTCCTAGTCCGTCAGAACAGCCATGGGATGCTCCACCGGGATGGATATGTCTCTACGAAAGCTTCTTCTGGAAATTTCACTTGTGGTTCCCTCTTCCTCGAATACGCCGATAAGAGAGGATTACCGATCTCGCAGTTTTCTCATGCTACCATCCGCTTGATTGTTAGCCTTCTAGTCATTTCGATTAAACATAAAATTCCCCTGAGCTATGTCGTTTTTCACGTGATGACGTGTACGCGGAAGAATAAAGCTGATCTGAAGTACCGAGGTTCGTACTATACGAGTATGAAACCGAGGTTCAACATTGTTACCGGCGGTCACTCCTCCAAAGTTGGGAATTGGCGCGATCATTACTTCTTTGTGCTGATAAACGACTCCTCTGTTGTTGATCGCGACATACCGATTAGAACGAATTGGGGAGAGATTACTGGTAGAAATCTTTGCATTATTATTTTCACATGCGGGCTGATATCATTTCTGATCGGCTTCTTCGTTCTGTGCAAGTTATAATTTCATCGCCTTTGTTGACGATCCAAAAGAAATTTTCGCGATCGCGGATCGTTTTGCCGTGCTTTCAGCAATTACTTGGCCGAGTATCACAGAAGATAGACTTGCGAGAACTCAAGGTAAGTGATCGACATGGCCGTACTGAAATTTTTGTACTCATTGCCGATCTGACAGTAAGTTGTCTGCAGCTGCGCTAGTCTGAGCTCATCGCAGAAAAATGAAGGCACGTCTGTTAACTGACTTGTCAGGCGACCTGGAGAACGTTTTGAGTTCTCCTGTTTCTCGTCCGCCGACTAGCCAGGATCAGATTATCATGGCTGGGGATCAAGACGTGCAGGGGTCGCCTTTGGAAACACTCCGGATGGACGACGAGGCCGCAAAGAAAGCTGAGGAGCTTACTGAAAAACAAGCTAAGAAGGCTGTCGCTAAGAAAACTGCCAAGGAGGCTGGGGCAGCTGACAAAGCCAAAAAGAAGGTGGCTGAGAAAAAAACACAAGAAAATCCCGGAAATGGCTGAAGAAAATGAAGCGAACGACCCGGGAATGGGTGGATCGGGCGACGAGAATATCAACTCTATGGGCCCGAACGAGAGGGAGCCTGAGCCGAAGAGGTCTTGGATTGAGAGGTCACTTCACCCATTCGGATTCTCGTATGGATATCGCGGATCTGGGCCGATTACTAGTGATCTGATGGCTTGTCTTGACTACTTTCTCAAGCTCAAGGACCATCCGGCGGGGTCTTCTACTGGCATTTCTGGTCTTTTCTGGAAGGAGGACATCGCGCGTTTCACGATGGAGCAGGCCCGGGTAATTCTTGTTTATCTTGTGCTCGGTTTTGTTTCTTCTCCCAACTTGTGCTAATAGAGATGGTGCATCTTTTTCCAGGCCCTCAGCACCACGTTAAACGTGATGTGTGTTTACGACCGTGAAGCTCAGAAGCACGCAGGCGATCAAGCCAAGCTGGAGTCTCTTAAAGAGGCTCTCGAGTCGGAAATAGCGAAACGCACTAAACTGGAAGTAGTGGCAAAGGAGCTTAGGGAAGAGAAGGAGAAATCCGTGATGCTTGATCGGGAGGCTCGCAAGGCCGAAGAGTCGTATTTGTTCGAGCCTGGTGGACGAGATGAGGTCACTACAAGAAAACAGACGATTTGCGACGGAAATTTGCGACAGAAAAGAGGCGTCGCAAATTTGCGACGGCATTACGACGACGTTGCGACAGCAGTTGAAAGTCGTCGCAAATTTGCGACGACAAGATTCGTCGCAAATGCCTCGCATATTGCGACGGTTTTGCGACATTATTGCAACGGCTACGGAGTCTGTCGCAATTCCGTCGCAATTTGCGAGGCATTTGCGACGCAAAATTGCCGACGCAAAGTTGCGACGCATTTGCAACGACTTAATTAGGAAGCAATATTTGCGACGGAATTGCGTGGGATTTGCGAGGGGAACCTAAGTAGGTACACCACGTTTTTCAGAAGTCTCACCTACTTTCACATGCTCGAGTAAATCGTCGCAAAAATGTTGGTAGCCGTCGCAAATCCGTCGCAAATTTGTCTATAGCCGTCGCAAATCCGTCGCAAAAGTGGTAGTAGTCGCAATTCCGTCACAATTAGTCGTCGCAAATACGTCGCTACTTATAAATTTCCGTCGCAAATACGTCGCAAAAAAATCTAATAATCTATAAATAGCTCACTTCTGGTTTTTTTTACACATTCAAACATAAAATAAAAAGAGAGAAAAAAAAATAAGAGAGAAAAAAAAAATAAGAGTGAGAAAATGTCTTCGAATTACGATGGCATCTATGCATTACGGTCTTGGATGTACAATCAACGAGATCCGGAGAGTGGTGAAGTGACGAAAGAGTATCGGGACGGATTGCGAGGATTCTTTTATCAGGCAACAAACCAACCATTTGCGATAGAACATGGTAAAATATTCTGTCCATGTAGAAAATGCAAGAATATACCATATATAGAAATTGATACTGTGAAGAGGCATCTATATAATAGAGGATTTATGCCAAACTACTATGTGTGGTTTTCGCATGGGAAAGGTAGTGGTGCTGGAAGTAGTAGTACCGCGGGTCAGGGGTTTGAGCAGCCTAGTAATGATAATTATGATGATGGGTGTAATATATTTGGAAATATTGATCAAGGATATCAACAAGGGAATAGATATCATGATATGGTTGTAGATGCAATGCATGAAGCTCCACCAACCTCATTTGTTAATAATAGTCGGGAAGAACCCAACGCAGATGCTAGGCACTTTTATGATATGTTAGACGCTGCAAACCAGCCAATCTACGATGGATGTAGAAAAGGGCAGTCTAAATTATCATTGGCATCTAGAATGATGACAATTAAGAGTGATAATAATGTTAGTGAGAGTGAAATGAATTCATGGGTCGAACTTTTTAAAGAGTATTTGCCAGCAGATAATCTTTCTGCTGAAAATTACTATGAAATACAGAAGTTGGTTTCGGGTCTTGGGTTACCATCAGAAATGATTGATGTATGCATTGATAATTGCATGATTTTCTGGAAAGATGATGACAAACTGCATGAATGTCGGTTTTGTGGGAAGCCGAGATATCAAGAAACCACTGGAAGGACTCGTGTCCCGTACCAACGGATGTGGTACTTGCCAATCACTGATAGATTGAAACGATTATACCACTCGGAAAGGACTGCGGCAGCAATGAGATGGCATGCGCAACATTCTACGGTGGATGGGGAGGTTACACATCCGTCAGATGCAAAGGCGTGGAAACACTTTCAGACGGTACACGTTGACTTTGCTAACGAATGCAGGAATGTCTATCTTGGCTTATGCACTGATGGATTTAGTCCATTTGGAATGTCTGGGAGGCAATATTCTCTATGGCCTGTCATATTGACGCCATACAATCTTCCTCCGGATATGTGCATGCAACGAGAATTTTTGTTCATGAGTATTCTAGTGCCTGGTCCTAAGCATCCGAAGCGAGCACTTGATGTATTCCTCCAACCTTTGATTCATGAGTTGAAACAGCTCTGGTATAGTGGTGTTCGCACGTTTGACTACTCGCAGCAGAGGAATTTCAATATGCGTGCAGTGTTAATGTGGACTATTAGTGACTTCCCAGCATATGGAATGTTATCGGGGTGGACTACGCATGGAAGATTATCTTGTCCATATTGTATGGATAGGTCAGATGCGTTTCAGCTGAAGAATGGAAGGAAGTCATGTTGGTTTGATTGTCATCGTAGGTTTCTTCCCATGAATCATACATACCGGAAAAATAAGAAGTTGTTTAAGAAGAACAAGGTTGTCCGTTTCCCTCCACCTGTTCATCTTTCAGGGGATACTTTGTTAGAGCAAATTGATGAATTATACGGTGCTCAAGAAACGTGTAAGCGTGGGGGAAATTGGCACACACCGGCAAACATGCCGGACGGATATACTGTATCTCATAATTGGCACAAAAAGAGTATCTTCTGGGAGCTCCCTTATTGGAAGGATCACATTTTACGGCACAACCTTGATGTGATGCACATAGAGAAGAATTTTTTTGAAAACATCGTGAATACAATCTTGAACGTGAAGGGAAAGAGTAAAGACAATTTGAAATCAAGGTTGGACTTGGTCGAAATTTGCGCAAGACCCGAGTTGCATATTACAAGTCAGGCAAAATTACCGATTCCAAACTTTCGAATGTCCGTGGAGGCGAAGCGGACATTATTCGACTGGGTTGCTTCTGATGTGAAGTTCCCAGATGGATATGTGTCCAAATTCTCTAGATGTATAGAGCAAGGACAGAAATTTTCCGGTATGAAGAGCCACGATTGCCATGTTTTCATGCAACGACTGCTACCATTTGCATTAGACGAGCTCTTACCGAAACCAGTTCACGATGCGATTGCGGGTACGTAAAATAAAAATAATTAAAGAATTCTATAAGTAATATAATTCAGTTAATTAATTGATGAATTTGCATGTAGGCATTGGAGCATTTTTCAGAGATCTATGCACGCGAACACTGACTGAGGATGGCATCGCTCAGTTAAAAGAGAATATTCCGGTGTTGCTTTGTAACTTAGAAAAGATTTTTCCACCTTCGTTTTTTGACGTAATGGAACACCTCCCAATCCATCTACCACATGAAGCAACACTTGGGGGCCCCGTGCAATATCGATGGATGTACCCGTTCGAGCGATACATGGGATATCTTAAAAAAAGGCCAAAAATCTTGCTAAAGTGGAGGGATCGATCGTTGCTGGAAGTTTGACGGAGGAAACATCTCACTTCACGTCTTACTACTTTAGTCCAACCGTTAGAACCAAAATTACCGCTCCTAGACGATATGACGATGGAGGGGAAGCACCTACGTACCACGTTGACGTCCCGGATATCTTCGCCCAAATAGGCAGACTTGCTGGAAAAGTGAAAGAAGTTTGGTGGGAAGATCATGATCATTGTAGGGCGGCGCACAATTACATATTGCGGAATTGTGAGTATGTGCAGACACTAGAGAGGTATAAATTTATGTTTCCTTCATACATAATTATGATTTAATTACCTCCAATTCATATATATATGACGCGGCCCGTGAATTACTGCAGATTATTTGATTCTCAGGTTCGAGAACACTTTCCTGATTTAGAAAAAAAAGATTATGAGAAGTACAACGAACGTGAATTTATTGGGTGGCTAAAATACTATGTAAGATTAATCAACACTTGTTTTGACTTTGAAATACAGGTTTATTTACAAACACTTAATTAAGAGTTAATTAATATGTAGGTAACACGTGGATGTTCGACGGAGCCCTTACCACTATGGATGCACGAAATTGTTAACGAACCAATAGCTACGACCATGACTGCTCCAATGTACTTGACTCGTGGGTACATATTTCATACGTATAAACATGGATCGAAGAGGTCAACCGCAAATTATGGAATCCAAGTCAAAGGTGATAACGACTTCTACGGCGTGTTGCAACAAATAATTGAAGTCACATTTCCAGGAGCCATCGGTTTGAAATATATTTTATTCAAATGCGATTGGTACGATCCGAGTAGTAGAGGGGTCCGCAGAAACAACTTAGGGGTGATTGATGTCAATTCAAACAGACATTTTGCAAAGTTTGAACCCTTTTGCCTAGCCTCGCAAGCAGATCAAGTCTGTTTCGTTCCATATCCTCGGATTAAGAAAAAACGTGAGAGGTGGTTATCGGTGATTAAAGTCAATCCGCGAGGCCGTATTGTCGGGAAGATTGAAGATGTAGATATGCAAGATGAAAGACCTAATAAACTCTCCACTCCAACCGCATCAACAGAAGATATTTTACATATTGATCTAGAGCAACAAGATGTAGAAGACATAGTGAATGATTCAACTGAAGGCGAAATTTCGGACGAATTCGATGAGACCGATGATGAAGAAGACACTGATGATGAGTATAGTGGAGATGAATCGGATTAGCCAAGACCGAAATTTGTAAAATATGTGTGATTTGTAATTTGTAATTTTTTTTAAAATATAAAACATTTGCGACGGCTTTGCGACGAGCCCTCGCAAATCCGTCGCAAAAAGAAAATTTGCGACGGATTTGCGAGGGCACGTCGCAAATCCGTCGCAAGTAATCATTTTGCGACGGATTTGCGACGGTCCCTCGCAAATCCGTCGCAAATTCTTATACCCTATACTCTGAATTGGATTATGGTTTCTAAAATATAAACTTATATATAAGCTTAGATGCAAATATTACAAAGTTTTCTATGTTGATATTCAAATTATAAGAAATAAATATATTTTTAACTTTTTAATAAAACGATTTCATATAAAAGAATACAAGCTATTATGTTCATTGTAAAGTATAATAGTTTTGTAAAATTCATGTTGAACAAGGAAAATTTTACAAATTCCTCATAAAAATAAATTTGTTACAATCTTATACATTCATAGTTGTTTTTATAACTTTGATTATGGTGAACAAACATTAACAAAACCCAACAATATAAATATACAAGTATTGCGACGGAATTGCGACGGTCCCTCGCAAATCCGTCGCAGTGCACGTATAATTTCCAAAAAATTTTGTTTCACAAGTTCAAAGTATTTGGACGCGAATTAGGTTTTTTATTTGCGACGGCATTGCGACGGTCCGTCGCAGGCTTTAAACTTTTAAAACCTAAAATTTCTTTCTTCCTCCTTGCCCGAAAACAGATCTCTTTTCCTCCCTTGGCAGCCGCCGCAGACGTCTCCCTCTCTCGAGCACCCGAGCCTCTCTCTCTGTCTCCCTCTCTCGAGCGAGCCTCTTTCAGCTATCTCTCCCTCTCCCGAGCCACCGCCGCACATCTCCTCGCCGGATCTGGTTCTCCCGAGCCACCGCCGCACCTCCCTGGACTGCACCTCGCCGCTGCACCTCCGCTCATCGCCGGATTTGCTACTCGCCGCCGAACTCGTCCACCAAGGTAACAAATCCCCATTTTCTTAGATCTATGTTAGATTATTAGAAATTAGAAATTAGAAATTGTTAGATTTTTAGATATGGAATTTAGATTTTAGGAAATTGTTAGGTAATTTTGTTATAATTATTTTGGAATTTGTTTGAGTTTATAGAAATATTTTACAAATTTAATCAATTAATACCTTATCTAATTTTAATTTTAGGTATACCCTTGGTACATTTTTTACAAATTTGTTACATTTATTGTGTAATTAGTTAGATTTATGATTTTGTAATTTTAGTTTTGAATTTTTAATTTATATTTTTCGTTTTTAAAATTATTATTTACCAATTTTTGTTTAAACATTTTTAGTCACAAATTTTATTTTAAATAATTTAATATAGATTTTATTTTATAAATTTTAGTTTTAGTTGATAAAATTTTAAGTTTAGTTTATAAATTAAAAATTTTAGTTTATAAAATAAACCCAAAGTTATTTTTAATTTTTAATTTTTTAAGTTATTTATTTGTTCTATTTTTTCTATCACTAAATTTTTTTTTTTTGCAGATGTCTACAAACGACTTTTCTCGTTACATGTCGCAAGGCTCTGGGTCTCGGTCTTTTCCGTCTACTCCAGGGGCTTCTTGCACAACGGGACTCGGCATTCGCAAAACTTTACCGCAACTCGGAAGCCGGTCCGTCGACCGGAAATCAAGACCCGTCTATCGATTAAATCTAGTTTTTATTTTCTGAACAATAGCTTTTATTATGTTCTATGAATATTATTTTGTATTTCAAATTTCTTTTTAAAATTAGAATTTTTTTTCTAATTTTCTTTTTATTATAAATAATTTAAATTTAAATTTATATATTAATTAATTTATATGTAATTTTAATTTAAATATAATTATTAATAATTTTCGTCCAAAAAAAATTAATTATTAAATTGCGACAGTATTGCGACGGATATAATTCGCGACAACATTGCGACGGATTGTTTTTTCTGATGACTGTTTGTCGCAAATCCGTCGCAAATTTTGCGACGGAAATTTTTTATCGCAGATCCGTCGCAAATTTGCGATATATTTGCGACAAACATATGCTGTCACAAATTTGCGACGAAAACATATTGTCGCAAATATGTCGCAAATTTGCGACGGATCTGTGACGAATCGTATTTGCGACGGAATTTTCGATGTCACAAATTTGCGACGGATATGGATTTGCGACTAACGATTTGCGACATTTTGGTCACTGTCGCAAATCCGTCGCAAATCCCTGTTTGCGACGGTATTGCGACGGATAATGCCGTCGCAAATCGGTGTATTTCTTGTAGTGGGTGTTCACGCTGCGTCGGTTCTTATCTCCCCGTCCTGGTGTTGACGGGGCTCTTGGTGGCCGTCTTGGGTGGCGGGTCGGGACTTCTTGTCTCGGGCCGATTTGTCGTCTGCTAGGGAATTAGCTTTGGCGGCCTTGTCTTCTTCGATTCTTATGCAGCCGAATGATTTGTGTAAAGCATCCTCTAGGGTCTTTGTCTTTTCGGTTTTTAGCTTGTCGCAGAATGCTTGGTCGTGTGGCATGTTTTTGATCAAGATCCCGAGAGTAATCTCGTTGGGGAGTCTGCAGCGAGAGACGATGGCCCTGAACCGATCCAAGTAGTTGCGAAGTGGTTTGGTGTCACCTTGTACTCAGGACCATAAGTCAAGCTCTGATGTCGACGTATCGATATAGAGCGAGTAGTGTTTGAAAAACTTTTTCCGTAGCTCCTTGAACGATCTGATTGACTTGGGCGGCAGCTGTGAGAACAATGTGAGGGCATTCCCGGAAAGTGATTCGATGAAGTACTGGCAGAAGCAAGCATCCTTTTCTTCTTCGGGTACGCGCTCTTCCCATCGCGACTTTGAATGCCGCCATGTGTCTTTCTGGGTCGGGGTTGCCGTTGTAGCTGGTCGGAAATTTGATCTTGCCAAGATCCTTCATAAGAGCGCTTGTGATGGCCGACGTGAATGGAGTCTGATCGGTGAGCCGACCTGATGTGTTGGTGCTTTCAGGCCGATCTGTTGTTTGGTCCTCATATCGGATCTCGGCATTGGTTAAAGCCTTTGGGTTCGGTTGGCGCAGAAGTATCAGCCATCTTTGAGCTCCGCGATTTTCCTTAAAGACTGAGTCTCTTATTCCCCACAGACGGTACCAAATGTAATAACTTAAATCGGATCTTTAGAAGAAAATAAGAGTTAATGGGTTTAAAGAGAGATCTTTATTGAAAATTAGCCGGAGCTCAAGATGTACACGGTGAGTTTAGGTCGTCGGAATAAGAACGCCGACCTAAACTTGAAAGAAGAGAAATCTAGAGCGATAAACGATAAGTTTCTATGTTTGCCCTAAGTTTCTATTTCTCGACTCTTGAATAACTTCAACGTTTGCTGAGCCCTTCTATATATAATGTCTTCAAGTCGGTTTTCAAGGCTTGTTCTTTTTCTTTTTGGAAAAGGAAAGTTTCTCGAGAGATGGCCGACCTAGCACTTTCTCCAGATAGATATGGATAAAATAGAAGATTTCAATTTTCCCTAACCGACCTAAAGTTACGAATGCAACCTTAAGGCTTTAAATGGGCCGATTTTAGTTCACATCGGGCTTTTTAAAGGGGATATGAATCCCAGTTCTAATAAAATTTCTCTTGTTTTTAGTGATGAAACAAAACAAATCCATTATCCACTTATTTAAAGCATATCAATGCAAATTTAATGATCTGTATCTGTTATGCTTGATCTGTAAAATCTTTTTGATCTGTATTTTACCATTGAAAGCCAAAGTTTTGTCTCGATTATTAGCTATGTGCATGGATCTGATATTGATCGTTTCTTCACTTGGCCAGTCTCTGGATTGCGTCACTCTATTGTTAGAATATCGGTTAAATTGCTGGTGGAGTTTTTTTTTGTTCGTGGCATTATGCTTTCTACGCCACTTATGTCTATAGACTAGGAATACGAGTTTGATCATGAAGTTAATAATTTAGAATGTCTTTGTTTTAGAGCTGGCTATAGTCTATAATACAGTTTTATTGGTTCTTGTATTTTAATGAATTTGAAAATTCAAACCAAATCTAGTGTTATTAGTTTTATAATTTTAAAATCTATATTGAAATTCAATGTTATTGCTTTTATGATTTTAAAAAGTCTAAATATTATAAAGATTTGATTTTTAATAGAATTTGAATGGATTTAGAAGTGTTTTCATGACTAAAATACATAGACTCAAATACCAAGTTCAACCTTATTATTTTGATTGGATTTGTGTATTTTTTACACTTTTTTGCACCACGTCAATTCTCCTCAAACACCACGTATATATTGGATGAATTCAGCAACTATGATTTTTATAATAATATTTATATTATATTCCACTTCAAAATATAGTTGTGACAGTTTTTCATTTCTCAAATCTTCTATTTTCTACGATGCTTGTTTTCTATTTTCTATCTTTTACTTTATAGTTTTCTATATTAAGTGTTTATCAACTACAAGAGTTTTATGGTCAAGTTCCATCAAATGTTTTTTTTATATATATTATTTGTTTATCATCTACAAGAGTTTTCTGGTCAAGATTCTATTCCATCAAATAAAAAGGAGTTGTTTAACCATCGTCATGCCTCCTTGTGAAACGTTATTAAGAGAATTTTTAGTATCTTCAAATCTCGAAACCTAAATTTTAAATATGCAGCTCTTTTTCCCTATAAAACACAGACATAGATGAGACATGACATTTTGGCACGTGTAAGAAAAAACTGATTCACTCCGTGCAAATCAGTCTTCTCTTACACGTGCCAAAATTTCTCGGGGATTTTTCTATGTTATATGCTTTGATGAGAGTATGTTCATATTAAATTTTTCAGGATTGTATTGCATAAACACATGTGAGTTTTCTAAAGTTTGTGCAAATTGATTGAACGAGAAAAAATATTACATTTGTTCTTAATAAACGTTACATTTTTTCTTCTTCTGAAACTAGACTTTTATCCAAATTTAGCTGAGTTGATGAATTTTTTTCTCGATTTTATCCATATTTTTGGTATTTTCAAATCTCGAACCTACTTTTTAAATATACAGCTTCTTTTCCCTATAAAACACAGACAGAGATCAGATATGACATTTTGGCACGTGTGTGAGGAGACTGGTTCGCTCCATATATTAATCGATCGATTTGTCATAAAAAATTGCATAATTTTCTCGGGGATATTTCTATGTTATATGCTTTGATGAGAGTATGTTCAAATTATTAAAAAAAATTAAGTTTTTTTTGAAACTCCACTCTCGAATTTCTGACCAGATTCAGAGGAGTCCGAGAAATAGTTATTCGATTTTAAAGTCGAATTGAAACCCTAATAGGTGGTGGTGGTGGCGATGGAGAGCATTAATTACCAACACATATATATTCGTTACCGATGGGAAACAACTCTTACTTATGTATCATCACAATAAATTTTCTCAGCTTTTATCTGATTCTGTTTTTTTTTATTGTTAATTTGACAACTAACTAAAAAAAATTAACAATAAATCTAAACAAACAGACGATTTAGAGTAATAACAGCTAATATAATCTAATATTCCTATTATCTAATTTTCCATATCTGTTTCTACTGGAAAATTATATGTTTAACTAAACTTTCCAGAATTAATAACAATACCGAAAAAGTTCTTGTAACACAAGATCAACAAAAGAGAACATGCCAAAAAATTGTGAACAAGAATTACAACAAATATGTGGTTTAGTTACGGTCTCAATCAGTAGCAGATCCGAAGAAATTTTGAATGGTGGCATATATATATATATTATATTTTAATATTACATAAATGTGTTTTATATTTATTCAAGAAAGATAAAAACACATTTAGAAAAGAAAAGGATTTTTAACAAAGAAACCCTTTAACTAAAGATGAATCGAGAAAAAAATCCTCAACTATAAATTTAATGTAAAAAACTTTCAAGTATAAGTCCGTTAATGAAAAAACCTCTCCGTTTATAGTACCGTTAAAACTTTATAGTCTCCTCTACAGCACCGTTAAAATTTATAGGATTTTAACCCAAAAAAACTCTCAACTAAAGATGAATCGAGAAAAAATATCTCGACTATAAATTTAATGCAAAACCTCCTCAAGTTCAGATGTATCAACCACTCAACTATAAATTTAATGTGAAAACCCTCTATTTCTGTCAACAATAACATTAAAATATAAATAGTCAACATTAAATCAAATGCGTTTTGCATTGTAAAAATTGACATAGATACGATGTGATAATAATATTATGTGTTTAGAAAGTTGATTGAAGAATACATATACATCAAAAAAATTTGTACAACTTAATTTATCCAAAGTTTTTTAAAACTAAAATAATTTATCAAGTTGTACATAAAATTTGACATTTATTTATTTTTCAATTAACCTTCAAGCCACATATTCTTAATATTATAATTTTAGCGTTTATCAATTTGTAGATTTTAAAAATTTAAATATTTTCTCTAATTGAATTTCAAGATTTTAAATGCCTTGCTAGTTTTAAAAGCTATCACATTATACCACCTAGATTCGTCCCTGGTCCCAATTATATGCTTTATGCATAGGGAGCTTTTTTTTGTTCGTCCAAATCTTCGCTAAATAGATTCCATCTTCTCTGGCTCTCCAATCCCATATGCCATCTTCTTCATATGATATAAAGTTCTTATGGTAACGAAATTGAGGCCCTTGTTTCAAGAAAAGCATGTAACGCCTATGCACATTCTCAGGGTCAGAAGCGTTTAAGATGAAGAATAACTGAGCTTGTTGTCTTGGTTTAAATGTTATTTCTGGATTTCCGGGGTGGAAAGTTGTCTTCACACGCAGGTCTATCTTGAGTTCGTTCATGATGCGGAACCCGGCCCTGTCTTGGCCGTGCATATGGTCAATCATGCAAAGGCTAAAAACAAATAGAAAGATAGATAAATTTTTCATTTTTTTCGGATTTTTTGTTTTTTTGGATATTTAGATCTTTTCTTTTTGTCGTTGTTAACTTGTTTTTGTGTTTCCTATAATTATCTAAGCACATTTACATATTGCTATTTATGCATCTTTCAGTTTCTTGTTTCTCTATTATTGTAAGTTTTCTATATATAGTCGAGGTACCAAATCATCGCAAAAACTATTGGTTTATGGTGGACAGACTAAAAATAGGTATTTTGATGAAGCCGAAGAAGGCGAAGCACCAAACACAAAAATATTGAACCAAACCAGATTTTCAAACCAGAAAATACTTGAAGTAATAAACTCACGCCCTTCCTTTTCTTTTAAATTGGGATTAAATTTTTGATGTATTGATTACTGAATTTTTGATTTTGCATCAAATACATCTAGAATGGGTCAATATATCTATTATATAAAAAAGTGCTTATACGTCACCAAACTGATCTCAACCCAACTTTTCATTTTGCATTTACACGAGAAAAACAAATATCTTTGAAAACGTTCAAAAAAATTGTTTCCATTTGGTAAATTGCAAAATGGCGGAATTGTGATTTTAAACGTGAGTATACGTAATGAGATAGCATCAATGATTTGAGTTTCACAACATCATTAGATTTGGGAAACTGAGACACTTTATCTATAGGAAACTTAATGCTTACGAACTACAACTTTCTTTGTCTAACAAAGAGGCAGCATTATCACATCTCTAGACATAAACGGTACTATGTGTATTGAAAAACACAATCTTAAAAGATATATAGCTCATTATGTTTTCATGTGCTATATATCTTTTAAAAAACATACGTATAGGATAAACATGTACACAAAGTGGCGGTTTCAGAATTGTTTTTTATCGTGGTCATAAATTAAATTAATTATTTTATAATTATTTTAATATATAATATTTAATTTAAATAAAAAAAGAACAAAAACAAAATAAAGTTTTAAGGTCAAGACAAAAAAATATTTAACACAAATTGGGTTTTAAGTTCAAATAAATATGAGTTTCAAAGTCTAGATTACAAAATATATAACGCTCTAAGCCCAAATAAAAATTGAGAAAAACTACAATATGGTACAAAATGAAGATTTGAACTCAGGTTACGAAGATCAGCAACTAAAATTTAAACCAATTGAGTTGTCAAATTTTATAAAATTCTTTTTACAATTAATGTTTATATTTTTTTAGGGTGTCAACTGACCCAAGATGGGTCACAACTTCTTCATATCTCAAATTGAAAGTTACTTGGGATTTATTCCATAGAGCAAGCTCCAATATATTCACAACATGAAGACCTCAAGTCCTCACTCTTTGAACTACGAGGTGATGTGGCTTTGGTGCTAAGTCCAAATTTTTTATAAAAGCATCTCCATCGGTGGTTTTTTATACTGTTTCTTACTAATAAAAAATTGAAAAAGAATAAATGAAGAGAGAGAAAGAGAACCGTCTCTTGTTTGAGAGACTTTACATTAAGAGAATAATGATACGAAAAGCACTTTCTTTTTGTTTTTCTATATTTTGATTTTATTATAAGACTTAAATTATTGTAAATCTATTTAATTGATTTACAATATAATATATTTGATTTTGAAATCTATTTGTTTGATTTTGAAATCTACTTTCGTGATTTTAAAATCAATAAATTTATCCCAAAAAAGTAAATTCAAGAAGGATTTCCAAATAAATTAAAATATCATAACCAATAATTTCCAATTAAACCTGATTGTCTGAGCTGAATTTAACACTAAATCCGGTTTATGGTAAAACCCATCAAAGAACCAATTGAACCCCATCTCCAATGACTTATCCCTTATATTAGCCCATTTGCATTTTCAACAGTTCGCCTACAAAATGATATTTTTACACTTTCTTAATTCTAAAAAGAGGTCTCTTGCACAAAAAGAGTATTTTATCTACTATTTAATCATTGCAAAAAAATATATACTATTTATTACAAACAAAAAAATCTTGTAGCTATAAAATCTTCCAAAGTTTTTTAAAAATACGAAAATGTATATATATATTTTTGTCAACATTTGACATATATCATTTTTTTAAGTTATACAAATTTAATTAACTTCAAATTCAACAATACTGTATCAATTAAATTTTCTTTAGCAAAAAAAGAAGTATGGATTAAAATTTATAATCAAATTACTATAACTAGGAGAATATCCGCGCATATGCGCATGTTTTTTCTCTATATATTATTTCAAAGATATCTTATATATCTCAAACATTCTATATTTACAGCAATCAAAATTAATTATAATTTGATACATTCAACTATTATATATTTATATTTAAAGAATATACAACTTTTTTTTGCAAAAGATTTTGTTGTGCCATGAAAAAACAGAAATGGTGATGCATTATGTGTGGTTTGATTCTATAAAAAAGTTTAGTATAAATTTAATAGGTACTAAAAGACTAAATTAATTATAATTTGATACTTTTAACCATTATATATTTATAGTTAAAGAGTATACAATTTTGTTTGCAAATGATTTTGTTGGGCCATGGAAAAGCAAAAATGGTGATGCATTAAGTGTGTTTTGATTCTATAAGAAAGTTTAGTCCAAATTTAATACGTATTAAAAGTCTAAATTATTTTTAAAATAAACTAAGACTCATGTGGACGAAATGTGAAAAGAATGAAGACGGTAAGAGTCCTTCCGTCTTCCTCCACAACTTGTTCCATTCCCCCAAACTCCATAAAATTAAACAGTCGTATTTATAGCTTATATTTTTTTTAATTTAAAAATTTTGAAATTTAATAAATGAGTTTTATCTCTATCTTTATATTAGTTTTGATTAATTTCAATTTATAAAATTTGTTTGGATCAATTTTCACATATGATTGCAATTTGAATTCGCTATGTAAAAGATTATAAACAAACCATACACCTAAAGAAAAATTGACGGGTATCTGTACATCCTCTCTGAAGCGTATATTAAATGATATTCATCAAACTTGTTTGAAGATGCAAAATTTTGATTTGACTCTTGAGTAAGATCATATTCTTGTGATTAGAAATCGATGAATGAAAAATGCTACTACTTGTATCTATTTTATCTATTCAGAGTTTTCACATATCCAATTCACAAGCACGGCTTGATAAATTGAAGATATTGTTTTTTTGGAGAAACTAAAGAAATTAATGCGTAAATATTTTTGCCATATATTATGAACGGATCAAAACTAACATGAACATAATTAATAAAAATTTGTTATTCATTAATCAGAAATTTAAAATTTTGACTAATTCAGAAATTCAAATTTACATATAAAATTATCAAATTTAAAATTCAAATGTGGTCATACAATGTATTTACCATATAAATGTTTCATTTTGTTAAAAACAAATGCTTTAAATTTAATGTATACAACATATAGATAATATCATAATTTTTTTGATATTAATGCATATAGGCTAATGGATAAAACAGTTGTTTTATTATGAATGCCACGTGGCACTCTCAAGCGCTTACCTGTGACGAGGGAGAGAGGGTTCTTATAAGGTTCCGTAACGTGGGCATGATACCGGACTCGAACTTGCGTCGCCGGCGTATCCCGCTTCAATCAGTTCTGCTTTTTATTTCCATTAGAAATTAGGGTTTTATAAGAAGAAGAAGAGCAAGAGTCTCTCCGTTTCGATTTTCGCTCATCTTGGTAATTTCTGTTTCTCTCTCGTTCTCGTTTCCTCTTGTTTTCACTCCGCACATCCAAAATCTAAACCTAATTTGGGCTTATCCTCTTTCGTTATCGCAGATTCACTGCGGGAGGCGATGGCTTCTTTGTTCAAGGTACATAAGTTTAGATTTTGCAGATGTATCGGGTTTTATTTAGTGAATCTCGGTGAACGCATTTCTGGGTTTCGAGATTGGTAACGGCAGCTAGTTTTTTTAAAAAAATAAAAAAAAAGGAAAAAAAAAAAAAAAATGGGTTTAAGCGATTCTTAACTTACTGAAGAGTGATGAAACCCCAAATCGACTAATTGATTTGGAAATTGGTGTCTAGGGTTTGGTCTCACTATATGAAGAATACTTGTATGTTCTTCGCACTTGAAGAAAGACATTGATTTGCTTTTAACCGAACTCGTTTCTAGGGATTCGTTTTGCAAAATCAGCGATTGAGTTATGTCAGTTTCATATTTGGGTTTTTTGAAATCAGGAGCAAGCAAAGCTCTCGGCTTATCGAGATAGAAGATTCTCAGGAACACAAGAGGAGTTCGAAGAGGCGCTAAGGACGTCTTCGACGGTTTACATTGGCAATGTCTCTTTCTACACAACTGAAGAACAGATTTACGAGCTTTTCACCAGGGCAGGGGAGATCAAAAAGATCATCATGGGATTGGATAAGAACACAAAGACACCCTGTGGTTTCTGTTTCGTTCTGTGAGTTTTTTCATTTTTTCGAGGCTCTTTATAACAATTTCTACCTGTTAAGTTTCATGGTGATGGCTGCTGATTTTTGCTTGTGTGTGTTGTTGTTATCAGGTTCTACTCGAGAGAGGACACTGAGGATGCAGTCAAATATATAAGTGGGACTATACTTGATGACAGGCCTATTCGTGTGGATTTTGATTGGGGGTTCCAAGAAGGAAGACAATGGGGACGTGGTAGAAGCGGTGGGCAGGTATTCATCAGATGCATTCCTTCTCTGTGATTTTCTTGAATCTTTTGTATGTACGCTATTTGTAATTATGATTTTCTAATTTCTTACAGGTTCGAGATGAATACCGTACTGATTACGATCCTGATATCCTTTCAATCCGATTTTGTTTGTGCTTAATAGTTCTTGTTCATGCCTGCTTATTGTAGACGCAAACCAATTGCAATCTGGCTTTTAGGTTTGATTTCTCGGTTTACCTATCCTGTGTTTTTTCTTTAACTCGTTGATACCTAGAGGTGGTTATGGAAAATTAGTTCAGAAGGAACTCGAAGCACAAAGGCAGCTCGTGGATTACGGTACCGGCTCATTGGGAGCATATCCTCAAGCTGCGCCATCGAATTGTATGTTCTTAAACTTTCTATCAAACCTACTTGATCTTGTTCATGGTTGTATGATTTCACCCTTAAGACTTTGAATAAATGGTCAAACATGTAGAGAGGTACCTTGAATGCGAGTCTAAAGTTGCTTAACCTGGCATTGTATAGCTCCGAAGAAGACTCTTTTTCTTGCAAATCATCTTCGATCCTTTTACCGGTTTCCTTTGTGTGTAATAGATAGTCAAAATGTTAACTAGTCAATAATCCTAGTATAAGTGGCTAACTGAAGTCCAGAAAACTTAGTTATTTGGGGTGAAGTTCTCTTCCTAAATGCATATATCAATCCTGCAGATGGAAGGCGTGGTGGTGGAGGAGGAGGCTATGGCCAAGGAGGATCAAATCGCCATGGAAGAGGAGGAGGAGGAGGTATATGTTTCTACATTTGCATAATTCGTAGTTATGGTAAATATTCATCAGGCACAACTCAAAACCCCCATTTGATGTTTCTAATGTTTCTGCAGATTACCATCGGAAACGGCAAAGAGACGATGATCGGAATGGACGCGAGAACTCAAGAAGAAACTCAGATCATGAGACTAGGAGAGATGCTGATCATGACATGAGACCGGTAATGAACATAACCTTTTGCTTTTTTCCCTAATAAGCTTTTTGAGTAGCTGTTTGAACATTTGTCTCCTATGGAATTTTGTGTGAATGTTACAGGAGAAGAACCCACGATTCCGTGAGAGCGGTGACTCGGACGATGACGGAGAAGATGATCGGAAGAGATCTTAAAAAACGAACTATTAGAAGTTGCAAATGTTGTTGAAGGATCAATGTAATCTTTAGATTTATGAGTCCTAAACTCAATTTGGGTTTTGCAGATTTTTTCATCACAGCCTTTATTAAGTTTGGTTTCAGTCAATATGATGTCCTAATGTACTTTTTCAACTAGATCAACGAAAATATCATTGCTACACTTTTGGGCCAAAGTGCCCATGTGAAGGCCCACCATAGTGTACTCACTAATAACATGTATCACAATCTGCCTCACCTCTTTGGGCTATTGAGGTGATTACTCCCGAATTAATATATATTCATTTTTGTTCTAAAGTATATCAACTTTTTTTTTTTTTTATAAGTATACCATTGTTAATGTATAATATATATTCATTTATGAGAGAAAGTTTTGAGATATGTAAAGATTCTTAAATGAACAAAATATGGTTTTAATACTACATACATATATATTGATCTAGTTTTTAATTAAAAGTGTACAATTGTTGATTGAACAAGATAACATTTTAAAATGTTAAGCATTTAGTCGTTTTGCATTTTGCTTCTGGAGTTCATAAAAATTCGAGATTCAGCTATCGAAGATAGTTCACATTGGTCATATATATATATATTCATCAAAAATCGATTTGAAGTTCGACCAATACAACGATATAATTAGACTAATTTAATACAGACTTGCTTAACTTCGATACATGCACTCATATAGAATACATATGATCAAGAAACAAGGATTCATTATTTTCCTTGCAAAAATACTTAGAAAAGATACCCAAAAAGAAAATGAAAAAATCTAGCAGTTTTGATTTCGACGAATTTTGTCAAGGGGAGGAACATTAGAAATGCCTTGACGTTGTAACTCCGTCATGACGCCGTCAGTTGACGGCGGTTTCAGTCCAAGAGGAAGCGGCAGCCACGGCTGTGTTATAACGTCTCCAATAGCGGCGTCGATGATCTCGTTAGACTGCACCGTCAAATCAAAAGAGAAAGAAAACATTGATTAAAGAAGATAAAACGTTATCAGATTAAACAAAGTTATTCAAAAACAAAAACTTTTTGGATTATTTCAGAATCAAAATAAAACAAAAGAAAATTCAGCCAAATAAAGTTGTTGCACTCACGGGATGAATGTCCATGGGAGGATTAGTGGGGCCCAATTGTCTTGTGGGCACACCAATGCTTGTTTCTGATTTGTTATTATACATCGAATGGCTCGATGAAGCCATAGCATATCCCTACACATTTATACATAAACCCTAATTAAACAATACAACAACATTATATACATAAAATCCATGCTGCATGCATATATAACTTATAGCTCTCAATCTGATTAGTAATTCACATAAAAAATGAGTTTTTAACTTGTACTATAATAATATCATATGAATAGTGAAATATCAAATGTTCGGATAGCAACAAAATACTTTAGTGAGATGATATATAGTTTTTTCTAATTATATTTTTAAACACATAAACCGTAAACTTATGAATGTTTAAAATGGAAAAAAGATAAGCATAATCATATTTTTAAAATGAAAAGAAAAAAAGTGGTATAGCATTCATAATCGGTGATGAATCATGCCAAGTGCCGATAATTAACTAATACTGTATATAAACTTTTTCATTTAATAATTTTGTCGTTTCGTTTTAAATTATTGTTTTTCAATTATCACAATGTAACCATGCAACCAATTGAAATCTATATGAATTTTATACCTGTGGATAGAGTGGTTGTTGGTGCCAATATGGCGGATGACCTGGCCAAGACGACGGAGCCGCCGCAACTGCCGGAATCGGAAACGTCTGATGGGTAGACGGTGGATTGTTAGCCTTGTGTTTGGGCCACGTAGGATGACCCCACACGTGCAAAGGCCTGAAGTGGCCGTGGTGCATTGGTGCCACGTGTGGTGGATAGCCTAAGGCAGGAGCCATCCACGGCTTCTTCCCTCCTCCTCCTCCTCCTCCGGCCACTGCCACCGTGGCATGTCGTCGGAGATTCCAGCTGGCAGCTTCTGCCTCACGCGCTAGTAAATGCTTCCGGTGTGACCTATATTTCTACCATTACGAGAAACACACAAAATTAATCTCATTAAACGAATCCGAGTTTGAGTGTACTGAAATTGTTTTTTTTTTAATAATTAATAATAACATAGATTCTGATTGGTTAATAATTTTAAAATCGATTAATTGATGTAGAACTTAGTCTATAGATTTTTAGAGTGTAAAATACCTGAAGATGGCTAGCGACGTTGTGACGAGTGAGAGATTTAACGTTCATAATTTCCAAGATCCTAGACGGCACCGCCTTGTCTACCCCTAATTGCTCAACCGCCTGCACAAATTTCCGGTGTAACTCCGGCGTCCAATCCACCTGATTTCCCGGTAACAAGATACACACATTAGTTAGATTAATTATTATATAAATTTTTTTTTTTTGATAACTGGAGAATCTCAGACCGAAACCCAATTTAATCTTAGGAACCTCTGGAAATACAAGTTTTTTTTTTTTATCATTTAAGATTTATAGTTGGCCAACCATAATTAAATCATAATGAAATGAATGGAATCATGATCTCCAATTTAATAAGGTAAATCTTCAACCACTAAACTACCATGAATTAGTTTAAAAACGACAATCTAGATGATTGATTCATGATTTGTAGAACATAAAAAAATCTATCTTAAAAGATTACACGACAAACTAGATGATTGATCCGCGCATAACGGATTTTTTTACTTTAAAATCATATAAATTTAAGATTATACGGTTTTGCTGCTAGGAAATTAATATGTTTCATAAATATATATATTATTATTAGTAAAAAAAATCTATCTGATTTATTATTGTGAAAACAAGTTGAACAACTGTTTGAATTGAACCCATGGATTTTTAAAAAAATTTCAAATACCCAACTCTTATTGCATTGAATCTAATTATTAATACATAAAGAAAAGAAGTTAACTATATCATTGAGAAAAAGGGAGAACAAAGTAATTAAGGGAAAAAAGTGATTTTAATATTGTTAATTAGGAAAATAAGTTTATAGAAACACACCTTGGTTTTTTTCTTGATTTGGTTATCATCGGATAAACAAACTTTGTTTTTCTTCCCCTTACGTTTGCCTCTACGCACCGTTTTGTCCGTGCTACCACCACCTTCCGGCTTAAACCCACCACCGTCTCTCCCAGATGTCTCCGACGCCGTCGAAGTGTTTCCTTCCATTTCTTGTTCCTCGTCTCTTCCGCTGCCGGAATGTTCCCCGAGAATCTCCGAGTCAAAGTCCAAATCCGGCAAAACATCATCTCCATCGACATCGAATCCAATGAAAAGGTCGTCGTAGTAATCGATTCCTTCAAGAAGATCGAGACTACCTTCGTCGGAGAAATCTCCGACCGTCGTGAAGTCCGGCAAGTCTTCCGTCGTAAAACCTGCTAAACCCGCCGACATATAATTATCCCTCGAGGTGGTGTTTACGGTGAGGGGAGACACAGTTAACATCGAATCGAGAAACTGAAAAATTCAAGATTCGAAAATTTAGAGAAAACAAGAGTGATACAGTGAAGTAGTAATATGTGAATATAGATTATATATAGTCGTGTGTGTCTGAATAGATATAGATAGTTCCAAGGTTTATTAAAATCTTTAATATGCCATATATATGTGTTGGTGGCACTTTCATGAGAAAAGTTGTGGTTGAGAGATAGGAGAGAGAGATTTTTTTTTTTTTTTCCTTTTGTAATTTTAAAATTTAATAAAAAATCATAAAATCATTTGATTCATACATCATATTTAGGTTATAATAGATTTTTTTCCTTTTAACTTTTTTTTTCAGAAAAAATATGTTATGTCCATTTTTCTATCAATATTTTATTTCTAACATTATGAAACTCTTACCATTTGATATTTCATATTCTTGAGATTTGTATTCATACCATTTTTTTCCCCTTACAACAACCTGTAATATTTAAATTAGTGTTGGTCTAGCTTAAGGAATGACTACTAAAAAAATGCATGTATAAAATTGGTGATTGACTATTAATATAATTACTATTTACTATATAATGAAAATTTTGTACAACTGTTAATTTTTTTTTCCGTATATATATAAATAGAATCGGATCTTAACTCAAACAAAAAAATTGGGCTTGTGGTTGAACGCTTTTAGTAAATTAACGGTCCAAATAACAAAAATTGGGCTCGTGACTGAACGCTGTTAAATTTGTAATTTTTAGTAAATTAACGGCCCAAACAAAAATATTTGGACTTACGGTTGAACACCATTAAATTTATAAATTTTTAGTAAATTAACGATTACAAACAAAATTGGGCTTATTGTTAAAGGCCGTTAAACTTGTAAATTTTTAATAAATTAAGTATACAAATTATATAATAAAAAAGTGTTAAAGGCTTTTAACTAATAAACCCATTTTTTATGTTTTGAGTTTTTTTTTAATTTGTGTGAACGGTTCTGTATATAAATATACATTTTAATATGACGATAAAAGAATTTGACCAAAAAATATTATATGATAAAAAAAACTCTTAACTATTTTTTAAAAAATTATTCTTAATTTGCAAAAAAATGCAGATCAAAACCAATAATTCTTCTAATTTTAAATGGTAACGATCTGAAATTATAAATATTTAATTTGAAGTTATATATTCCGATATTCTATTTAAATGGTAACAATATTGATAAATATGTCTTAAATTATTAAATATTTTACAATTTAAAATCATTTTGAATATAAATGTATTCTGTTGATAGGAAGCATAAGACAATGTTAGTCATATTTTAGTAATACTAGTCATATAAGACAATAACAACAGACTAATATTAGTCATAAATTTTAAAAACTCATTAAAATGGTATCTCGCCAAACATGTGTGTGTGTAAGTGCAATAAGTTGACTTAAATGGCTTTAAACAGTTCTCAAATAAATAATGATGCCAAATTGCCAATAGGCGTTACTAAGGCGTTACTAACGTTTTTTACATTTAATGATGTTAATATGTGAGGTTAAAAAAGAAAAAATGATGCTAATGTGTACTGTTATGTTTAATGCCTGAATGGTGTATTTTGTGGCATTAACTCTATTAACTTGGCTACATTCAACATCTAAATTACCAATACTTACTAGATGCCAAAAAAACAAAAAATTTACTAATTGTAAAAGTATTACGGGCCTATTTATTTATTTATTTTTTTGTCGTTAAAGTATTAAATTAAAAGAGAACTTAACACAGTACAAAACACAAGTTTGTGAAAACAAAACGGTTACACAAGTCACAAGCTATTTGACTACTTAGGATTTTTGAACTTGTCTTGCTGTTTTTACGGGCCTTTTTTAATAATGTATTTTAAAAAAATCAAAGTTATTAATTATTACGTTTTATATTAATAAGACAGTGATATGTATGGCTAAAGTCTATTTATTTCCACATTCGGATACCCTTGATACATAAAAAATAATTAAAATAAAGAAAAGGTCTGTTTGCATAAGTAACTCACTTATATACGAACGAAAATACATAGAATTTGTGTATATAGTTTGCAGTTTACGATTCTGTTTTAATAAGTTAAAGGTGGGTTCTCAACCGCATTTTTTTTTTTTTTGTTATAAAAACTAATTCTATTATACATATGTGTGCGTGTCTATATTATATTTGTCAATTTGAAACACACTGCAATGGGTTGGCTACATTTTGATTTTGGTATAATCTTTTTCCTTTTATTTTATTAATTATTATTTTATTGCTATGGACTCCAATTATTTTCAGAATTATATAATATGTGAAAAAGTCAGGTCATACTCACTCTTCACCAAACGACATCTGTTTCGCTTTCATATGTGAAATGTTAATATACATATATACAAAAAATGGGAAATGTACAGCAGTATGAAAATACAAATATATTTCACAAACAATAATGGAGCAACTAAAAAGAGAGGTTAGGTTTCAAAAAAAAAAAAAACTAAAAAGAGAGGTCGTATTATTGAAAAATAAATAAAAAAACAAAAATGATATGCACAGATTTAAACAAACCAAAGAGACAAAAGATGATGGAGACCAGACGTCGAAACAAGTGGGGGCGTAGAAATTGACCTTCTCGTGAGCCACATTTGGATAATGTTTTCCTTTAAATCTCCTTTTCTTCCCATCTCATTCAATCTACATGTAAGATTAATTACTATTTGGGATAGAGAATTGAATTCAATAAAAAAGGTTGACTTCAATCATAAGATTGGTGTAGTATAGTATTTATAATATATTCAGTATTCACTTGAATGTAACTATTACGATCAATGACGTTCAAAACTATATCTATTTTTGATAGTTTCAAATTGTAAAGTCAAACCCAGAGCCGTGCCTAAAATTTTTAAAGCAGTAGACAAAACTAAAACAGTAGTTTTATGTATCATACTTTATAACATATATAAATATAAATACACAATGTAGATAAAAATGAATGAAGATAAACAGAACATAAAAAAACAGAAACGATCCATATCAAATAATCAATTTAATATTGAGAACACAAATCTAATATATATTTTTGGAACTCACAATAAATTAGCAAACTAAGACATGAATTTAAATATTTACTTTAAAGGTTATATTGATAAACTGAGTTTTGATTTGATGGGAGAAATATTAACAAGTAAAAGAAATACAGCATAAATATAGATTATAAATATGGCTTCCTAAACTTTGTATAAAATTATTTGATATAGGCACGGCTCTGATCAAACCAAAATGGTGATGGATTAATTAATAGTAGTACACCGAGGTTGATTTTTTGGTTCCAAGTTCAAACTCCCTTTAAAATAGAAGGTTATTTTTAAATCGTAATATCTAAATACTAGTTTCAGATATTCAAAGAGATTAAATAACAAAAGTCCGAACTCTCTCAATTAAAAAAAAATCGTAAAATCAAAGGACATATTTTGGTAGATCGGAAACTAGACGAATGATAATCATGACACATGCATAAATTATTTCTTCCCAAAAAAATTGAACCTAAAACACAAAATATACCCTTTTTGCTGTAACCCCAAAACTATAAATTAGTTAGAATGACTGAAATCAAACCAAATCACTATCAAACTGTTTTTTTTTTGGAGATGGTATAAAGTTTTTATAGAATCTTTAAAAAGACTTATGCGTACAAGAATTTATACTATTTTTTTTTAGTGTTCCACATACGATGATAATACCTTTTTGTATGAGTAATATAAGATATTCTAAGTAATACTATAAGTTATTCTAAGTGGCATGCAGAAATTTTGGTCAAACACTCTTTATGCCATAGCTGCCCCTATCGAAGAAACGCATGCGCCATATTAATTACATGGCTTAATCCTCATCTCCAATCGCTGTTCCAACTGTTGATAGCTTTCATATCGTTAGAAATATGCTCTTTATCAAATTTTTACATTTGATATGTTTCTTTATATCTTGAGATTTTTGGCTCGGTAGCCATAACAAGCATGTTATTTAATGTTAACCATAACAAATTAGATGCTATGAAATGTTATAGATTTTATGTATTAATACCGAAACAATCATTCTCTTACGGACATTTTTATCTTTTTTTCTCTTTCTCAAATTTTTGTCTCTTTATTAAAGTTACACACACTAACCCATCTTCTTCAAGATCTGACTCAGAGCTCTGTCGTCGTCCTTTTCTCCACCATCACCGCAGCTGACGCTTAAACAAATCATACCTAGATTCAAAGAAGCCAATCGGGTCGATTCATTTGGAACCACTTCCTCTCTCACTTTTGTGAGTTTCCTTTCCATTCTAATTTTCAATTTCGTGACTTTTGATCATATGTTTCAATTGATTTGGCTAGACTTTAATAATATAAATTATTCTTCAAAAATTGGAACGCTAAATGTTTCGTGTTGTGTGTGAGGTTATAATATTACTATTCTAGTTGCAATATATGGTATAGATTTGGTACAGAATTAATGAATTAGAATTGCGGACTTCTGATTTAAGTAGAGGTTTTATATGTCGTATATATTAACTGTGTCATGGTTAAATTTAGCAAGGCTTAGAAGAGAGGACGACAACTCTCATGAAACTGATGCATGCAAAATCGATATATGACTTGGGAGCGAAGAATCCTCCCCCGTAACCGTTTCATGTTCTGATGTACAACAAAGACGGAAATGACAACATACAACGACTTGTTATACACCATAATAAACGTCAACCAACGCATCATCAACACCAACAAGTTAGAATGTACAGAGCATTAGCAATGCTATTTTTTATTGTATTACATATTGAATAATGTTGTACTACATAAAATATATAGTATAGCTTAATGTCACGCACTGCCACCATTATTTTCTTATAATTTGTTATATTATGTGTTATTGGCCACCGTTTTATGTTGTTTAATGCAAATATTTAAACTGACTAGTATGCATTGTACACTGACAATAATTATGAACAATTTCTTTGCATAATTATTACAATCTCAAAGTGATTTGGAAAGGAAAATTCATCAAATACAAAAAAACATAATCGATGTATTGTACTACAAATGTGTAGTTCTACATTAAAATAAAATAGTATTACAAATGTGTTGTTCAACATTAATACCACATAAAATATAATTAGAATGCTCAATATAATGCTTAAATAATGTGTCATGTATTATTTCTACTATTTTATTGGTGATTCTTTAGTATTTTCTACATAATACCACATAAAATAGAATAAAATTTCAAAAATACGAAAAATAGTATAACATAATCAATTCTCAGAAGCTTGTACCCATTCTGTCACCATTTTCTTGTTTCCTCAGACGATGGCGTTGGAAGCGTTAGTGGTTGCGGTGGTGGCATGGGCAAACCCAACTCATCATCATAAGCTTCAAAAAGATATATGAGATCTAGCTCAATCTCGCCGGAGCTTTGCAGTGGTCGCGGCGAACAAACCTAGCTCGTCATTGGAAGCTTAGATCTCGTCGGGGTTTTGCGGTGATGGTGGAGCAAACCCAGCTCGTCATCGGAAGCTTCCAAAAGATTTTGAAGATCCGGTTGAGTCTCGTCAGAGCCTTGCGCCGTCATCGTCAATTATTCCTCGTCAAAATGTATAGAACACTCTTTCTCTTCCTAGCACACACGTGTCACAAAAGATACTTTCGTCCTAGCAAATAGTGATTTAGTTACTCTTTTTTTTTGCACTTGGAAGATACGAAGATAATAAATGAAGAACATTATATTTTATATAAAACAGTGTAAAATAGATTAGACAAATTTAATAAAAGAGTGACTAACAGAGGGATATTTTCGTCCAAGAGAATAGTGCTTTGTTACTTTCTTTATTTACAAATCGATATGGCTATATTCTTAATTATCTATCTCAATATGAATATTGAGCTAAAAGACCCTTATATCTTTGTACATAGTTGTTTTTGTTGAGTAATAGATTTAATTTTCTAACAAAAAATAAATTCTTCTGCATGCATATAACATCATCTAAATAAATACTAAATCGACGACAAAAAAATGCTAGTGAAATACTAATTTGGAGGTTTTTTGTAATTTTTTTTTTAATTTAAAAGTTTAAAATGCTAGTTGTAAGAACTAATATCCGATCTAAAGAAAGAATCAAAGTTTGTGGGGGAAAAAGAGTAAGTCTTTATTAATATTAGCCAGAGCTCGGAGATGATACAATGGTGGTTAGGTCGTCGGAATAAAAACGCCGAGCTAAACCTTTTAATGGTGAATCGAGATTTAAAGCTAAATCGGAAGCTGAACTTGCCATAGGTCTCGAGAGTAAAAACTGCGGATCCTTCTCAATGACCAGGGTTGTCATCTATTTATGATAGATGTAAGTCAGCCAACCGACCTCCTTCCTTTTCGGGGAAAAGAAAGATCTCCTTTTTCTTCGGGTCGACTTCCTCATCCTTAAGGGTAAACTTTCCTTTTTCTTCAGAGAGCTAAACCTATCTTTGGATTCCTCCTAATGGCGGCACCGACCTAACCATTAATCGAGTTAAGTGGGCCTACCGCCCTATTTTTAATGGGCCGAGGTGGATTCAGGAAGGACTTTTTAGAGGGGTGATAAACCCATCTCTAACAATTAGTCCCCCCGCTCAGTTCGGTGAACGAGGAGCAATGAGCTCAAGGATCTTAAAAATGAGAAACAGTACGTAATGAATCTAGGTCGGGACATTCACCACAATTGCAACTATTTTGGGATCAGATCTTTATTCGGGAAAAGATCACTAAAAACTCGGGCTAAATGATATCAATTTTCCGCCAACAGGTGGGCCCTAGGAGTATTACGGTTTTCCACGGGTGAGAAAACGAAGAGTCCCCGAATAAATTTAATTTAGGGAAATTCGAACAGTCGTCAGGATAATGATGCTTCTCGATAACCGTTCTCATTTCTTTATAAATTGAGGAAGCTCTCCTCATTTATTCATTTCTCCACTTCACGTAAGAAAGTAAAGGTTCACTCTCTCTTCTTCTCTTAATTTATTTCTTTTCGTTTCGTAGCCACCCGCCGTAGTTTTTAGGGTTTTACGGCGTGATTTTGCCGATCTGCATTAGGCTCTCCTGCCGTGTTCTTCGTATTTCTGATTTCGACTCAATCAAATCCACCGAAAGATGGGTTTGATCCGAAAGAACTCCAAGGCGAAAGCCCCAGTAGCTTCTTCTCCGAGCTCATGAGGAGATTCAATCCTTAAAGTACCAGATCGGGTTTTGTCTGAAAACTCGTCAGAATTCGATCAGGAGTTCGCGGATGAGACGGGATATTCCCGCTCTCAATTGAGACTTTTGAATCAGAAGACTATCGACAAATAATTCGAAGCAGCGCACCTTGACACAATTCGTTGCGACGACGGCGAAACATCCTCATCTCGACCAACCTTTGTTATTCCTCAATTAAGTGATGAGCTTGACGAGGTCAGGGTAGTAACGAATTATGCCCTGATGACGGGGCTTTCGTCGCGGAAACAGAGGCCCGAGCTGTGGCCGGCTCTGGTCTCACTATGGAGTTCGGTGATTATGGAATCGTCGATCTCTGGACTAAGCCAGAGCACAAAAGGAAGAAAGGTGAGCCCAAACCAAAGAAGATTGTCCCCGTTCCGGATAACCGTTGGGAAGTGATTCCGACTAAGTCAACCGGGGAATCTTTGCTCGAGTTAAAGAAGCAGTGCATGATCGGCCCTGAAGTCAAGTTTATAGGTCCAGCTCCTTTCGAGCGCCTTCGGACTGTTCTCTCGGACTGGATTTATTTCTATGAATGCTTCTTCACGCACTACCATCTCTGGTTTCCACTCCCTCGCCTCTTGTTCGAATTCTGCAAAGCGAGAGGAATGTCGATTTACCAAATGGGCCATGTTGGCATCAACAATCTGGTGGCGCTCTCGGTCATGGCTGTCGAGCACGGATCCCTTTTAACTGTCACATATTCGAGGAGTTGACGATCCTTAAGCGGATGCCTGGAAAAAGATCGTATGGATCATTTTATGTGAGTATGCAACCAAAATACAACATCTTGTCCGGGGGATTCACGAGTAAAATCAACGACAGGAGAGATAAATATTTCTTCGTTCACATCGATGAGTTCTCGATGGTCGATACAAACATCTCCATCGAGAGTCGTTGGAAAATAGAGCTCGGTAGAATTTTCGGTTTGCCTACGTTGTTTTGACTTGTTCGTCTTAGTTAGTGATCAAACAAAATATATTTTTTGTGCACGTCGATTTGCCCCAATCGATTCACTTCCTGACGGTTTTGATGAGAGCGTAGAAGCGTTTTCCAAGCTTAGTCGCTTATATTGGCCCGAGCTCACTGTTCATATAATAAATCGTGCTGCCAAAATTTTGACAAAGTCCAAAAAACTCAAGATACCGATGGTTCCACGAGATCTTTCAGATTATTCTGCGGACTTGGAAAAAGTCCTGCAAGATTCCGGTGTGAAGACATCGACGACGACATCAGATGCTAATGCCAACAAAGGGGAGGATCCCAAAGAGTTCGAGCTGACGCGGGCCGGTGACGCTGAGAAAGCATCTCGGCGAACCAAGAAAAAGGTCTCCAAGAAGGATAGCGCGGGGATGACCGACCAGGCCGCCAAGGATGGGAGCTCAAGGTCGGATCATGTCGCTCTCGCTGTGCGTAAAACCGCTGCAGACGCAAGAAAGTCACTGCTGAAGAGCAAAAGGCCGCCGAGGAGGCAAGGAAGAGGAAAGCCAAGTCGGCTAGTAAGAGGAAATCTTCTGAGGTGGAAGAAACGGCTGGAATACTGATCAATCTTCAAAATGAGCTCGATCGGATTCTATTCCGAACCCATCTGCTTTCCAATTCGAATATCGCGTGAAGGAACAGGTTTCTTGCGATCGTCGTGCCTGTTTCCAATTGGTATGAAAACTCAGGGCTAGACCGATGGCCGATTCTCCCGTAGAGGAACTTTTATTTCAGGACGAGTTCAATCAATGGGTTGCAGACGAAATCCATGTAAGATACTTTTCTTGTTCGATTTCTAATGCCACTTGGAACAGATTTTGATGTGTGTCCGTACAGGGGAAAAGCAGTGCGACCCGTCTGCTTGGTCGTTTGGACCGCAAAGCTAAGAAAGCCAAGGAGTCTGAGAAAGAGAGGGCGGCGGCGGAAAAGAAGTTCCACGAGGTTTCTCTAAGTCTCGAGGTTGAGAAGCTTAAATCTGCGCAGCTCGAGAAGGAAATTCGAGCTTAAATCTCGGCTCGGAGAGTTAGAGACTGATAACGCTCAAGTCTCCTATGCTCTCATAAGATCCTCGAAGCAGGTCGACTTATTCCGATCTGAGGCTGCTCGTCTGAGGAAGTGTCGCGACGAAATAGTGAGGTTCCCCAAAAATCAGGTCATTGGCTTTTACACCGAACTGACCAATAAGATGAAGAGGAGTCTCGAACAAAGAGCCGAGATTGAGAAGATTATGAGATCGTAGGCCCAAGCTCGTGTGGCCTTGTCTACTAGGCAGCTCGTAGGGAAACTTGATTTTGAGCTTCCAAAGGACGTTATTGACAAGATTAACGGGATGTTGCGCAGTTGAAGGCAAAGGCCGAAGCCGTCACTCTGTTACCCTCGTGATGATCCGTCTGCGCGACCCACGGGAATCAATGAGTTCGAAACAAACGCGCGAGTGGTAACTTCTGACGTAGCCCTTCAGCTTAAGTCTCCCGAGCATCAGGTTGAGGGCACGACTATCGAGAAAATGATAGTTCAACCTGATGTACCATTGGTACTTCATTCGACCGACCAAGCCGAGGGTGCAGCTGCAGGAACAGGTGAAACGCAGCTCCAGACTCAACCGGCGGTTGATCCCATTGACTCGTCCGTGAGACTTGAGCCAGAGGTAGAACTTCCTAAAGGTGGCGACCAGGAGATCGGCGCGGAGGGCGAAGTTTCGGGCAAAGAACTTGTCCTTGTTGGGCCAGTGGAGAAGGATACCGAGCCGGTTGATGATTATGAAGAGATCGATATCGTCGGGGATGGATCACCCCTTGTTTAAATGTTTTATTTTGTTTTTTCTTTCTTTATATAGCAGAGGTCGTGTATGAACATATTTTTTTTTTGTGTTGTCGCTCGAGGGGGCTTACTACCAATTTGCCGGTTTCGCCTTTATGGATTATGTTTTTCAACTCTGAAGTAAGTTCCCGATCTGAAATTAAAATGACTTAGTTCGAATACAAATGTGCGATGCGATATCGGCTTTCAGTTGTTTGTATGACTCATATTTTTTCAAGTGAAAATATAAACGTGCGAGAGATTAGCTCAAGTCAGCTTATTTAATATTTACATGACTTAAAAATGAGCGAGACGGATCCCGACTTTAAAATGTAAGTGCATATATGATCGTGCGAAACAGGTCGGCTTATATGGATCATACGACTTATTCGTAAGTACGAATACCAAAATGCGATCAGGTCGGCGTTTAGTTATTAGCGTTTTAAAAGTTTTAAAAGTCTTACTATTTTTTCTCACAGTCATTTTTCACTTTTTTGCTCTTGTTACATTACTTTTTTTAAAGCCAATAATTTATGACTTTTTTGAAACAAAAAGTCACAACCCTTATTTTAAAAGCCAAAAGTTTTCACAGCAATTTTATTTTTTAAAGTCTACAGTAAAAGTTACTACCAATCACCCCCTTAGTTATAGGCATATCTAACAAGTGGACAGAAAGTTGATGTGTAAACAGCTCGGAAGCGTAGAAAGATTAAAACTTTAATTTTTTTATTAAGTTATAGCTAGACCCAAATAGGGGTGCCTACCTACCCAAATGCGATCAAACCATTCGTTGTTCATATTACAACAGAGAGAAGTGCTCGGTTCACGAGCCCTTTTTTTGGGCGTAATAGCTGATAGGGCTCAAGTTTTACCCTAATAAAACTATTGCAAGTGCACAGCAAATGCAATCGTAGTATAAGGGGTATCGAAATCTCAAGGGAAGTAGATGCTACACTAAGGTTTCTAAATTCAGATTATGCTAAGTCAAATAGATATGAAAGTAAACTAAGCTAGGCGAAATAGGTAAATGAGATTAATTCGGATTAAAGTTCAAGAGACGAAGGCGCTAGGCAATGATGATTATCAGGATGAATCAGAGAATGCAGATATTATTTTGTCAGGAAATAATTAAGAACCGTCAAGAACTCGAAATGCTAATTTAAAACTAATCAACTCTCGTTGCAGAAGTTATCTATGCCTAAATTCCAGAAAACCAAATCTCTTTGCGAGTTCAAACAATTTAGACAAGCATTAATGTTCATGTTCGATTTTGTTCACAAAATACCTATACCAAATCTCTTTGCGAATAGATATTTTGCTCATCTATGATTATGTCAGATTATCAATAATGCTCTGCATCTATTAAACAACCTAGGGTTTGATTTCTAAGTGATCAATTTCAGAAAATCAAGTTAAGCACAAATCAAGATGAAGATCCAAGTGATTTTCCTAACAATAATAATAATTCTACAAATTCATCATCAACCCTAAATCACCCTAACCTAAGTAGCAAACTACTTAGACATAATTATGAAAACACAAATCATGGCTGAAATAAATTGCATTAAAGAAAAGAGAATGATACTGGTGTTCAAAAACTTCTCGGAAGAGTACAAAATTATCTCCCCAAAAGCTCTGGATCTCTCTCTCTCTAAATCTCAAAAACAATAAATAATGAAAAGGTATTCAAAGGTGAGGTGGCTAAACAATGCCTGAAAACTATTTGTAGAAGGGGAATTTTCGTCCAGGGGCAGACTTTTAATTTCTTCAAACTTGGTCTCTTTCCTTTTTCTGATAGAAGTCGCGAATACTTGGCCGATCTTGATTGGTGTCGATCGACACAAGTGGTGTCGATCGACACCTTGTGCGTGATTTTACCCTTTCGACTTCCTCACTTCGGCTGCTTCTCCAAAATGCTCCAAAAAGTTCCAGATTCTCCCATTTAACTCCAAGTGCTCTCCATCCTGTAAAGACTCAAATATGACTCGAAAACTAACAAAAGACTCTATAAAAATACTTATATCATGGTCCAAAAGTGGGTAAAAACCATGATATATAAACTCCCCCAGACTTAGCTTTTGCTTGCCCTCAAGCAAAACAGAAACTTAGACTGAAGTAGAAGTTTGAAAACAGAAACTTTCGAGTACTTTTTCAGAACGCCACAAATTGTTAACACTCTTGAATCCACATGCAATAGAGCCAATCTTAGGAAAGTTCAGTGTACTTACCACTAGCTTTGCAATCTCCCAGTTCGAATCCAGATCCTTTCCTTGGTAAAATTTCGAACTCTAACAGTGGTATTGCTACAGAACTTTTCTGATTCTTTTCCTTCCTTAGTGCCTGAACAAGATTCTCTTTTGTACAGCTCTCCTATTTTCTTTTCCCTTAGTCAACTGCTGCCCATTTTCAAGGTGTTCTAAGATCTTTTCATTGACTCTTCTTATTCTTTTGAAGTCTTGGGAAATAGTGCTACTCTCTACTTTTGTTCCTTGTGAGGAGACAGGTTCAAGAGCACTCACTAATATTGTTCCTTGTGAGGAGACAAGCTCATGAGGTTCATTGCACTATTCACAGACTTAGACTCTTTTTCTTTCTTTTCTTTTCTCAAGGGAAGATCAAGGAGAGACTGCAATTTTCAATTTGTTCAGACTGAAAGAAGAATCAAGTTCTGCGCATACCTAGTTCATATAAGGGGACCTGGACTCTCTCTGTTAGATTGATCCACTTGCAGCTTTCTACTTAGTAAGACCTGTAATTAACTATTAAAGGAATGGTCCCTCAAGTGTCAACATTCTATAGTTAGTTCCTAGAAAAACTGAAAGTTTCAACTGGTTTTGACTCAATAAAACAAATTTTTGACTCAAAAACAAACTCTCAAAACAAAACATAATGTTAGCAACTACCTCCCCCAGACTTGAACAACACTGTCCCCAGTGTTATTAAGAACGAGTTTGGACAGAAAAAATTAGTGCTAAACTGTTATAAAACAAAGAGAAAAATCGGATTAGCTGACTCAGCGTGCAGCGTCGATCGACACAGATGGTGTCAATCGTGGCTGTGTATGATGTTGGTGTCGATCGACACAGATGTTGTCGACCGACACTCTGTCCGTAAACAGAATTCAGCCACTCGAACATGATTGTTGCTAAGTCAGATTTGTTGTTAGAATCTTCCAAACTGTTAGAAAACTCAAACAAACCGTTTGAAGCACAAGATAATCCATTAAACTCAATGAGTTCAACAAGTTGGAAACAAAGTACTGAAGCAAATGGAAACAAAATGCAGACTCAAGAGAAAAAAGAAAAACTGACTCAAAATACTAAAAGGAATGGAGGATCACTCGTCGTCATCAGAACGTGGTGGAGAAGAGCGTGGTGGTGTGGGAGGGCGAATGCAGCTGCAGCTGGAAACAGTAGCAATGGCGTTCCAAATGGCCTGAAAGCTCTGCACCACATATCTCTGGAAAACATCTGGCTCCATAGGAATCCCGGGAGCATCTGGAAGGTGGTGAGGACCAATAGGCAATGGTGCTCTGCTGCGCCTCGAACATGATGGGCGTGTGGGATCCTCAGCTGGTCAGGAGGATGCGCCTCTGCGTCTGGCAACGGGAGCAGTCCTCAGCCTGTTCGGACTAGGCTGAAATGCAAGTCCACTGTCATATTCTGCTGTCCTTCTAAGATTTGCTCAAACATAGCTTCCATTTTGTCTTGCGCAGGTGGTTTCTGGTAAGAAAAACTTCCATAGCTCCTTTGGTAATTGTTGTTGCTGTTCTGGAATGGGGGCTTTTGAATATAACCAGAAGAGTTCTGATTTCATGTGAAGGAGCTCTTCTGATAATTTCCATTGAAACTTCTATTCCCTTGCTGATTCCCAAACCTTTGGCCTTGAAAACCACCTCCATTGATGTAGTTGACATCCTCTTCTTCGCATCCTTCATCTGGTTCGAATGTCTCCACTTCATTAGCAAAGTGGACTTGCTTCTTTCCCACCAAAAGATCCACCTTCCTGTTCACCTCAGCAATTTGGCTTCCTCCATTTACTCCAGCGTGTTGTCTTCTTTCGAAGTCTGCGTTCTTGGTGCTGTTACAAGAGGCCAAATTCTCTATAAGCACCATTGCGTCTTCTGGGTATCTGGTGTTGAAGTTGCCATTGCTCGCTGCGTCTAAGGCCATCTGATACCTCCAATCAATCCCGCGGTAGAAGATACCAAGGAGCTGCGGTTCGCTGAAACCGTGGTGTGGGCAGTCCCTCTGGTACGCCTTGAATCTCACCCAAGAAGCTTTGAATGCTTCAGTGGGTCCTTGGGAGAATGTAGTGATCTTCGTCCTCAGCTCTTCTGATCTCGCGTCATCAAAGAAATTGCATAAGAATGCATTCTTTGTCTCTTCCCAAGTGGTTAGTGAGCCTGGATCCAACTGCTTCAGCCAGTAGGATGCATCTCCAGCAAGCGAGTAAGGGAAGAGCTTGCAGAAAAGATAGTCGTAGGTCACTCCATTGGCCTTGATGCTTGAAGCTAAATCTTCGAATCTCTCAATATGGTCCATAGGATGCTCGTTAGGAAGACCATGGAAGGGATGCTGAGCCACCAATGTGAAGTAAGCAGGCTTCAGCTCAAAGTCATTCCTTTGGAATGCAGGAGGACGGATCGCAGCTCTATTAGCATAGAACTGGTCTGGGCGGTTGTACTCGCCTAATGTTCTTCCACGTCCAGCTTCTGCAGGGGCGATTTGTATCGCTGGTTCAATGATGACGGCGCCAGCCTCATCAAGTCTCTGTCCTAGGGCATTCCTTCTATTGCCTTGTAGGTCGAATAGGTTGCCTTCTGCGTCGCGTACCACAACCATAGCCTCTGCCATTGTAGTCTGCGCAAGGTGTCGATCGATGCTTGTAGTGTCGATCGATGCTGAGGTTGGGTGTCGATCGGTACTAGTTGTGTCGATCGACGCTCGGGCAGATTTGCGGTTCGTACGTTCCAAACGGCCAAGCTCTTGGTTCAGTGCGACTAGTTCCTCTTCCTTGTTGCTTCTGGTACTGGGCATGCACCTGAAACCAAAGATAAAAAACTAAATTAGTAACAAAAAATAAAAACAAAACCTAGTCAAAATCCTAATACTAGATTCCGTAGGCAGCTATTACTTCTCCGGCAACGGCGCCAAAAACTTGAATGGGCTCAGGTTTTACCCTAATAAAACTACTGCAAGTGCACAGCAAATGCAATCGTAGTATAAGGGGTATCGAAATCCCAAGGGAAGTAGATGCTACGCTAAGGTTTCTAAATTCAGATTATGCTAAGTCAAATAGATATGAAAGTAAACTAAGCTAGGCGAAATAGGTAAATGAGATTAATTCGGATTAAAGTTCAGGAGACGAAGGTGCTAGGCAAGGATGATTATCAGGATGAATCAGAGAATGCATATATTATTTTGTCAGGAAATAATTAAGAACCGTCTAGAACTCGAAACGCTAATTTAAAAGTAATCAACTCTCGTTGCAGAAGTTATCTATGCCTAAATTCCAGAAAACCAAATCTCTTTGCGAGTTCAAACAATTTAGACAAGCATTAATGTTCAGGTTCGATTTTGTTCACAAAATACCTAAACCAAATCTCTTAAACAACCTAGGGTTTGATTTCTAAGTGATCAATTTCAGAAATCAAGTTAAGCACAAATCAAGATGAAGATCCAAGTGATTTTCCTAACAATAATAATAATTCTACAAATTCATCATCAACCCTAAATCACCCTAACCTAACTTGCAAACTACTCAGACATAATTATGAAAACACAAATCATAGCTGAAATAAATTGCATTAAAGAAAAGAGAATGATACTGGGGTTCAAAAACTTCCAGGAAGAGTACATAATTATCTCCCCAAAAGCTCTGGATCTCTCTCTCTCTAAATCTCAAAAACAATAAATTATGAAAAGGTCTTCAAAGGTGAGGTGGCTAAACAATGCCTGAAAACTATTTATAGAAGGGGATTTTTCGTCCAGGGGCAGACTTGTAATTTCTTAAAACTTGCTCTCTTTCCTTTTTCTGATAGAAGTCGCGAATACTTGGCCGACCTTGATTGGTGTCGATCGACACCTTGTGCGTGATTCTACCCTTTCGACTTCCTCACTTCGGCTGCTTCTCCAAAATGCTCCAAAAAGTTCCAGATTCTCCCATTTAGCTCCAAGTGCTCTCCATCCTGTAAAGACTCAAATAGGACACGAAAACTAACACAAGACTCTATAAAAACACTTATATCATGGTCCAAAAGTGGGTAAAAACCATGATATATCAATAGCTGATGAAAAGAGTGTCGTGCTAAGAGAACGGGCTCAGGAATAGAAGCGCATGAGGCTCATTGAGTTCCATGCTCGCGGGACTTTGTCGCCTGCAGTTGTTTGCAAACGATAGATGCCGAGCTTTACGACCTTCGTGATGATGTAAGGGCCTTTCCAATTAGCTCCGAGCTTGCATGCGCCGCACTCCTTTGTGTTTTCGTACACCTTTCTGAGGACGAGGTCGCCTTGGTTGAAATGTTTGTGACGAACCTTCTTGTTGTAATACTGAGAAGCCTAATTTTGATAATTCTGTATCCGAAAGAGAGCCAAGTCGCGTATTTCTTCGACGGTGTCAAGGTTCTCGATGAGCATGGCATCATTCACCTCGAGGTTCTTGGGCATTAGAGTTCAGCGAATGCTGGAGACGTTGACTTCGGCAGGGACCAATGATTCGCAACCATGAGATAAGGAGAATGGAGTTTAACCGGTAGCAGTGCGAGGTGTTTTACGATGTAACCAAAGGACATCGTACAGCTCGTCGGCCCAAAGGTCTTTCTTCTTTTCGAGGCATTTCTTGAGGCCGTCGATGATGGTTTTGTTCGTGGCTTCGGCCTGGCCATTGCCTTGAGGGTAGCGCGGGGTTGATTTACTTAATCGGATGTTCTAACGTTCACAAAAACCTTCGAAGAGCTTGGATATAAACTGAGAGCCGTTCTCTGTGATGATTTCATATGGAAGCCCGTGCCAGCAGATGATGTACTTCCATACGAAGTTTTGTAACTCCTTGTCTTGGATCCGAATGTACGCCTTGGCTTTCACCCATTTGGTGAAGTAGTAGGTCATGACGAGCATGTATTTGCGTTGTCTTCATGACGAAAGGGTAGGGCGGGACAGCCGAAGTAAGCAGCTCAGTGGGTTGGTTGATCATCGGGGCGTGCCTTTTGCAGAATTCTTCCACAATTTCGTAAGGGACTCCGTGGCGGCAATCCGACTTCATGTTTTCAACAGCTTCTTCCACAATGCTCCAAAATGATCTAAAATCTCCAATTATGTTCAAAACGTACATGAACCTGCAAAGACTCTAATAGGACTCAAAATAGACCAAAAAACTCTATAAAAATGACTCTAATAGGACACAGTTCATTGGTGTCGATCGACACCACTCGAGCCAAGCCAAAACGCGATTTCTACAAGTTTTGAAGAAAAAGAAATTGCCAAAAAAAGATTTCCTTATTTGCAAGAATGCTCAACTCGTGTTTTGGACTTTATATATAGTTTTCAAAGCCATTGTTTAGGCATAATCTCATACTTTAAGAATCATAGAAGTGTATGTTTTTGAAGAGAAAAATCAGACTCCTTTAGAGCAGATTTGGAACTCCTTTATTTCTTTTATGCTTTCTATTCAAATTATGATTTGTGTTTCATTAATCATGTCTGAGTAGTTTGCTTGTTAGGGTTAGGGTTTTTCAAAGGTGATTAATGAATTGTTAGGTTGAATTGAGTTGTTAGGATAAAATCATTTGAGTTCTTCATCTGGATTTGTGTTTAATGCTTATTCTAGCTTCATGACCTAGAATCTGATCTTAGGTTGATTAATAGATGCGAGAGTATTATTAATTGACTGAACTAATGTTAGATGAGCAAAATACCTATTCGCAACGAGATTTGGTTGAGGATTTTGGAACAATTGAACCTGTTATTAATGTTTGTCTGGATTGATAGGATTTGCAATGAGATTTGGGATTCTAGGGTTTAGAAATAGAAAGTCTTCGCAGCGAGAGTTGGTTGATTTTATAATTGTGTTTCGAGTTCAAGAACAGTGCTTAATAATTTCTAACATTCTGTCTAGACCTGCAATTTGGATTCACCCGAGAATTACCCTTGCCTAGCGCCTTAGTCTCGTGAACTTTAATCCACTTTTGGATTCGTTTCTGATTTACTTAATAGTTTTATTTACTTTAATTGATTTGATCTAGCATAATTTGAACCTAAAAACCATAGTAACGAATTCAAAAGTGGATTAAATAACCCCTTATACTTCAACTGCATTGCTGTGCACTTGCAGTGTTGTTTTACTTAGGTAAAACTTTGACCCTATCAAGTTTTTGGCGCCGTTGCTGGGGAAGGGGATTAGTTGCCTACAGATTTTTAGTATTAGAATTTTGTCTAGGTTTTTATTTTTCTTTTTTGGTTACTGATTTTCTACAACTTTTTCTTGTTCTTGTTTCAGGTGTATGCTTAATCGCAGTACCAGGAGCAACAAGGAAAAGGAGCTTGTGACTTTGAGCATCATTGAACTCGCCAGACTAGAACGGACCAACAGAAAAGCTGCACGAGTGTCGATCGACACCACCATTGGCATTGATCGACACCAGTCGCAAAACGCGATGGCTGACCGTATGATCCTAATCTGAGATGAAGCTGGTGATTTATTTGATGCAAAGGGGAACAGAAGGAACGCGCAAGGACATAGACTCAACGAGATTGAGGCTGTTGTCGTCGAGCAAGCAGTGCAAGTAGCACAACCTGCGAACGCGAATGCTGGACGTGGAAGGACATTGGGCGATTACAACAGACCAGACCAGTTCTATGCTAATAGAGCTGCGATCCGTCCTCCTGCATTCCAGAGGAATGATTTCGAGCTGAAGCCTGCTTACTACACACTTGTAGCTCAGCATCCTTTCCATGGTCTTCCCAATGAACATCATTTGGACCATATTGAAAGATTCGAGGACTTGGCATCAAGCATTAAGGCTAATGGAGTGTCCTATAATTATCTTTTCTGCAAGCTTTTCCCTTACTCGCTTGCTGGAGATGCATCATACTGGCTAAAACAGTTGGACCCATGATCCCTGACCACTTAGGAAGAAACAAAAAATATATTCTTATGCAACTTCTTTGATGATGCAAGATTCGAAGAGCTGAGGACAAAAATCACTACATTCTCCCAAGGACCCACTGAAGCATTCAAGGCTTCTTGGGTGAGATTCAAAGCTTACCAAAGGGACTCCCCACATCATGGTTTCAGCGAGCCGTAACTTCTCGGAATCTTCTACCGAGGGATCGATTGGAGGTACCAGATGGCTCTAGATGCTTCAAGCAATGGCAACTTCAACACTAGATATCCAGATGACGCGATGGTGCTTATAGAGAATTTGACCTCTTGCAACAGCACCAAGGATACAGACTTTGAGAGGAAACAACATGCTGGTGAAAATGGAGGAAGCCAAATAGCTGAGGTTACAGGAAGCTGGATATCTTGGTGGTCAAAAAGCAAGTCCAGTTTGCTGCAGAAGTGGAGACTTTTGAGCCAGAAGAACAAGAAGTCAATTACATAAATGGGGTTGGTTTTCAAGGACAGAGATTTGGCAATCAGCAAGGTTATGGTTCTTCTTACCAGAAGCCTTTTCAGAACAACAACTTCAACAGAACATATGGTTCTTCTTCGTACCAGAAGCCTCTTGCTCAAGACAATGAGTTGAAGTCCATGGTTGAACAGCTCTTGGTGGGTCAACAAAAGATGACTGTGGATTTCAATGGGAAGATTGATGCCTTGTACACTGATCTGAATGGGAAAATTGAGTCTTTAGATACTCATATGAAGCAATTGGATGTTTAAATGGCTCAAACTGCTGGAGCTTTGAAGAGACAAGATGGGTTTCTTCCTCGAAAGACTGATACAAATCCCAAACATCATGTCAATGCCATCATGGTAGGAAGTGCAGGAAATTTTGTGGAGGTTGAGAAGTTTGAGGAGCTTGAAGAAGAAGATGTTACAGTTGCAGAACAGGTGTCGATCGACACCACTGCTGAGTGTCGATCGACACCGGTAGGAAATCCCAAATTTTTTAGCTCTGACGAACCGAAATCAACCAAATCGTCGACACAAGACATTAGTGTCGATCGACACTAGCTGGGTGTCGATCGACACCACTCCCAGACATCACGTGAAGCTTCAACAAGTGCAGAGGAAAGGGTTTACAAGTCTAAAGTTCCATATCCTCCAATACCCAAACACCTAAGGCCGCCCATTAGTGCAAAAGAGCAGGCTGGTTTCAACAAGAAGGTGAGAAGGATCTCAAATGCGATCTCATTTGCTGAAGCCTGAGAGGATTATCCTTTGGGTGTTTTCTTCAAGAATTGCAGAGAGAGTCTTGAAGAAATTGAAGAACTCTTCAACAAAGCAAGGAGTACACCACCGCCAATGAAGCAGCTGCTCAAGGATGAAGATCCTGGGATGTTTGTTGTTCCATGCTCCATTGGAGGAGTTGAGTTTGAACAATCTCTCTGCGATTCTGGTGCTAGCGTGAACCTCATGTCAAGTGACATTGCAGAAAGTTTGGGCATTGCTGATATTCAACCTCCAAACATGACTCTCATGTTCGCCAACTCTTCCACCACAATCCCATATGGTACAATTCCAGACTTGCTTGTCAAAGTAGGGAATTGTCTAGTACCTACTGATTTTCAGGTGGTGGAAGTAAGCAAGAATTATGTCATGCCATTCATCCTTGGAAGACCATTCATGGCCACAGTGGGAGCAGTTGTAGACATGCCGAATAAGAGAATATCTTTCTCTAATGGTGACAGAGGAGTCTTCTACAAAGCTATTCCTACTACTGGAACATCCAAACACATCTCTTGCATTGCTGTGATCGCTGGAGAAGAGCTGGATTCTAAAGAGCAAGTGAACTAACTGGTTGTTCAAGAGACATTGGATGAAAATTCTGAGAAAGCTGTGGAGCTTGAAGATTGGAGTGGAAACAATCATCTCTTCAGGACTACAAGCGAAGATGAAGGTCATATCAATGCCAAGTTGATGGAGGAAGACGTTTTTGTAATGGAGGCAAGGATTGCAGAGCTGAATTGCAGAAGGAGTGCAAAGATTCGAGCTGCAGAGTTGGTGTCGATCGACACCACTCCTAGTGTCGATCGACACCCTTCACAGATCACACCAGAAGTTGTTTCCAATGCTGCAACTCCATCACATGTTGTCAAACATATGCCTTCACGTTCTACAGCCCATAAACCTCGAAGGAAGCAAAGGTACGCATTCCCTGGAATTAATTCCAAACCTCTTGATCTTGTCAATAGGAACTTAAAAGGTTCAAAAGGTGCTTCACACTTACGCAAGCCACGAGATTCTCGTAGAAGGCTTGGTGTTTTTTTTGATGAATCTGCAGGAAAAAGAAGTGTCCCACCCGAACTCAAATCCCACCCTGCTGTTGTTCCTCACTTCCTTGGGCGATCTCATGCATCTACTGCCTATATACCACCATGGATGAGGAGACATTCTTCTGAAAAGCATTCGATGTCACCATCTGATCCACCAGACGCCTGAATCCGACAACGTCAAGCTAATGACTTAAAACAAGCGGTTGGTGGGAGGCAACCCACTGGTGAGTTCTCTAATTTTCTTTTTTATTTTGCTTTATCTACTAACTATTTTGTGTTTTATTCATTAAAAAAAAAAAATTTCCACAGACGGACGGACGGATGTCGACCGTGGTCGACACGGGAGCTCGACATGAATAGTGTCGATCGACACTGTTCACTAGTGTCGATCGACACCCCCTCGGAGGTAAGGTTACTCAACTTGTTTTCTTCATATCTCTCTAAATTCTTAATGGATTTGAGTAATTTAAGAGGCTAAGTTGTGTAGATTTTCGTCCTCTATCCATCCTGTCCATTATCTTTTTGATTTGTTTTGTTTCTGACCTTAAGATTTAATCACACTGAGGACAGTGTTGGTTAAGTCTGGGGGAGGAAAATACTAATGTATTTTTCTTTGTCTATTGTTTTGAGTCAGTTGTGTCAGTCCAAAGTGTTTTATTGAATCAAAATCAGTTGAAATTTTCAGTTTTTCTTGGAACAAAACCACAGAACATTGACACTTGAAGGACCATTGCCATAGTAGTTGATTGCATGTTTTACTAAGTAGAAAGCTGCGAGTGGATCAGTCTAACAGAGAGAGAGTTCAGATTCCTGTTTAGAGCTTCGTATGCATTGGACTTGATTCCTCTTTCAGCTCTGACAAGATACACAAATTACAGTCTCTCCTTGATTTTCCCTTGAGAAAAGAAAGAAATAAAGAAGTCTGACCAAGGAATAATGCAAAGATCCTCATGAGCTTGTCTCCTCACAAGAAACAATATTAGTGAGAGCTCATGAACCTGTTTCCTCACAAGGAACACAAGTAAAGAGCAGCACTGTTCCAAGGCTTCAAAAGAATAAGAAAAAGTCAATGAAAATATCTTTAGAACACCCTGGAAATGGGCAGCAGTTGACTAAGGGAAGAGAAAATAGGAGAGTTGTACCAAGAATGGCTTGTTCAGGCGTTAAGGAAGGGAAAGAATCTGTAAGTCCTTTGGTCAAATACTGTTTGTTTAAGTACGAAATTTTGGGAAGGAAGGGATCTGGACTTGAACTGGAAGATTGTTAAGCTTGTGGTAAGTATACTGAAATACTATCTGAGGTTAGCTATATGGTATATGGATTCAAGGGTGTTGGTTCAATGTGGTGTTCCTAAGGATTACTGATTGTTTCTGTTTTCAAACCTCGACTCTATACTTGGTTTCTGTTTTGCTTGAGGGCAAGCAAAAGCTAAGTCTGGATGAGTTGATATATCATGGTTTTTACCGGTTTTTGACCATGATATAAGTCATTTTTATAGAGTCTTTTGGTCTTTTTAGAGTCCTATTAGAGTCTTTGCAGGTTCATGTACATTTTGAGCATAATTAGAAATTTTGGATCATTTTGGAGCATTGTGGAAGAAGCTGCTAAAAACATGAAGTCGGATTGCTGTCGGATGAACATTGTCGATCGACACTGTTCATTGGTGTCGATCAACACCACTCGAGCCAAGCCAAAACGCGATTTCTACAAGTTTTGAAGAAAAGGAAATTGCCCAAAAAGATTTCCTTATTTGCAAGAATGCCCAATTCGTGAAGAAAAGGAAATTGCCCAAAAAGATTTCCTTATTTGCAAGAATGCCCAATTCGTGTTTTGGACCTTATATAAAGTTGTCAAAGCCATTGTTGAGGCATAATCTCGTACTTTAAGAATCATAGAAGTTTAGGTTTTTGGAGAGAAAAATCAGACTCCTTTAGAGCAGATTTGGAACTCTTTTATTTCTTTTATTGATTTCTTTTATGCTTTCTATTCAAATTATGATTTGTGTTTCATTAATCATGTCTGAGTAGTTTGCTTGTTAGGTTTAGGGTTTTTCAAAGGTGATTAATGAATTGTTAGTTTGAATTGAATTGTTAGGATAAAATCATTTGAGTTCTTCATCTGGATTTGTGTTTAATGCTTATTCTACCTTCATGACCTAGAATCTGATCTTAGGTTGATTAATAGATGCGAGAGTATTATTAATTGCCTGAACTAATGTAAGATGAGCAAAATACCTATTCGCAAAGAGATTTGGTTTAGGATTTTGTGTACAATCGAACATGTTATTAATGTTTGTCTGGATTGATAGGATTTGCAAAGAGATTTGGATTCTGTCTAGACCTGCAATTTGGATTCACCTGAGAATTACCATTGCCTAGCGCTTTAGTCTCCTGAACTTTAATCCAATTTTGAATTCGTTTCTGATTTACTTAGTAGTTTTATTTACTTTAATTGATTTGATCTAGCATAATTTGAACCTAGAAACCATAGTGTAGCATCTACTTCCTTTGGGATTCGATAACCCTTTATACTTCAACTGCATTGCTGTGCACTTGCAGTGTTGTTTTATTTGGGTAAAACTTTGACCCTATCATTGTTTGAGGCCATGAATTCAAGGTGGAATGATTGTTCTAAGATTTCTCCAGTAGGAGATTCGAGTTGTATGTCGATGCACGATCCAAAGTGGGACGAGGCACCGTATACGTGCAGGGTCCAGCGTTCTATTGGTGTTTCCTCACCAAGCACCTCGGGGGATAATTCGATTAGAAAATTAGCGAGGACTTGTACTTTCGCGCAATTGCGATTTCAGTACTCAATGTTGTACTCAGACAACTCGATTGCCCATTTGGTCATTCTGATGGATTGGGTGGGACTATGAAGTATAGTTCGAAGCGGCTGGCTTGTTAGAACGGCTATTGTATGTGACTAGGAGTAAGGTCGAAGTTTCTGTGAGGCGATGACCAAGGCCAATGCCAACTTTTCCAAGGTCGGGTATCTCGTTTCAGCCCCATCCAAGGATTTACTGATGTAGAAAATCGGCTTTGGTTCCCCTCGATCTTCGTGAACGAGGACTCCACTGATCTCCGAGCTGGAGATGGCGATGTAGAGGTACAAAGTTTTGCAATCTTCTGGCTTTGCTAAGATCGGGGGTGTTGAAAGATAGGCTTTGAGCTGCTGGAAGGCTTCCTCGCACTTGTCGTCTCTTTCGAATTGTTTGTTTCCCCGAAGTAGCTGATAGAAGGGGAGGCATTTGTCCGTTGATCTGGATATGAAACATTTTAGAGAGGCGATTCACCTAGTAAGTCTTTGGACTTCTCTCGTATTCATTGGGGTGGAAAGGTCGAGGATCAGGGAGATCTGCTTCGGATTTGTTTCGATACCGCGCTGTGCGACAAGGTAGCCGAGGAATTCTCCCGACGTGACCGCAAAGGTGCACTTGGTGGGATTAAGTTTCATGCCATATTCGTTGAGGATGAGGAAGCGTTCTTGTAGATGTCGGATGTGATCCTCGACTTTTACGGATTTGACCAGCATATCGTCGATGTATACCTCCATGGTGCTGCCGAGCTTGTTGCGAACATTTTGTTGACGAGACGTTGATAAGTTGCTCCTGCGTTCTTCAGGCCGAAAGGCATCCCTTTGTAGCAATAAGTCCCCCGATCGGTAATGAAGGCTGTCTCACCTTGTAACGATCTGGTTATAGCCCGAGAATGCGGCCATGAAGAAAAGGAGGTGATTTTCTGCGGTAGCTTCCACGAGTTGGTCTATCCGAGGAAGAGGAAAACTATCTTTCGGGCAAGCTTTGTTGAGGCCGGTGAAATCCATGCATACTCTCCATTTTCCATTCTTCTTCTTCACTACCACGGGGTTAGCCAACTAGTTTGGGTATATCACCTCGGCGATAGATCCAGCCTTGAGTAATTTATCAATTTTTTCGTGACCTGTCTGAGCTCGTTCTGGTTGATATATCATGGTTTTTACCTATTTTTAGACCATGATATAAGTGTTTTTATAGAGTCTTTTGGTCTTTTTAGAGTTCTATTAGAGTCTTTACAGGTTGTACTACGATTGGAGCATAATTGGAGATTTTGGAACCTTTTGGAGCATTCTGGATGAAGTTGCAAAGTGATGAAGTCAGAAGACAGATTTACACGCAAGGTGTCGATCGACACCAAGTCAGCCGACCAAGTTTTGCGGACTTCAACCAGGAAAAGGAAATCAGAAGAAGTTTCAAGTATTTACAAGTTTGCCCATGACGCGAGTTTGCCTATAAATATAGATTTTCAAGGCATTGTTTAGCCACCAATGATTATTCTTATTTTCTGTTTTGAGATTTTGAGATGATTATTCTTATATTTACACGCAAGGTGTCGATCGACACCAAGTCAGCCGACCAAGTTTTGCGGACTTCAACCAGGAAAAGGAAATCAGAAGAAGTTTCAAGTATTTACAAGTTTGCCCATGACGCGAGTTTGCCTATAAATATAGATTTTCAAGGCATTGTTTAGCCACCAATGATTATTCTTATTTTCTGTTTTGAGATTTTGAGATGATTATTCTTATATTTACACGCAAGGTGTCGATCGACACCAAGTCAGCCGACCAAGTTTTGCGGACTTCAACCAGGAAAAGGAAATCAGAAGAAGTTTCAAGTATTTACAAGTTTGCCCATGACGCGAGTTTGCCTATAAATATAGATTTTCAAGGCATTGTTTAGCCACCAATGATTATTCTTATTTTCTGTTTTGAGATTTTGAGATGATTATTCTTATATTTACACGCAAGGTGTCGATCGACACCAAGTCAGCCGACCAAGTTTTGCGGACTTCAACCAGGAAAAGGAAATCAGAAGAAGTTTCAAGTATTTACAAGTTTGCCCATGACGCGAGTTTGCCTATAAATATAGATTTTCAAGGCATTGTTTAGCCACCAATGATTATTCTTATTTTCTGTTTTGAGATTTTGAGATGATTATTCTTATATTTACACGCAAGGTGTCGATCGACACCAAGTCAGCCGACCAAGTTTTGCGGACTTCAACCAGGAAAAGGAAATCAGAAGAAGTTTCAAGTATTTACAAGTTTGCCCATGACGCGAGTTTGCCTATAAATATAGATTTTCAAGGCATTGTTTAGCCACCAATGATTATTCTTATTTTCTGTTTTGAGA